>JAVIAB010000024.1:73908191-74435569 GCA_032433765.1 Megaustenia siamemsis | reverse complement strand
ACTTCAACCTAAGTATGGGCTGACTGGACCGATTCAAAGTCAAGTTCATACAACTTCAACCTAAGTATGGGCTGACTGGACCGATCAAAGTCAAGTTCATACCAACTTCAACCTAAGCATGGCTGACTGGACGATTCAAAGTCAAGGTCATACCAACCTCAACCTAAGTATGGGCGGGCTGGACCGATTCAAAGTCAAGGTCATACCAACTTCAACCTAAGTATGGGCTGGCTGGACTGATTCAAAGTCAAGGTCATACAACTTCAACCTAAGTATGGGCTGGCTGGACTGATTCAAAGTCAAGGTCATACAACTTCAACCTAAGTATGGGCTGGCTGGACTGATTCAAAGTCAAGGTCATACCAACTTCAACCTAAGTATGGGCTGGCTGGACCGATTCAAAGTGCGACAAGGAATTGTAATGAAAGTAGTCTGCGGTGAGGCTGGATAAATGGAAGGAAAGTGAACTACAGGAAATGCTCAAGCAACAAGTAGTCCAACCACACACTCGCTGAAAAGGGAGAAGCGTGCAGGTAGTGGTAACAGATTCAAAAGACAGAATTTCTATTTGATCGTTGTTAACATGAATGGTGAGAATTTCTTCCTGATCGAATTTGGAACATTTGAGAAGCTCGTTGTTTATAAAATATCAGAACACTGCGGACATAGTACATGTTTATAAAGTCATGGTTGAAAGGATCAATATTTGAACAAGTTGTACAGGAAATTATTTTGCAGGCAATACGTATCACACTTATTGTGGATACTAGCTCTTCTCATCACATGGGTTATGTTTGAGATCTATTTCTTTTTTTACACAGTACATCCCCTATTTTTAAACATAATTTGGATATAACGAGATTTGGTTATTACAACAATATTTTGATGTCCAAGTATCTTTTATAATTGTATTTATATAAAGATTTAGTAACGATAACTTCTCCTCATTCTCTTTACCGGCGTTCGGAAAACCCGTTTCGATTCTTGTCGCTGGAAGCAGTGTGTGAGTTATACTCGTGGTTGGAAAAACCCCCCCCCCCCCCCCCCCTGTTGACACAGCCTCTGGCAGAAATGAGTACCAGGGTAATACTTTGGGAAGGTGAGGAATGCCGCCTCGAATCGTGAGTCTTGAAGTGACACAATCCAGAAGTCTCCGAACACTTCTGGATAGGTGACCGAGCACATATGGGTGAAACATTCCGTACATCCTTACATCCGTACTGTACCTTTACTTAACCTTTACCTCATCTTTACCCTCGTTCTAATGTCGAAGGTGTTACGTGTTCTAGCTACGAGTTCTTTTCTGAACATTAGTTGTGAGTTGCTGTTTCCTCATTGTTTCTCATGACCTGGCTCCGTATCTGCTTAACAATTCCCTTTTCAATGAATGCCTTGTATGCTGAATCACAAGTCACTCTATCCAAGCACACCATTTTCTCTGTTAGCGCTAATCAAAGCTGGACTATACTGTTTCTCTCAAAGTCTTATTATTCCAAACCTGGTCGCTTCTAGTCCACTTCAGCTGTTTATATTACACATCTCATTTGAGTGGTGACTAACGTCCTCTATGAAGTCATGTCATGAACAAACATGCCTGTCACTTGTACCACGGGATAAGAAACACAATGTGATGTGTGTTTTATAAAAACGCATTGATTGTCTTCAACGGCCTGTGAGCTGATGCCGTTCGTCTTCTGAAGAAGATCCAGCTGCCCTTACACTGTACGCATCTTACTACACCATTTGTCTTTTGACAGAGCGATTTTTTTTTTAAAATACTAATCACAGCTTTTTGTTGAGGATATTTTAGTAGTCTGTTAATTATGGAGTCTTCGTTTCGCTCCAAGATGGGGGATGTTTCCCTCCGCTTGGTACAGAGCCGTTGATCAGAGGTCTAAACAAGCCGCTATCGAACACGCCTTTGTTCATGAAACGTAGACCTGATACAGAATGTGTCAATTAGCAGTAGATAATAGTTACAAGTTGAACGCATTTGAACATAAACGTCTAAGGAAAATACTTGGTATAGCGTGGAACGAAATCAAACAAATGAGCAAGTTAAAGAAATCGCAATCTTCCACTAGTATCATCAGTAATCAAGAAAAGACATTGGACATGTGATGGTAAGAATAATAACCGAACAGCAAAGCAAGCCCTCCTGTGGGAAACAACAGGTAGGAGGGAAAGAGGCCGACCCAGAGAAAAGCTGAGAAGAACATTTATCAGAGAGGCAAAGGCAGCAGGAATCGGCTCCCTCAATGAGATCAAGATGCTTGCACAGAACAGAGACAAATGGCGAGATTGGATAAAAGATCTTTATAAGGATCTAACTGCTAAAAAGAAAATTCAGAAAACTAGAAAGAGTATCTGGGTCTATGCCCTATTGGGTCGGCAAGGGTCGAAAGGTCAAGATAGAAATTATCTGAGCTCTGAAACATGACTTGAGTATAATTCTTCTATAGTAATTAACATGACCATAAGAAACACTTTAGGGAGCCGCGATAGCTCAGTGTTATGAACTGGACTACCACGGACAAGGGTAGTTTCGATCCCAACCGACGGCTTCCGGGTTCACCAGCCTTAAAGGGTACCGATTTTTTTCTGGAAAGTAAATCAGCACGGGCGTAATACTGACCACATTACCCCAAAAATCATGTGCTGAAGGTCTGTAAAATATGGGTCACTAACACCATATTTACTATACGCCACTGGCGTGACAGGGGTACTTTACTTTTATAAGAAAACACTTGAAGTTAGTTTGTTATAATATTTGGGTTCAATTATGACTACTTTAACTGGACAGCCTCAAATAAATCAAATTTTAAAATATGTATTCTCATTATTGGACTGAAATATCAATAACATAAACATTAACTGTTTCTAGAATATTCCTATTTTTATAGTTGTTATGGATCCAGAATCCTGTGATGCTGACGCCCTTCGGCCCAATGCCATGTAATGATATCTGCAGGTAATTCTGAGTTCCTTGTAGTTCCGTACAAGGTGTTCCATTTATCAGTTCTTTGAGGAAATAGAGTTGCTCTGATGTCAGTGACCTTTGGACAGTCAAAAAGGTGATGTTCTACTGTGTTCATGTGAGTGTTCCCAGAGTGGATATTTGTGTACGATGCCACAATTTCGAGCCATTGTAATAAAACATCGGTCGCAAGAATGTGTGGAATGTAGTTGCCTCGGACATCTCTTCATTCATGCATGCAGCAACATTTGTATGATTATAACTAATATGTCACTCTCAGACTAAAACATGGAGTTCTGTAATTCACATCATTGTGTCACATTCTCAGACTAAAACATGTAGTTATTAATTCACATCATTGTGTTCACATTCTCAGACTAAAACATGGAGTTCTTGTAATTCACATCATTGTGTTCACATTCTCAGACTAAAACATGGAGTTCTTGTAATTCACATCATTGTGTTCACATTCTCAGACTAAAACTTGGAGTTCTTATAATTCACATCATGTTGTTCCCACTCAAATGTTGTCTTTCATACATTACTAATCCACACCATTTTGTTCACACTCATAGATATCTTTCATAAATTACTAGTCCACATCATTTTGTTCACATTCTCATATGTCTTTCATACATTACTAGTCCACATCATTTTGTTCACATTCTCATATGTCTTTCATACATTACTAGTCCACATCATTTTGTTCACACCGACATAAAAGTATTTCGCACCAAGTGTTCCAAAGTGCCAACATTTTCTCTTGCAAAAAAAAAAAACACTGATAGGTCTCATGTCATCAACAAAGAACCAAGAAAACACAAACTTGTGCAACACACGACGCGTCACTACACGCGTGCCCTCTCATATCACCCAAAAAAAAAAAAAATCTTGACTTTCTTCTGTGACACATTTTACAGTAACCGTGTTAGCACAAGTAAGGCAGTTATCATATCACGGTTGCACTGTTATCACAAGACATATATCAAATACAGAAAAATATCCACATTAGAGTTATAAATATTCAAAAATCGAATTGATAAGATGAACCGTGTACGTTCTGATTCTCAAACTGTAAGAATAGACCTCGCAGCTGTGCAATGAATCGTTTATGATGCATCCAATTGTTATTGAGAATAATCTTATACATTCAATATTAAATATTTCATATTATATATGGTCCTTTTCGTCTTGTCAGACAGTCTAGTGGAGGCTATTGTATATATGGCCCTTTTCGTCTTGTCAGACGGTCTAGTGGAGGCTATTGTATATATGGCCCTTTTCGTCTTGTCAGATGGTCTAGTGGAGACTATTGTATATATGGCCCTTTTCGTCTTGTCAGACGGTCTAGTGGAGGCTATTGTATATATGGCCCTTTTCGTCTTGTCAGACAGTCTAGTGGAGGCTATTGTATATATGGCCCTTTTCGTCTTGTCAGACAGTCTAGTGGAGGCTATTGTATATATGGCCCTTTTCGTCTTGTCAGACAGTCTAGTGGAGGCTATTGTATATATGGCCCTTTTCGTCTTGTCAGACGGTCTAGTGGAGGCTATTGTGTATATGGCCCTTTTCGTCTTGTCAGACGGTCTAGTGGAGGCTATTGTATATATGGCCCTTTTCGTCTTGTCAGACGGTCTAGTGGAGGCTATTGTATATATGGCCCTTTTCGTCTTGTCAGACGGTCTAGTGGAGGCTATTGTGTATTTTTTTTTTTTTAGGTTTTGTTTTTATTGAACAGCTTCTCGTGGCTAATTCTACCAATGTTTGACAAACACACGTGGTCACATAATGAACAAGTCAGGCCCACTGGTCCACAGGGTTTTCCATCCTTTTTCATGAGTCTTTTCTCTTCTAAGTTTTGCCTTAACACAGTCTCAAATGATGTTATACCATTCCTTATAAATGCTCTCCATGATGTGCGATCACTTGCCAGATGTTCCCAATCATTTTCACAGCTGGAGAAGTCATTCAGAGACGATTTACAGATATTTCTATATCGTAATTTAGTTCTGCCGATTTGTCTTTTTCCATGTATTAGTTCACCATATAGTATTTGCTTGGGATGCGTTTTTCTTCCATTCGCTGGACAAGCCTCAGCCTTAATTCCATATTACTGGATTGGGATTCGTGTTACTGTAACTAAATATATATATATATGTTTTAATACATTGAAATTACGCTTGTACATGTTTTCCTGTGGATAAACTGTATACAGAAAGAATGGTTAGGTCAATAATTCAAAACAAAACAGCCTCATTGTTTATAGCCTCACCCAAGATGGGCAACAAAACAAAACAGCCTCATTGTTTACAGCCTCATTGTTTATAGCCTCATTGTTTACAGCCTCATTGTTTATAGCCTCACCCAAGATGGGCAACAAAAGGTTCTACTTCAGGCGAACCGGGCGGGTCGGAGATCCTGCACATACCTCGCCTCTTATAGCAAGGACATATCAAATGAACATACAATAGTATGGAGCCGCTAAACTAATAGAAAGACAAAACAAACTACAACGTTTCGGCAAAAGCCTTCATCAGGTATAACAAAGAAACTACACAAATTAAACACAAGTTCAAGCTAGAAAAACACAGCATTGATCGAAAAAAAATGGCGGAAAAAGACAGTGGCAAGGATTTATATGGAATTAAGTTCAAAAACAGGCGCAGTAGAAGTAGGGGGAAGTGAAAAAAAAAGGTTACAGAAAAAAAAAACTGTATCGTTAAAGCTTAACGTAACAAGTGGCCAACACAAATCAGAACGACGTTTCGGCTCAATAGGCCTTCAACAGGAACAAACATACATACACGTACAAATATGTATTAATTTATTTTTAAATTATTAATAACAAAATGTATAATAATTTCAATAGCAGAAGTAAGACTAGTGACTGTGAAATACGACAACAACAAAAAACAATAAGTGGAGTCAGTATATAAATGGAGATAAGCACACGTATCAAATATATCATCATCATCATCAAGTACCGGCCTGCTGGCGTAGGTGATCGTATCTCTCCACAACTTTCGATCACGAACAGTTATTTATCATTTCTGTTGTTGACCTTCTGTCAAGCCATTCTATTAAGCTGATCAAAAATATACAAAATATGAAATAATACGTGGGGCCGTGAGTACAGCTGCAGAGAAGATATCAAATAAACATCAAATGGTATGGAGCAGCTAGACTAACATAAAGACAAGACATACAACAACGTTCCTATTACGGTAGCCAGGTTGGGAAAACCACTCCCCTAGATATCGACATTCGGACAATCCGTGTACGATTCCCGATGGAAGCAGTTTGTGAATTGTACTCGTTGTTAAAACCAAAAAAAAAAGACACCTCCCGTGGTCGACCCAGCCGCTAGCAGTAATGGGTACCAGGGTCATACTCTGTAAAGGTGAAGAATGGCGCCTCGCTCGTGAGTTACGCTGCTTGAGGCGACACGAGACAGAAGTCTCCGAAAACTTCTGGATAGGTGGCCGAGCACATATGGTTGAAACCCTCGCGCTAAGACGCCGGTTCAAGTCTCGTACCTTGACCTTTTATTGTAAGCTGCTCCATACCATTTTATGTAGATATTACAGCTCCAGCTATACTCCCAGCCCCACGTAGTAGATAATACAGCTCCAGCTATACTCCCAGCCCCACGTAGTAGATATTACAGCTCCAGCTATACTCCCAGCCCACGTAGTAGATATTACAGCTCCAGCTATACTCCCAGCCCCATGTAGTAGATATTACAGCTCCAGCTATACTCCCAGCCCCACGTAGTACATATTACAGCTCCAGCTATACTCCCAGCCGCACGTAGTAGATATTACAGCTCCAGCTATACTCCCCAGCCCGGCGTAGTAGATATTACAGCTCCAGCTATACTCCCAGCCGCACGTAGTAGATATTACAGCTCCAGCTATACTCCCCAGCCCGGCGTAGTAGATATTACAGCTCCAGCTATACTCCAGCCCACGTAGTAGATATTACAGCTCCAGCTATACTCCCCAGCCCGGCGTAGTATTTAGTATTTAATATATTTTACATTAGTGCTGATATATATAGCAAGGACCTTATACAACTAATGTTGCATACATCAACAAGTAATTAGCGCATTCAACAAGGACTTGTTACTAACGTACCGTGCTCCCATATGGGCTGAAAGTATCCAGATGACCTGCAGCTATTATATGTTACACACATTAACAATGGCTTACCCCAACTAATATATAAAATATATTGTTTATACAACAACATGGGCTTGCAACAGTTATATGTAACACATATTAACATGGACTTGCAAATAATGTAACACGTGTTAACAGGGACTTGCAACTAGTGTAACACGCGTTAACATGGAATTGCAACTAGTGTAACACGGGTTAACAGGACTTGCAACCATTATTGTATATTAATTTGGGCTTGCAACTAATGTGACACACTAACCTAGTTTTGTAACTGTGTAGTGTATAACATATTAACAATGATTTGCAAGTAATGTGATGCACTAACTTTGTTTTGCAATTGTGTAGTGTAACACATATTAACAAAGACTTGCAACTTATGTGACAGATATTAACTTGGGTTTGCAACTAATGTAACATATATTAACTTTGGCTTGCAACTATTGTGGCAGATATTAACAAAGACTTGCAACTAATGTAACAGATATTAACTTTGACTTGCAACTAATGTGACAGATATTAACTTTGACTTGCAACTAATGTGACAGACATTAACTTTGGCTTGCAATTAATGTGACAGATATTAACTTTGGCTTGCAACTAATGTGACAGACATTAACTTTGACTTGCAACTAATGTGACAGACATTAACTTTGACTTGCAACTAATGTGACGCACAAGGCTTAAAAGATCAAAACAACAGTAGAGTATACAAGACGATAACTAAAGAAAGGAAGGCTAACGATAAAACAAGCATCGCTAGCTGTGACAACATGTACGTTACCAAACTGCAAGACTATGACATGAAGACAAACCGAAACCAAAAACTCCAGTAATAGGAAGCTTCTTATACAGAGCTTCGAATCATAAGGTAATCTGATCATCAGAAGTTATCCCCCGTTAAGTAAGTGGTTCTCCCATTTAGCTTCTAATTATAATATATATATATATATATATATATATATATATATATATATATATATAATATATATAATAGGCTATAATATATGCCGTTGCTGTACTATACTAGAGGACGGCTACAAACATAGAGATAACGATCGAGTCTGAACATTGAGGAGATATAAAAGGCGAACATAATAAAACAGGGAGTAAGTCAATAAACGTCAGCGTTAATGGATACTTATTTTTTTTTTAATGGATTTTAAGTATCTGCGACATATTGACTGTCTCTGTCAGGGGAATCAGTGTGGTTTGGTGCTCTCGCGGTAACTTTGTCATAGGATTTATGCCTTCACAGTAACTTTGTCATAGGATTGATGCTTTCGCGGTAAATTTATAATATGATTGTGCTTTCACGGTAACTGTGTCATAGGATTGATGCCTTCACAGTAACTTTGTCCATAGGATTGGTGTTTTCGCGGTAACTTTGTCATAGGATTGGTGTTTTCGCGGTAACTTTGTCATAGGATTGGTGTTTTCGCGGTAACTTGTCATACGATTGGTGCTTTCGCGGTAACAACCAGAAGTTTGACCATGGAGACTATGGCAGTAACTAAAGGGATAGCCTGGCCAGAAACACAATCTTTTACTCAAGTCTGCTTTCTGTGTGATTCGATGAGTGGCTCCAGAAAATTGAAGAAGGTAGGTCACAAAGGCAGTGGTTGGAGTCACTAAAGAACTCAGGTCTGATTAGCATCTGTTTCATCTTCCTTCCTGGACACTATAGTGTGAAAGGATAGGAACGAGCTCACAGCCAGGCTGGAACAGCTGACGTAAATGATCGATGTGCAATGGACCGGAATGACACTATGAATGCCCTCAGGGAGGTAGGGCGAGCTGGTGATTCAGTCAATGATCGTGAATCTACAACCATGTCCAGACTGCACGAACATTAGGTCAAACCTGGGGATGCTAGAAAGGAGCACTACGTGGGACAACACAGACGAATAACAAGTCAAAACAGAACTGAAGTCATCAGTCTCCACACACTGAGAGACATACAGGGGGAGATGATCTCAGCACTTGTCGACGTGCAATGAGAATGACTAACTCTGTCATAAGATCATTATCCAAACAGACACAGTCTTTGTCATTGAAAGATTACTCAAACAGTGTCCTTGTCTTAGGGAGATTGCATAAACAGACAGTCTTTGTCATTGGACGATTACTTCAACAGCGTACTTGAACATTCTGATCACTCTAAAGATAGCAAACAAAAAAATGAAGATCTCAACACGAGGCACGAGAGATAGTCTCTAAGGCAATTTTTAACAAGAACAAGAAAATAAAACGTTTCAATAATAATGGGAATTGTATTGTTTTAACTCATATCCGGTGGCAGCAAACATGTTGCCTTTTTAATACCTCCAATCGCTAAATTTATTTTACTTGTAAAACGTGAATACCGCTAAAATGTTATTAATTTTACTTGCTAAACAAGAAACACTGTTAAATGTTATTTTACTTGGTAAACAAGAACACTGCTAAATGTTATTTTACTTGCTAAACAAGAACACTGCTAAATGTTATTTTACTTGCTAAACAAGAACACTGCTAAATGTTATTTTACTTGCTAAACAAGAACACTGCTAAATGTTATTTTACTGCTAAACAAGAACACTGCTAAATGTTATTTACTTGCTAAACAAGAACACTGCTAAATGTTATTTTACTGGATAAACAAGAACCCAGCTAAATGTTATCTCCCGTGCTAGACAAGAACACCGTCAAATGTTATTAATTATGCTTGCTAAACAAGAACACCACTAAATCAAGTTCACTTACCAAACAAAAACATCGCTACGAGTTAGTTACCTTGTTAAGTTTAACAAAAACACCGCTAAGAGTTAATTATCTTGTAAAGTTTAACAAACACATCGTTAAGAGTTAGCTATCTTGTTAAGTTTAACAAACACATCGCTAAGAGTTAGTTACATTGTTAAGTAAGTTTAACAAAATACCTCGCTAAGAGTTAGTTACCTTGTTAAGTTTAACAAAAACATCGTTAAGAGTTAGTTACCTTGTTAAGTTTAACAAAAACATCGATAATTGCTATTCTCCTGGCTGCAGTAAACAAGAACGCCAGACCCACGCTTTATCGTTGAGACTCGCAGAACCAGTTGATCTCCCCTACTCATGGCTCACTGTAAACACGGAAAACAACAGAAGATACACCAGGAACTAGCTACCGTACATTTTACATGTGATCACGTATATGTTTGCATCTAGCCCTAAGTAAATCAATATTTGTTTATTTCTTCATATTATAGCTATTTTAATTCACTTGGGATGAATTCTCACTCGATGTTTCCATATTCGATTTTTATTTTGAATTTGAGACGCAAGAGGAGACAGAGAGAGAATTGGGGGGGGGGGGGGTACAAAAATTAAAAAAAACAATTTACGAGAAGGGCATTGTTGGAACAGCGGAAAGTATAAACTATTGTATCACCTCAAGTCTCACAGTGGCTTGTCATCGATACTTTAGTTCACTTGATAACTGATGTCTTGCCAGGAAGATACAATGCACATAGCTCTTCTTTTAACATTCAAAGTGGTTAGAAGAAGCTCTGTCTTTACGGGTATAATGTATTCTGGTTAAGATGGAATATTGCCCTCGGGAAAATCTCAGATTTGCCAATCTCTGATATTTTTGTTACGAGCACTAACTATTAAAATATCATGCATATGAAATATTTGCTTGAACTAAAAATTACACTATTTTTGTGATGATGTCACAAAATTAAACCACTTCCATAGAAATTCGATTTTCAGAATAAGAGGTATGTACTAGGCTTCGGATATCTTCATCCATAAACGCTGCAAAATTCCCCAAAATGATATCGAAAACGCTTAAGATGAAAACAAAGAGCTGTGACCTACACCGGCAATAATACTATTTAATGATGATGTTCTAAACCTCAGATTGACATTAAACAAAAACTATGTTAATGATAACTTAAATAACAACATATTTCACCATAGCCAAATCCGATATTAGAGAATATGTGTGCTCGTCAAATAAAACAAGAAGATAAAAATCTCAACGACGAAACATTTCAACGCGGTCTGGTGCGCAAGAAGATAACATCATAATAATCACACAGCAACACTCGATATTGTATTGACAGGCACAGCAAATGAACGCGGTAACGTGGTCTGGAAGAAAGGCGGAGATAACACGCGGATCAAGTGAGGACACTGCACATATTAGAAACGTCATGTCGGTGAAACAAAGCACAACAACTAGATATGACACTGCCGAGCCTGGTCTCTACGATTCTGGGGCAGGCCAGGTTTATCACGGACAAGCCTACGGATCAGCTTTGTGATGTAAGTTGTTGAAAGTGGGTTGAATAAACATGAACAGTCCGGCAGGGAATGAGAAGATAGATAAGATATGCGACGTTAAGAAAGTAAACACACATTTTGCAAAATAACATTAAACATTGATCACATCAATCAAAAGTGATTTCCACTTGTAAATTATGGAGGTTATAGCGGTCTAATATAACCTGAAGAGTGTTATGTCTTCTCAACATTCATTTATGGTGCAGAAACATGGACAAGAAAACAGAACAGAAAATTGAAACATTTGAAATGTGGATATATAGAAGAATAGGTAGAATTTGGTGGAAAGAAAAGAAAACAAACGATAAAGTCTTAAAAGAACTAAAAATGAAAAGATTACTAAATACAATTCAAACAAGAAAATACGATTTTGGGCCATGTTTAAAAGACACAACAGCCTACTAAAAGTAATCTTGGAAGGGAAAATACAAGGTAAAAGAGGCAGACTAAGACTAATATGGACGTGTAACATCAAAAGATGGACAAGTCAGCCTATGACAACCTGCACCATCAAAGCAGGAGACAGAGCAGAATGGTGCTCCATGGTAGCCAACCTTCGTTGCGTAGATGGCACTCGATGATGATAACGTGAAAGACTTAGTCAGAGGTTGGAGGGATCATGCCTTGCCAAGAAGTAGGCAAAAACCTGCAAGACACAAAAAAAACCAGCAAACACGCGCTTCAGGGTCACAGGAAGTCCAATAAGTGCAAATAAATGAGGCTTGATTAATATGAGAAGTACTCGAAACGTTCCAGTGTAGTATACAGCTGTTTCTTGCGTGAAGTACTCTAGTCCAACCCAGTGTAGTACACAGCTGTTTCTTGCGTGAAGTACTCTAGTCAACCCAGTGTAGTACACAGCTGTTTCTTGCGTGAAGTACTCTAGTCAACCCAGTGTAGTACACGGCTGTATCTTGCATGAAGCACTCTAGTCGATGCAGTGTAGTACACAGCTGTTTCTTGCGTGAAGTACTCTAGTCAACCCAGTGTAGTACACAGCTGTTTCTTGCGTGAAGTACTCTAAACGTCAGAGTGTAGTACACAGCTGTTTCTTGCGTGAAGTACTCTAAACGTCAGAGTGTAGTACACAGGTGTTTCTTGCGTTAAGCACTCTAAACGTCCCAGTGTAGTACACAGCTGTTCTTGCGTGAAGCACTCTAGTCGTCCCAGTGTAGTACACAGCTGTTTCTTGCGTGAAGCACTCTAGTCGTCCCAGTGTAGTACACAGCTGTTTCTTGCGTGAAGCACTCTAGTCGTCCCAGTGTAGTACACAGCTGTTTCTTGCGTGAAGCACTCTAGTCGTCCAGTGTAGTACACAGCTGTTTCTTGCGTGAAGTACTCTAAACGTCCCAATGTAGTACACAGATGTTTATTGATTGAAGCACTCTAAACGTCCCAGCGTACACATGTGTTTCTTGACGATATTTTAGTAGTCTTGGGAATTTGGTTTTTTTTTCGCTTTCGAAACATGGCTTGGGTATAATTCTACTATTGTATGATCATAAGATGAAGAATTATACTCAAGCCATGTTTCGAAAGCGGAAAAAATAAAATTTCTACTAATACAATTCTACTATTGTATGATCATAAGATTAGTCTAGACAGAGGAATGCTGTGGAAGTTGCTGAGTCATTACGGAATCCCCATAAAGTTTATTAACCTGAAAAAACAACGTATAAAGGAATGAAATGTAGTGTGGTGCATGATGGGCAGCTTACAGAAGCATTTGAAATAAGAACAGGAGTAAGGCAGGGATGCCTTCTGTCTCCATTTTTCTTTCTACTGGCCGTAGAATACATTATGAAAATAACTCAAAACATTCCACAAATGGAATCCAGTGGTCACTGACCAAGCAACTTGATGATTTAGACTTTGCTAGTGACATAGCTCTCCTATCACATAATCATCAACAGATGTAAGATAAAAATGAACATACTTACGAGATCACAACAGCTAGGACTGAAAATTAATAGAGATAAGACCAACATTATGAGAATTAATGCACTTGGCAATAACCAAATACAATTAGGAGAAATACCTCTACTAGACGTACAATCTTACATATATCTGGGCAGTAATATAAATAAAGAGGGAGGAACAGAAAATGATACCAAAATAAGGATATCAAAGGTAAGATGAGCTTTTCTTGCACTGGGAAACATATGGAAATCCAAAGAAATTAGGTTAAATACAAAAATAAAAATTTTAAACTCCAATGTTAAGTCGGTCCCATTATATGGCTGTGAAACATGGAGAACAACAAAATTGGCAATCACGAAGGTACAGACTTTCATTAATGGATGCTTACGCAGAATAAAAGGATGAAAATGGCAGGACAAAATCACTAACGTAGAATTATGGAAATGTACCAGTCAAATACCAGTGGATAAAGAGATACAGCGAAGACGATGGCGCTAGATAGGACACACATTACGGAAGCCAAGTGAGAGTATTACACAACAGACCCCTTTTTTTATCCCCGGGGAAAAAGACAAAGAGGAAGACCACGGAATTCTCGGAGAAGACAGATAGAAGCAGAGATGAAGATGATGGGGAAGACATGGAATGATCTTAAAAGAATGGCAAAAAACAGAACCACTTGGAAGTGTTTGTTGAAGACCTATGCTCCACAGGGAGCTAAAAAGGTAGAAGAAGAAGAAGATCATAAGATGCGCTGTACGTTAAATTGTTGGAACATTTGTTATTAAATTATGGTTATTTTATATTAGAAAGGGTTAAAATTGTCAAATTTTGAAATATGTAGTCTCATTAACTTTCTCGCACTAAAATATCATCATCATCATGTGCCATACCGGTTGGCGTAGGCGATCGATCCTTCCACAATCTTCTTTCTACAGTGCATCGTATCGGTTCTGTTGTTGACTGTTTTCCATGCCATGACACCAAGCTATCCAGTATTTTCTCTCCTTGTCGTCGGCGAACTCTCTTTCCTTTTATTTTGCCAGTTGTAACCAAGTATTTATATTTATATATAAGATGCATGTCGTAAGAGGCGACTAAGGAGATTGATCGATGGCCTGACAAGCTGTCATTGTAAAAACTATTGTTATGGAAACAGAGCCATAGATTTTAGAGGCAGTGATCTCTGCAATATGTGCCATTTTGGCATGCAAGGTTTCTGTTTTTGAGATTCTGGTTCTGCCCTATGTGCCGTCTTCGGCTCGAAAGGACAATAGATAGAGATAGATAGAACCAAGTATTCCAACTTTTCACTTCTCATGATGTGCCCGAAAAGTCTAAAATATCAACAGAACAAAAAAAATAAATGTTTCTAGAATTTCCATATTTTGTTGGCCCAGTGTCCCAGTTTCAAACCATTCCCCAAAATATCAATCTCAAGAATGAGTGAGATGTAGTTTTCTCCGAACATCTTCATTTATATTGTAGTAACGTGTTTATGATTGCAACTAAAATACTACAATGAGGTACAAGCAAACAGCCGTGCCACTGCCGCCCTGTTGAAGAAACCACCAACCGCTGGCTCCACGAGGCTCGAGATCAGTAGCAACAAATAAGATGACAGGGAGAGCAACGAAACATATTTATGATTGAAGGAAACCTATTTATGATTGAAGGAAACATATTTATGATTGAACGAAACCTATTTATGAATGAAGGAAACATATTTATGATTGAAGGAAACAGATTTATGATTGAAGGAAACATATTTATGATTGAAGGAAACATATTTATGAATGAAGGAAACATATTTATGATTGAAGGAAACAGATTTATGATTGAAGGAAACATATTTATGATTGAAGGAAACATATTTATGATTGAAGGAAACAGATTTATGATTGAAGGAAACATATTTATGAATGAAGGAAACATATTTCTGAATGAAGGAAACATATTTCTGATTGAAGGAAACATATTTATGATTGAAGGAAACATATTTATGATTGAAGGAAACATATTTATGGTTGAAGGAAACAGATTTATGATTGAAGGAAACATATTTATGATTGAAGGAAACATATTTATGATTGAAGGAAACATATTTATGATTGAACGAAACATTTATGATTGAACGAAACATATTTATGATTGAACAAAACATATTTATGATTGAACGAAACATATTTATGATTGAACGAAACATATTTATGATTGAACAAACATATTTATGATTGAAGGAAACAGATTTATGACTGAACGAAACATGTTTATGATTGAAGGAAACATATTGATGATTGAACAAAACATATTTATGATTGAAGGAAACAGATTATGATTGAACGAAACATGTTTATGATTGAAGGAAACATGTTTATGATTGAAGGAATATTTATGATTGAAGGAAAGATGTCTGCTCCTACTAAAAAAAATGTTTGGAGATTTGAGTAACTAGTGCAAGCTCTACCAGGCCTGTCGTCCATCACAGCTCTTCGTTTTCATCTCAAAGAAGAATTTAAGTTCTAATCTTGGAAACATTTCAGCATGTATGGATGAATACATCCATACATTCTTCTCAATCTTAAAATGGATATTTCCTGGGAGTGGTTTCAATTTGTGGCACACAAAGTTATATTTTAAGCTAAAGTCAGCATTTATGGATGAATACATCCATACATTCTCCTCAATCTTAAAATGGATATTTCCTGGGAGTGGTTTCAATTTGTGGCACACAAAGTTATATTTTAAGCTAAAGTCAGCATTTATGGATGAATACACCCAGAGCCTTGTACATTCTCCTCAATCTTAAAATGGATATTTCCTGGGAGTGGTTTCAATTTGTGGCACACAAAGTTATATTTTAAGCTAAAGTCAGCATTTATGGATGAATACATCCATACATTCTCCTCAATCTTAAAATGGATATTTCCTGGGAGTGGTTTCAATTTGTGGCACACAAAGTTATATTTTAAGCTAAAGTCAGCATTTATGGATGAATACACCCAGAGCCTCGTACATTCTCCTCAATCTTAAAATGGATATTTCCTGGGACTGGTTTCAATTTGTGGCACCACAAAGTTATATTTTAAGCTAAAGTCAGCATTTATGTATGAATGATATTTTAGTAGTCAAAGTTCATAACAAGAAGATCAATGACTGGCAAATCTGAGAGTTTCGGGGGATACAATATTCAGATTGTAAACCACAAAAGTTTGTTTATAATTTGAAGATACAACATCTTCTAATCACTTTGAATATCTAATAGAAGAGCACAAGTATTTAACTTTCTTGGAAAACACAAATTTTTAAAAAATCAACTAAAGTATCAGTCACAATTAGCCGTGACATCGATATATTCTTTGATTTGTGAAACTTGCATGAAACATCTGTCGCTTTTCTCGCCAAGTAAACAAAATGGATCCTATTGCCATGTAAATATAAAGGATCGTATTGCCCTGTAAACAAACAGAAATAATCATATTGCCATGTAAACAGAAAGAATCATACTGCCATGTAAATAGAAAGAATCATATTGCCATGTAAACTGAAAAGATCATATTGCCATGTAAACAGAAAGGATCGTCTTTCTATCTATTGACCTTTCGAGCCGTAGCCAGCTCATAGGGCATAAACCCAGGTACTCTTTCTCTTATCTAAATTGTTATTCTAGCAGTTTACAATCCTTGTAACGATCTTTTATCAAAGGATCGCTGAGAGAAAATATTGTGACACCTAAACTCGTTAAGATAAAGAAATACATGGAGCCAGGGAAATGAGATATGGGCCAATTGAAAAGGATGGCTTAGAAGGAGCCAGGAACAAAAATACAATATCAATTTTGTTAAAGAAATCTGTGCAGAGATATGACCAACTTTGCTAGCAGACACAGTGAGCTTGATGATGGCGATGACGATAATTGAACTTGAGTCATCGGACAAGCATTTTCCTTCCTCGCTGAACTTTGATGACTATGAGCTGATCGATGTCGGAAAATAATCGTGGAAAAAAACATCCCGAGGGAAAAAAAACCATCGCGGGAAAAACATCGTTATAATAAAAAAAAAACCATCGCAGTAAAAACATCGATAGAAAAAAAAACCTTCGCGTTAGAAACATCGCTATAGAAAAAAAACATCGCAGTAAAAACATCGCTATAAAAAAACCATCGCAGTAAAAACTTCGTTATAAAAAAACCATCGCAGTAAAAACATCGTTATTAAAAAAACGCATTAAAAACATCGCTATAAAAAAACCATCGCAGTAAAAACATCGTTATAAAAAAAACGCATTAAAAACATCGCTATAAAAAAACCATCGCAGTAAAACATCGCTATAAAAAAAACCATCGCAGTAAAAACATCGCTATAAAAAACCATTGCAGTAAAAACATCGTTATTAAAAAAAACGCATTAAAAACATCGCTATAAAAAAACCATCGCAGTAAAAACATCGTTATAAAAAAACGCATTAAAAACATCGCTATAAAAAAACCATCGCAGTAAAACATCGATAGAAAAAAATACCACAAACCATCGCGGTAAAAACATCGACAGAAAAAAAGCATCGCTATAAAAAAAACACCGCGGTAAAATCATCGATAGAAAAAACCATCGCGGTAAAAACATCGATAGGAAAAAAAACCCATAAACCATCGCGGTAAAAACATCGACAGAAAAAAAAAGCATCGCTATAAAAAAACCATCGCGGTAAAAACATCGATAGAAAAAAATACCACAAACCATCGCGGTAAAAACATCGACAGGAAAAAAAACCATCGCGGTAAAAACGTCGATAGAAAAAATACCACAAACCATAGCGGTAAAAACATCGACAGGAAAAAAAAAACATCGCGGGGGAATTTCACAGCAAGAAAATTCATCACGGGGTAAATTCATCGCAGATTTCATAAATTATAATTGTATGACTTTGAATGCCCTGGCTATACTGGAAATAAAACAACACAGTTTATTGACACAACAACACCACAAACAGTGAATATAAATAGAACAGTAAAGACATGAATGTTGAGAAAAGTGGGAGTGGGGAAGCGATTGTTAGTGGGACTTCCGCCGATAAACTCAAACATTATTATCATACATCTCAGCTTATCGGCGCCTTATTACCGAACTTTTTCTCTGACACGATTAGAGCCCAGATTAAAACGTTTGTAGGATTGGCGCAGACAACTCAAAGTGTAGTTAAGATGGCGTGGTTTATTTAAGGGACTTTCACATAAAACATCACTTATTCAATGTTAGAATATTTTACACAAATTTTGTTAAAAAAAAAAAAAAAAAAAAAAAGTAAAGAGCCCCGTCACGCCAAGTAGCGTGTAGGAATATGGTGTTAGTGACCATACATTTTACAGACCTTCGGCGCATGATTTTGGGGTAATGTGGTCGGTATTACGCTCGTGCCGCTTTACTTTACCAGAAAAAAATCCAGTACCCATTTAAGGCTGGGTGAACCCGGAAGCCGTCGGTCAGGATCGAACTCGACCTCCTGTCCACTGTACTCAGTTCACTAACAACTGAGCTATCGCGACTCCCACACAAATTTTGTAAGTAAAAGTAAAGTGCCCCTGTCACGCCAAGTGGCGTATAGGGAATATGGTGTTAGTGACCATACATTTTACAGACCTTCGGCACATGATTTTTGGGGTAATGTGGTCGGTATTACGCCTATGCTGCTTTACTTTCCCAGAAAAAAATTCGGTACCTATTAAAAGGCTGGGTGAACCGAGAGCCGTCGGTTGAGATGGTACCCTACCTCTTGTCCTTTGTAGTTCAGTCCACTAACCGCTGAGCTATCGCGGCTTCCTACACCAATTTTGTATTATTTCTTAATTCTGAGAAAATTTTTAAAAATATTATGTTGTTGATTCCTGAAACTTTTATTAAAACTTATACTCTGTACTAGACCAATTCATAGAAACAGAGAATACACGGCGAAAGAAAAGAAGGAAAAAACATTTCTAGGGGAGCTGAAAAATCCATAGTCAACAATGACTGACGGAGGCTACTAGTCTGTATTAAATCATCATCATTATTGAGTACGGTCCCCGCACCGAAGGTTGGCTACCATGAAGCGCCATTTCGCTAGGTCACTTGCTTTGATAGAGCAAGTTGCAATAGGCTGACTTGTCCACCTTTGATGTTACTCGTCCATGTTAGTCTTGGTCTGCCTTTGCCTCTTTTACCTTGTATTTTCCCTTCCAAGATTATTTTTAATTAAAAAAATTGTGTCTTTTAACATGCCACAAAAATCTCATTTGACTTATTTGTGTTTCGTAGTCTTTTCGTTTTAGTTGTTTTAAGACTTCATCATTTGTTTTCATTCTGTATTAAAAGATGTATATATTATGTCCGTTCATGCTGCTGTTGTCCATAAGTTGATTGTTGTCTTGTATATGAGACTTGTATACAACTACTTTCTTTCCAATAAAAAAAGATATAATATTGTATTTCGCATGTTATAGCAGTGAGCCCCGCTGCCTCTGTTGGTTGTCATCTGTCTGCCTGCATTGGTTTGTGAGCCCCGCTACCTCTGTTGGTTGTCATCTGTCTGCCTGCATTGGTTTGTGAGCCCCGCTACCTCTGTTGGTTGTCATCTGTCTGCCTGCATTGGTTTGTGAGCCCCGCTACCTCTGTTGGTTGTCATCTGTCTGCCTGCATTGGTTTGTGAGCCCCGCTACCTCTGTTGGTTGTCATCTGTCTGCCTGCATTGGTTTGTGAGCCCCGCTACCTCTGTTGGTTGTCATCTGTCTGCCTGCATTGGTTTGTGAGCCCCGCTACCTCTGTTGGATGTCATCTGTCTGCCTGCATTGGTTTGTGAGCCCCGCTACCTCTGTTGGTTGTCATCTGTCTGCCTGCATTGGTTTGTGAGCCCCGCTACCTCTGTTGGTTGTCATCTGTCTGCCTGCATTGGTTTGTGAGCCCCGCTGCCTCTGTTGGATGTCATCTGTCTGCCTGCATTGGTTTGTGAGCCCCGCTACCTCTGTTGGATGTCATCTGTCTGCCTGCATTGGTTTGTGAGCCCCGCTGCCTCTGTTGGATGTCATCTGTCTGCCTGCATTGGTTTGTGAGCCCCGCTGCCTCTGTTGGATGTCATCTGTCTGCCTGCATTGGTTTGTGAGCCCCGCTACCTCTGTTGGATGTCATCTGTCTGCCTGCATTGGTTTGTGAGCCCCGCTGCCTCTGTTGGATGTCATCTGTCTGCCTGCATTGGTTTGTGAGCCCCGCTGCCTCTGTTGGATGTCATCTGTCTGCCTGCATTGGTTTGTGAGCCCCGCTGCCTCTGTTGGATGTCATCTGTCTGCCTGCATTGGTTTGTGAGCCCCGCTGCCTCTGTTGGATGTCATCTGTCTGCCTGCATTGGTTTGTGAGCCCGCTGCCTCTGTTGGATGTCATCTGTCTGCCTGCATTGGTTTGTGAGCCCCGCTGCCTCTGTTGGATGTCATCTGTCTGCCTGCATTGGTTTGTGAGCCCCGCTGCCTCTGTTGGATGTCATCTGTCTGCCTGCATTGGTTTGTGAGCCCCGCTGCCTCTGTTGGATGTCATCTGTCTGCCTGCATTGGTTTGTGAGCCCCGCTGCCTCTGTTGGATGTCATCTGTCTGCCTGCATTGGTTTGTGAGCCCCGCTACCTCTGTTGGTTGTCATCTGTCTGCCTGCATTGGTTTGTGAGCCCCGCTGCCTCTGTTGGTTGTCATCTGTCTGCCTGCATTGGTTTGTGAGCCCCGCTGCCTCTGTTGGTTGTCATCTGTCTGCCTGCATTGGTTTGTGAGCCCCGCTACCTCTGTTGGTTGTCATCTGTCTGCCTGCATTGGTTTGTGAGCCCCGCTGCCTCTGTTGGATGTCATCTGTCTGCCTGCATTGGTTTGTGAGCCCCGCTACCTCTGTTGGTTGTCATCTGTCTGCCTGCATTGGTTTGTGAGCCCCGCTACCTCTGTTGGATGTCATCTGTCTGCCTGCATTGGTTTGTGAGCCCCGCTACCTCTGTTGGATGTCATCTGTCTGCCTGCATTGGTTTGTGAGCCCCGCTACCTCTGTTGGATGTCATCTGTCTGCCTGCATTGGTTTGTGAGCCCCGCTACCTCTGTTGGATGTCATCTGTCTGCCTGCATTGGTTTGTGAGCCCCGCTGCCTCTGTTGGTTGTCATCTGTCTGCCTGCATTGGTTTGTGAGCCCCGCTGCCTCTGTTGGATGTCATCTGTCTGCCTGCATTGGTTTGTGAGCCCCGCTGCCTCTGTTGGTTGTCATCTGTCTGCCTGCATTGGTTTGTGAGCCCCGCTACCTCTGTTGGTTGTCATCTGTCTGCCTGCATTGGTTTGTGAGCCCCGCTGCCTCTGTTGGTTGTCATCTGTCTGCCTGCATTGGTTTGTGAGCCCCGCTACCTCTGTTGGATGTCATCTGTCTGCCTGCATTGGTTTGTGAGCCCCGCTGCCTCTGTTGGTTGTCATCTGTCTGCCTGCATTGGTTTGTGAGCCCCGCTGCCTCTGTTGGTTGTCATCTGTCTGCCTGCATTGGTTTGTGAGCCCCGCTGCCTCTGTTGGATGTCATCTGTCTGCCTGCATTGGTTTGTGAGCCCCGCTACCTCTGTTGGATGTCATCTGTCTGCCTGCATTGGTTTGTGAGCCCCGCTACCTCTGTGGATGTCATCTGTCTGCCTGCATTGGTTTGTGAGCCCCGCTACCTCTGTTGGTTGTCATCTGTCTGCCTGCATTGGTTTGTGAGCCCGCTGCCTCTGTTGGATGTCATCTGTCTGCCTGCATTGGTTTGTGAGCCCCGCTGCCTCTGTTGGTTGTCATCTGTCTGCCTGCATTGGTTTGTGAGCCCCGCTACCTCTGTTGGATGTCATCTGTCTGCCTGCATTGGTTTGTGAGCCCCGCTGCCTCTGTTGGTTGTCATCTGTCTGCCTGCATTGGTTTGTGAGCCCCGCTACCTCTGTTGGATGTCATCTGTCTGCCTGCATTGGTTTGTGAGCCCCGCTGCCTCTGTTGGTTGTCATCTGTCTGCCTGCATTGGTTTGTGAGCCCCGCTGCCTCTGTTGGTTGTCATCTGTCTGCCTGCATTGGTTTGTGAGCCCGCTGCCTCTGTTGGATGTCATCTGTCTGCCTGCATTGGTTTGTGAGCCCCGCTGCCTCTGTTGGTTGTCATCTGTCTGCCTGCATTGGTTTGTGAGCCCCGCTGCCTCTGTTGGATGTCATCTGTCTGCCTGCATTGGTTTGTGAGCCCCGCTGCCTCTGTTGGTTGTCATCTGTCTGCCTGCATTGGTTTGTGAGCCCCGCTGCCTCTGTTGGATGTCATCTGTCTGCCTGCATTGGTTTGTGAGCCCCGCTGCCTCTGTTGGTTGTCATCTGTCTGCCTGCATTGGTTTGTGAGCCCCGCTGCCTCTGTTGGTTGTCATCTGTCTGCCTGCATTGGTTTGTGAGCCCCGCTGCCTCTGTTGGATGTCATCTGTCTGCCTGCATTGGTTTGTGAGCCCCGCTGCCTCTGTTGGTTGTCATCTGTCTGCCTGCATTGGTTTGTGAGCCCCGCTGCCTCTGTTGGATGTCATCTGTCTGCCTGCATTGGTTTGTGAGCCCCGCTGCCTCTGTTGGATGTCATCTGTCTGCCTGCATTGGTTTGTGAGCCCCGCTGCCTCTGTTGGTTGTCATCTGTCTGCCTGCATTGGTTTGTGAGCCCCGCTACCTCTGTTGGTTGTCATCTGTCTGCCTGCATTGGTTTGTGAGCCCCGCTGCCTCTGTTGGTTGTCATCTGTCTGCCTGCATTGGTTTGTGAGCCCCGCTGCCTCTGTTGGATGTCATCTGTCTGCCTGCATTGGTTTGTGAGCCCCGCTGCCTCTGTTGGATGTCATCTGTCTGCCTGCATTGGTTTGTGAGCCCCGCTGCCTCTGTTGGATGTCATCTGTCTGCCTGCATTGGTTTGTGAGCCCCGCTGCCTCTGTTGGATGTCATCTGTCTGCCTGCATTGGTTTGTGAGCCCCGCTGCCTCTGTTGGATGTCATCTGTCTGCCTGCATTGGTTTGTGAGCCCCGCTGCCTCTGTTGGTTGTCATCTGTCTGCCTGCATTGGTTTGTGAGCCCCGCTGCCTCTGTTGGATGTCATCTGTCTGCCTGCATTGGTTTGTGAGCCCCGCTGCCTCTGTTGGTTGTCATCTGTCTGCCTGCATTGGTTTGTGAGCCCCGCTGCTCTGTTGGTTGTCATCTGTCTGCCTGCATTGGTTTGTGAGCCCCGCTGCCTCTGTTGGATGTCATCTGTCTGCCTGCATTGGTTTGTGAGACTCTGTCGCGACAACGTCAAATTTCCTTTAACTCTGTCGCGACGACGTCGATTCTCACTTAACTCTGTCGCGGCGACGTCAAATCTCCCTTAAATCTATCGCTGCGATGTCAAACCCCCCTTAACTTTGTCGCGACGACGTCAAATCTCCCTTAACTCTGTCGAGGCGACGACAAAACTTCCTTAACTCTGTCGTGATCACGTCAAAAATCTCTCAACTCTGTCGTGACGACGTCAAATATCCCTTAACTCCGTCGCGACGACGCTAGGTCTCCCTTAACTCTGTCGCGACGACGTCGAATCTCACTTAACTATGTCGCGACGACGTCAAATCTCCCTTAACTCTGTCGCGACGACGTCAAATCTCCCTTAACTCTTTCGCGGCGACGTCAAATTTCACTAAACTCTGTCGCGGCGATATCTTTCAAATCTCCTCTGTTAAATCTCTCCAACTCAACAGATACCAGCGCTGAATGAAATGCCTCCACACCTACACTTTCTCCTCCCTTTGTCTTCCAACCATCTGGTTGCATAACCCACATTGTTTCAGTCAACAACCGATATTAAGACAACAGCCCCATGAGGCAGGAACAGAGGTCATTCTCGATGTTATAACGGTTATCTTTACAAATGACTAATAATGGCTGGATAAACAAACACATCAGACTAATAGTGAAAGAGCTAGAGGCAGACAGACGTAATTTAAGATATCATATTGGATAAGCAGACCAGGAAGAAAAACAATACTTCAATCCTCTTAGGGTCCATTGACGTGGGGGCATATATCTTTAGCGCCTGTACACTATTTAAATTGAACAACAGTTCCATCTACAACATTAAACATCATCATCTTTGAATGCCGTCTCCGCATCGAAGGTTGGCTACCATGGATCGCCATTGCACTCTGTCTCTTGCTTTCATAGTGCAGATTGTCATAGGCTGACTTGTCCATATTTTGATGTTACTCGTCCATGTCAGACTTGGTCTGCCTCTGCCGCTTTTACCTTCTTTTTCCCTTCCAATATGACTTTTAGTAGGCTGTTGTGTTTTTTTAACAGGCCTCACAAATGTCATTGATTGTAGATACTACATCTTTTCCCACTAAACACTCCGGATCGACCACATCCCTTTTCCACCTTTAGACTCCTCATTCCTCTCAATGTATACACCCTTGTCCCATGCATCCACCTCCTCTTTTCTTAAGGAGTGAAGAACAAACGTGTAATATACTCATTCACATTTATTGTCGACAGAACTCTGAGTAAACCCACAAGATGTTCGGTCGTTTCGGCAGATACAGAAATGTGCTAACAAAAAATAAACACATATTTTTTCGTAAATAAAACAAACTTAAAAGAAATGGACATATATATCGTGTATTGACTAGAAAGGAAAGGCATTATGTTATGTCCCACACATTCAGCGGAGCAAAAATCTATAGATATCCAATGCTTCAACTACTGAATGTGTGCACACGACTTTACAAATATATCCAATGCTTCAACTATTGAATGTGTGTACACGACTTCACAAATATAAAGATACCCAATGCTTCAACTACTGAATGTGTGTACACGACTTTACAAATATAAAGATACCCAATGTTTCAACTACTGAATGTGTGTACACGACTTTACAAATATAAAGATATCCAATGCTTAAACTACCGAATGTGTGCACACGACTTTACAAATATATCCAATGCTTCAACCATTGAATGTGTTTACACGACTTCACAAATATATCCAATGCCTTCAACTATTGAATGTGTGCACACGACTTCACAAATATATCCAATGCTTCAACTATTGAATGTGTGCACACGACTTCACAAATATATCCAATGCCTTCAACTATTGAATGTGTGCACACGACTTCACAAATATATCCAATGCTTCAACTATTGAATGTGTGCACACGACTTCACAAATATATCCAATGCTTCAACTATTGAATGTGTGCACACGACTTCACAAATATATCCAATGCTTCAACAATTGAATGTGTGCACACTTCACAAATATATCCAATGCTTCAACTATTGAATGTGTGCACACGACTTCACAAATATATCCAATGCTTCAACTATTGAATGTGTGCACACGACTTCACAAATATATCCAATGCCTTCAACTATTGAATGTGTGCACACGACTTCACAAATATATCCAATGCTTCAACTATTGAATGTGTGCACACGACTTCACAAATATATCCAATGCCTTCAACTATTGAATGTGTGCACACGACTTCACAAATATATCCAATGCTTCAACTACTGAATGTGTGCACACGACTTCACAAATCTACAACAAAAGCGATATATATGCTCAATGAAACATGAGCAAGCCTTGCGGTAAAGACACGCCGATCTGGAGCGAAAGTGGTCACCGACTCATTGCTGCTGTCTGCGTCAGGAAAAGTGAACAACAACTGACCAAGATCCAACTTCACTTTCCCGCGATGGCGTTAACAAGAGAATCCCAGCGATTGGGGTTGGAGATGGAAGGTAATTCAGAATGTCGTGATGAAATCGGATGCATTAGGCCGATATCGAACTTTTCTGTAAGCCACACACATACACATACACACACACACACATACATCATTTAAATGTTAAGGTCTGACGACAAATTTAAGTAATCGCAACACACACATACACACACAAACACACACACACAAACATATCTACTGATCAAGATAAAGTAAAAATTGTTTGTTACATCAATTTTCGCCATTAAATATCATCAAGCAACAAACAACATTTTTCGGCACATCATGAGAAGATGAAATTTGGAATACTTGGTTACAACTGGCAAAATAAAAGGAAAGAGAGTTCGCGGACGACAAAGAGAGAAAATACTGGATAGCTTGGTGTCATGGCATGACAATCAGTCAAACAACAGAACTGATACAATGCACTGTAATTCTGGAAGGACATGATCGCCTACACAACCGGTTTGGCATATGATGATGATACAACAAGCACACAAAACACACAAAACACACAAAACACACACACAACACGCACACACACACATGTGTTGATCAAGATAATATGATTGTCCCGTCCAAATCGACCAAAGCCAAGTCTACGAGACAGAGCAAGACATTTGAAATGTGTATTGATCAATACAAGCAGAATTTCTGTGGATGTCTTTGTTGAAATGAGGTTTTCACAGATTTAAATGAAAAGCAAAGAGCCCCGTCACGCCACGTGACGTAGAGGGAATATGGTGTTAGTGCACAAATTTGTTTTAAAATAAAATAAACATCAATGGTATGGAGCAGCTAAAATAACAGAAAAGACTAGACAAACTGTAAATTCAAGACAAAACTGTAAAATTCAAGACACTGTAAAATTCAAGAAAAAACTGTAAAATTCAAGACAAAACTGTAAAGTTTATCTAGAAGACGAATAATAATAAATAAATGTTATTTGTGAGGGAAACCTCCGAGGCGATAGATCAGTGAATCATTTCAAGGGTAGAACTATGTTTACAACACTCAGAAAAAATAATCACAAATAATCAACAACAGAAAGATAAAAAAGAACAAAATGGTTTGTCCAGTTTTTACCTATAAATCACCCAGTCCTCGACAGCCAAAACCCCAAATTGTGTCTTATATTTCACCTCTATTCGTGGAATCAGTTTTGAACATGTGTCTAATCTTTCCTTTAGTTTACTTCCTCTTTACCATTGCATGTTTATTTGTTCTCTGAAGCTTTCAACTGCGGTCCCGCTGATATCACATGTTTTGTTTATTTGATAATTGTGATGACTTATTTGAGTATTTATTTATTTATTTATTACTTATTGTGATTACTGACTTATGATTGTGATTACTTGCGTTGTGCTACCAATGCCAGACCTGGACCATAGATGCAAGAACCATAAGAAAAATAACCTCCACTGAGATGAAGTGTGTTAGACGAATGGCAGGAAACAGCCTGAGAGATAAGATCAGAAGTGAAGAACTGAGAAAAACGCTAGGAATAAACCCCGATATATAATATGTAAAGAAACAACAGATAACATGGTTTAACCACGTGAAAAGGCAGAAAGATCAAAACACAACACAACAAGCCTTGAATAAACCTTGCGAGAACACCAGACCCAATGGCTGACCACGAAAAAACATGGATTGATAGAATATTAGAAGCACTAGGAAACATAACAGCGGTAGAGGCCAACAGAAGAGCAAAAGACCACAAATTATATCTCTCCTCGACGCTGAAAGGCAAATGAGGAAGGGAAAAAGAAGATATTTGTGCAAACAGTCAACAACAGAATTGATACGATGCAAGGTGAATAGAAGATTGTGGAAGTACATGATCGCATACGCCAGCCGGTATGCCACATGATATTGATGCTGATCTCCTCTCATACCTTTTTCATACACCTTCGGCACGTTACTTGTGGGTAATATGTTCAGCATTATGCCAGTGCTACTTTACTTTCCCAGAACAAAATCAAGTACCCATTAAAAGTTGGGTGAACCTGGAACCCGTCGGTCGGGATCGAACCCAACCTCTTGTCTTTGGTAGTCCAGTTCACTAACCACTGAGCTATCGCGCCCACAGAAGAAGTACAAAGGAGAGTCTATTTATTATGTTCCTGTCTGAACAATCTCGCGAAATCTGTGATTTATCTTTACTCGGTTATCAGCAATCAAATCACACAGGTCTAAGACACTACCTAAACTAAGCATTTTTAACTCCAGTGTTAAGCCAGTCCTACTATACGGCTGTGAAACATAGAGAACAACCAAAATGACAATCACTAAGATGCATACCTTCATAAATGGATGCTTGCACAGAATAAAAGGATTTAAATGGCAGGGCAAAATCACTAACTTAGAACTATGGGAAAGTATCAGTCAAATACCTGTGGATAAAGAGATACAATGAAGACGATGGCGCTGTATATGACACACAGGAAGCCAACTGGAGAGTATTAAACGACAGGCTCTTTTTTTGGAATCACCATGGGAGAGAAAAAGAGAAAGAGCAAATATTCTTCAAGAAGACAGATCGCACCGGAGATGAAGAGGATGGGGAAGACATGTAATGATCTTAAAAGAATGGCAGGAAACAGAACGGTTTGGAAAGTGTTTATTGAAGACCCATGCTCCAAAGCGAGCTGAAAGATAGAAGAGGAAGAAGACAGAGAAGAAGAAGAGACCACCTGGTCGGCAACCCAAAGTGGACTGTTCCACCATAATCAAGAAGCAAAAGTTGCTCAAGATCTTACACCCGCTCCCGGCGGGAAGTCAAACAGACTAAGCGATCTGTCAAATAAACCTGAGATTAAGAGTTAAGGCAAACCCGGAAAAACATTTACGATATCGGATGTATTTGGCCGAAAGATGCATATATAATAGCTAACGTTAAACCTTGAAACAAGCCATCCACGCCCACCTAACGCTATTTTAAAGGCAGGAAACGGGAGATAACCATCATAAGACAACATGGTCTCCAAGATGGCGGATCTAGTCCACGTCCTCTCGATCACTGCAGAAAATGCACTCAGGGTCTGATTAATTTCGGATCTTCATTGCACTTTTCTGCGTTAAAGTCAAAATGATGATATGCTTGATACATCTGTGTCGCTAAAGCGAGGTCGTAGGCCGACAACAGTCTGTTTTTGACGAACCAAGTGTTGTGAGTGAGACCTTCCGCAGTCTAGACTTGATCTGCGCTTTCCGTCACATTGGTGCTGTTCATGACCGTTGTTGAAATTCTTTGACGCAAGTTATTTCCATGTTACACATTAATGTAAACTACTTCGTCAGCCGCAGATTTGTCTCTTTGGGGAATTTGCTTCGTGTTTTATTCGTCGTAGGCGGCTTACACTTGAGTAATCAGACAGAAATCTAAAGGGATCGAGATTATTTGTTCGGCGACATTTGTGTGTGCTACGTCATCGTAATGGTTCCCTAAACCGGCCGTGCGCAAATCTTATGGTCTGCTGTTTGATGTGCGACGGGGAAAATTTGACGTCTGACTGTATGTCTCTATGTTCGGAATTGGAGTCATCAACGATGGCCTAACATCATCAAGTGCTACGACGATCATCATTTTCAAGAGGACATGACTTACCGGTATATGGGGATGGGCGGCGGAAACAGTTGGAGGCTGTGGATGAAAAGTGTTCCTTGTTGCAGTTTCCTCATATTACAAGTCGCATGTCTGTGTTAGTCACCTCTAGTGACTCGGGCAGATGGTGCTCGTAAACCTGGGAAGGCCGACCATCTAAGGGCAGAATCCCCCTACAGAAAAGATCATCTGCTGCCTTGCAGGAAGATTGGGGACAATCAAAGGCTAAGGAAAGCAAACCTGAACAAAATGCTGGCTGAAATCGGATGTACTGGGCCACTGGCGCAGAACATAGTGCAACGTTTTAACAGGTATTCAATCGGAGTGGATCTAACAGGCTTAAACAGACAGCTGTCTTCGTCCGAGAGTCTTCAGTCCTACTCTGATTGAGTCCTGATTGCAGAGAGAGAGAGAGAGAGAAAGAGAGAGAGAGAGAGAGAAGACAACATCAGAAAAAGCATCATTTCGTTTTTCTTGTCGCTGCCATACATTTTATATTCCTTTATTTATTGAGCAATCTAGTCTTAAGTGTCAGTGTTGACCGGTGATAACACAGAGGAATCAGCTTTCTGGCGACAGCTCTCAGGCGCTAATAGCTAACGATAGCTCTCAGGCGCTAATAGCTAACGATAGCTCTCAGGCGCTAATAGCTAACGATAGCTCTCAGGCGCTAATAGCTCTCAGGCGCTAATAGCTAACGATAGCTCTCAGGCGCTAATAGCTCTCAGGCGCTAATAGCTAACAATAGCTCTCAGGCGCTAATAGCTAGCGATAGCTCTCAGGCGCTAATAGCTAACGATAGCTCTCAGGCGCTAATAGCTCTCAGGTGCTAATAGCTAACGATAGCTCTCAGGCGCTAATAGCTAACGATAGCTCTCAGGCGCTAATAGCTAGCGATAGCTTTCAGGCGCTAATAGCTAACGATAGCTCTCAGACTAGGCGCTAATAGCTAACGATAGCTCTCCGGCGCTAATAGCTAGCGATAGCTCTCAGGCGCTAATAGCTAACGATAGCTCTCAGGCGCTAATAGCTCTCAGGCGCTAATAGCTAACGATAGCTCTCAGGCGCTAATAGCTCTCAGGCGCTAATAGCTCTCAGGCGCTAATAGCTAACGATAGCTCTCAGGCGCTAATAGCTAGCGATAGCTTTCAGGCGCTAATAGCTAACGATAGCTCTCAGGCTAGGCGCTAATAGCTAACGATAGCTGTCAGACGCTAATAGCTAACGACAGCTCTCAGGCGCTAATAGCTAACGACAGCTCTCATGCGCTAATAGCTAACGACAGCTCTCAGGCGCTAACAGCTAACGATAGCTCTCAGGCGCTAATAGCTGGATATGATTACTCAAGTTAGCTTGTCTGATGGGGAACTCATTTACCTCACGGACACATAGAGAGATTACTACAACTATCGGGGGGGGGGGGGGTGGTCTAAGAGGTAAGACGTCGGCCTTTGGACAAGAAAGTCCCAGGTTCGACTCCCACAACAGACGGTGGAATCTGCATATAATAAAATAAAACAATCGAGTCCGTGGCTTTACCCTCTCCCGGTCTCAGGGTAGTGAGATTCGATGTCTAGCCCTCTCCTGGTCTCAGGGTAGTGAGATCTGATGTCTAGCCCTCTCCTGGTCTCAGGGTAGTGAGATTCGATGTCTAGCCCTCTCCTGGTCTCAGGGTAGTGAGATCTGATGTCTAGCCCTCTCCCGGTCTCAGGGTAGTGAGATTCGATATCTAGCCCTCTCCTGGTCTCAGGGTAGTGAGATCTGATGTCTAGCCCTCTCCTGGTCTCAGGGTAGTGAGATTCGATGTCTAGCCCTCTCCTGGTCTCAGGGTAGTGAGATTCGATATCTAGCCCTCTCCTGGTCTCAGGGTAGTGAGATTTGATGTCTAGCCCTCTCCTGGTCTCAGGGTAGTGAGATTCGATATCTAGCCCTCTCCTGGTCTCAGGGTAGTGAGATTCGATATCTAGCCCTCTCCTGGTCTCAGGGTAGTGAGATTTGATGTCTAGCCCTCTCCTGGTCTCAGGGTAGTGAGATTTGATGTCTAGCCCTCTCCTGGTCTCAGGGTACTGAGATTCGATATCTAGCCCTCTCCTGGTCTCAGGGTAGTGAGATTTGATGTCTAGCCCTCTCCTGGTCTCAGGGTAGTGAGATTTGATGTCTAGCCCTCTCCTGGTCTCAGGGTACTGAGATTTGATGTCTAGCCCTCTCCTGGTCTCAGGGTACTGAGATTGATGTCTAACCCTCTCCTGGTCTCAGGGTAGTGAGATTTGATGTCTAACCCTCTCCTGGTCTCAGGGTAGTGAGATTGATGTCTAACCCTCTCCTGGTCTCAGGGTAGTGAGATTTGATGTCTAGCCCTCTCAGAAAATGGAGATAAACTGGATGTCTCGTGTGAATTCTGCGCACTTTAAAGAATACTTGGCAGTTGGACATTCAAAAGAGAAGGCAAAAAAAAAGAGCCGCTGCACATGCACAATTTATAGGAAAAAATCTAACCAAAAGGTTAAACCACTCGATGATAGAAATATGGGAGTACCTCTGTAGTTGGAGAATATCTGCCTGTATGGCGAGGAACTAGGGAGCCGCGAAAGTGCAGTGGTTAGTGAACTGGACTACAAAGGACAAGAGGTAGGGTTCAATCCAAACCGACAGCTTCCGGGTTCACCCAGCCTTAAATGGGTACCGGATTTTTTTCTGGGAAAGTAAAGCGGTATGGGCGTAAAACCGGCCACATTACCCCAAAAATCATGTGCAGGCGGTCTGTAAAATTTATGGTCACTAACACCATATTCCCTATACGTCACTTGGCGTGACGGGGCTCTTTCATTATCATCATCGAGTGCCGTCTCCGCAACGAAGGTTGGCTACCATGGAGCGCCATTCTGCTGTCTCTTGCTTTGATGGTGCAGGTTGTCATAGGCTGATTTGTCCCTCTTTTGATGTTACGTATCCATGTTAGTCTTGGTCTGCCTCTGCCTCTTTTACCTTGTATTTTCCCCTCCAGGATTACTTTTAGTAGGTTGTTGTGTCTTTTAACATGGCCCAAAGATCGCATTTGTCTTGTTTGAATTGTGTTTAGTAGTTCTCTTTTCATTTTTAGTTTTTTTAAGATTTCCTCTGTTTTCTTTTCCTTCCATCCAATTCTACCTATTCTTCTATATATCCACATTTTAAAGGCTTCAATTCTCTGTTCTGTTTTCTTGTCTAATGTCCATGTTTCTGCACCATATAGGAATATTAAGAAGATGTAATATTTTGCTATTCTTAGTTTTAGCCCTGGTGTTATTTGTTTTGATGTTAGTATGTTCTTCATGACATTAAAATTACTCTTTGCCATTCCTACTCTTTTTTTTTATTTCAGTTGTACATTTTCCATCACTGGTTATAGTATGTCCAAGGTAGTTGTAGTTCTACACTGTCTCCAGGTCTATTCCTTCAATTTTGATATACACTTGTGGTTTTGAATATTTTCTTTGTTTATGATCATAGTTTTAATCTTTTTGATATTCATTTCTAGTCCATATGTTTTGCTTGTCATGTTTATTTCATTAAGTAATTGTTGTAGATCTTTAGGATTTTCTGCTAGTAGTACAGTATCGTCAGCATATCTTAGGTTATTGATTATCTTTCTATTAATTTGTAGGTCTGGTATCTCTATGATGTTTTTAAAAATTTGCTCAGTGTATAGATTGAACAAGTTGGTGACAAAGCTGGTGCTCTTTACTTTTACTTTATTTTGGCGAGGAACTCATGAGCACGGGCTGCCAGTGTGAACAAATATGAACCAGTGATATTCACGGAAAAATCAGTCCCTGTGGACTTGGTTAGAGATATAAAGCTGGCAGACGCAAAGAAACTACAACAAACTGCAGCTAGCAATGCAGAGTAAGAGAAAGTTTATACAAGTCTAGGTCTAATGTACTTGATAATCTGAGAGAGTTTATACAATCATTGTCTAATGTACTTGATAATCTGAGAGAGTTTATACAATCATTGTCTAATGTACTCGATAATCTTAGAGAGTTTATACAATCATTGTCTAGTGTACTTGATAATCTGAGAGAGTTTATACAAGTCCAGGTCTAAGGTCCTTGAAAAATCAGAGAAAGGGAGTATGTGTGTGTTTATGCAAAGTCTTCGTCTTCTTCTTCTTCTGCGATCATGACTCATTCAGACTAAGATTCCGGACTTTCTTATGAAGGCAGCTGTCTGTTTCAGTGATTCGGTTGCCCCGTATAAAGTCTTTGTCTAAGGTAACTAATAAATCAGAGAGAGGGAGAGAGTTTATACAAGTCCTTGTATTAGGTCAGTGATAAATCAGATCGAGAGTTTATACAAGTCCTTGTATTAGGTCAGTGATAAATCAGATCGAGAGTTTATACAAGTCCTTGTATTAGGTCAGTGATAAATCACATCGAGAGTTTATACAAGTCCTTGTCTATTGTACTTGGTGATCTTGTTGTTGTTGTTGCGTTCGCCAGCTTTCAACTCTGATGAAGTCCCTAGAGACTAGGAACTGAATTTTGCGTGTTAATCCATTTCATTTCTCCCTGGCAGCCGTGTACACAGGGGTCCTTCGCCGCACAGGCAGATAACTCCGACTTTGGAGGTACTCATGTTTTTTTCCGTCGATGAGTAACTGACGTTTCAAGCCGGGTCTCGCTGCTGAAACCAGGGGTGGTTGTCGCAGAGAGAAATCATAAATAAAAATCCCAACCGGTGTAGCCGAGATTTGAACCTACAACCTCTCTGTCTCAAGACCGGCGTCTTGCCTCGAGACCAACAAGTCCCGAATGGAATGGGAATATGAGGAAACTGCAACAAGGAACACTTTTCATGCATAGCCTTCAATGGTTCCTGCCGCCTATCCACCATATATACCCCGAAGTTCACGTCGTCCTGAAAATGATGATCGTCATATTTTTTTTTTTGTATGTTAGGCCATCGTTGGTGATCAGAGAGAGTTTATACAAGTCCTTGATAGTCAAAAAGAGTTTATACATGTCCAGTCTAAGGTCCCTGACAGTCAGTAAGAGTTTATACAAGTCCTTGTCTAAGGTCCTTGATAGAAAGAGTTTATACAAGTACTTGTTTAAAGTCATTGATAAATCAGAGAGAGTTTATACAAGTCCTTGTCTAAGGTACTTGATAGTTAGAGAGAGTTTATACAAGTCCTTGTCTAAGGTACTTGATAGTTAGAGAGAGTTTATACAAGTCCTTGTCTAAGGTACTTGATAGTTAGAGAGAGTTTATACAAGTCCTTGTCTAAGGTACTTGATAGTTAGAGAGAGTTTATACAAGTCCTTGTCTAAGGTACTTGATAGTTAGAGAGAGTTTATACAAGTCCTTGTCTAAGGTACTTGATAGTTAGAGAGAGTTTATACAAGTCCTTGTCTAAGGTACTTGATAGTTAGAGAGAGTTTATACAAGTCCTTGTCTAAGGTCCCCGATATTCATAGAAAGTTTATACAAGATAGATATGTCAGCGGCACCCTATGAACACAAATATGGTACACAGAAACAAGCTTGCGTGGCAAACTATGGAGAACTGATGGAGACTTCGCCGTCTTGTTTGTGATGACTCATGAGGGCTTAAATAAGTTGGTGCATAGCAGTAGTTGATCGGTGAAGAAGAGAGAGAGAGAGGGGAAGCAGAAGAATAGAGCCAGAGGAAGAAGAAGAAGAATAGAGTCAGAGGAAGAAGAAGAAGAAGAATAGAGTCAGAGGAAGAAGAAGAAGAATAGAGTCAGAGGAAGAAGAAGAAGAAGAGAGCAAGAGGAAGAAGAAGAAGAGAGCAAGAGGAAGAAGAAGAAGAATAGAGTCAGAGGAAGAAGAAGAAGAATAGAGCCAGAGGAAGAAGAAGAAGAAGAGAGCAAGAGGAAGAAGAAGAAGAATAGTCAGAGGAAGAAGAAGAGGAAGAGAGCAAGAGGAAGAAGAAGAAGAAGAATAGAGTCAGAGGAAGAAGAAGAGGAAGAGAGCAAGAGGAGAAGAAGAAGAAGAAGAGAGCAAGAGGAAGAAGAAGAAGAAGAGAGCAAGAGGAAGAAGAAGAAGAATAGAGTCAGAGGAAGAAGAAGAGGAAGAGAGCAAGAGGAAGAAGAAGAAGAAGAGAGCAAGAGGAAGAAGAAGAAGAAGAGAGCAAGAGGAAGAAGAAGAAGAATAGAGTCAGAGGAAGAAGAAGAAGAATAGAGTCAGAGGAAGAAGAAGAAGAATAGAGTCAGAGGAAGAAGAAGAAGAAGAGAGCAAGAGGAAGAAGAAGAAGAATAGAGTCAGAGGAAGAAGAAGAAGAAGAGAGCAAGAGGAAGAAGAAGAAGAAGAGAGCAAGAGGAAGAAGAAGAAGAAGAGAGCAAGAGGAAGAAGAAGAAGAATAGAGTCAGAGGAAGAAGAAGAATAGAGTCAGAGGAAGAAGAAGAAGAATAGAGTCAGAGGAAGAAGAAGAATAGAGTCAGAGGAAGAAGAAGAAGAAGAGAGCCAGAGGAAGAAGAAGAAAGGACGAAGAAGAACAGAGCAAGAGGAAGAAGAAGAAAGGAAGAAGATGAAGAATAGAGCGAGAAGAAGAAGAAGAAGAAGAAGAAAGAAAGAAGAAAAAGGAAGAAGAATAGAGCGAGAGGAAGAAGACAAAGAATAGAGCGAGAGGAAGAAGAAGAAGAAGAAGAAGAAGAAAAAAAAGAGAGCGACAGGAAGAAGAGGAATAGAACGAGAGGAAGAAGTAGAAAGGACGAAGAAAGGATGAAGAAGAGGAATAAAGCGAGAGGAAGAAGAAAGGAAAAAAGAATAGAGCGAGAGGAAGAAGAAGAAGAAGAAGAAGAATATAGCGAGAGGAAGAAGAAGATAGGAAGAAGAAAATAGAGCGAGAGGGAAAAAGAAGTAGAAGGAAAGAAGAAGAAGTTGAAGCAGAATAAGAAGACGACCGCGAAGAAGGAGAAAAAGAAGGTGATGAAGACAGGTTAGATAACCATAGAAGTTGATAAACTGGAACAAGGAGAAGGGAAAAGTGGAAGTTGCAGTGTTAGCCACAGGAGAAAAATTAATTGATGACGTCATAAATTGAAAGAGAAATCATTCCAACAGAACTAGAGACTGTTACACAACAGGAACGAGCGTAAAAGATCGTTAAAATAGCATTATTTGGTGCCCCTAAGACTCCCAAAAGAGAGAATGAGTCATATGGGCTATTATCTGATATGAAATATCAAGCCACGTACAAGCCAAATGCTATGCATAAAATAAAGACCAGACCTAGTCATGTATGTCTCTCGTCTGATCAACAATTTAGAAACTGTTTCACCTAGTGTCTACATTATCTGTCTACATACAGACGATAATGATGATGGCAGACAAGATGTGTTCAAATATATTGCGGAATGAGTAACCTTGTCCAGATAAGGGAAGACATTGTAAATCAGACGGGACAATGGCGGACGTGACAAACAACAGGAAGTGGACACCCACAGGAACCCGGCGGAAGAGAACTCTAGCCAGGCGCTAATGTCAGCGCGTGATAAACATGGCGGGCAGACACTGGTACAGGAACTTGACAGGATGTTGCATATGTTCGTACTGCTCACAATTCGCATTCACGACAACGGACGTTATTAATTAATAAATCCCGTGTACGAATATTAATATCCGTCTGTCTTGCTACTTCAGTACAATCCACATAAATCTATATATAATGTCTGGAATATGTCGGACTTAGCGTCCGAGGCGTGTATAAAACATGGGGCCCTTAACTTGGGAGTAACTGAAAAGAGTTGCAATATGGGACTCCAAATTTAGAGTGTCCCAGCGGTGTATAAATATTGCGTTTCCAACATTATATTGCCCAAGCGCGTGAAAATATGGGGTCTCCAACTTTAGAAGGTCCGAGCATTGTTCAAAATATGGGGTCTTCAACTTTAGAGAGTCAGAAAATTGTTCAAAATATGGGGTCTCCAACTTTAGAGAGTCAAAGTATTGTTCAAAATATGGGGTCTCCAACTTTAGAGAGTCAGAGCATTGTTCAAAATATGGGGTCTCCAACTTTAGAGAGTCAGAACATTGTTCAAAATATGGGGTCTCCAACTTTAGAGAGTCAGAACATTGTTCAAAATATGGGGTCTCCAACTTTAGAGAGTCAGAACATTGTTCAAAATATGGGGTCTCCAACTCTAGAGGGTTCGACATTGTTCATATTATGGGGTCTCCAACTTTAAAGAGTCAGAAAATTCTTCATAGTATGGGGTTTCCTACTTTAAAGAGTCAGAGCATTGTTCAAAATATGGGGTTTCCAACTTTAGAGCGTCAGAGCATTGTTCGAATTATGGGGTTTCTAACTTTAAAGCGTCAGAGCATTGTTCGAATTATGGGTTTTCTAACCTTAGAGTGTCAGAGCATTGTTCGAATTATGGGGTTTCTAACTTTAGAGCGTCAGAGCATTGTTCGAATTATGGGGTTTCTAGCTTTAGAGTGTCAGAGCATTGTTCGAATTATGGGGTTTCTAGCTTTAGAGTGTCAGAGCATTGTTCGAATTAAGGGGTCTCCAAACCAAGGTTTTGGGACCTTGATGCAAGTTATGGGACCTTGAGACAAATTATATAACCCTGAGACAAGTTATGGAACCTTGAGGCAAGTTATGGGACCTTGAGACAAATTATATAACCTTGAGACATGTTATGGGACCTTGAGACCAGTTATGGAAACCTTGAAACGCTAGATATGTCTCTGTAACACTGGGTTAGTCATTCCAAACCAGTATCTCCTACTACGACACATTTCAACGCTAAATAAAAGCAACACGTGCTATCTACCTGTTCCAGCCCCCCCTCCCCCTTCCCCCTTCCCACTCCTCACACACACACTCACACACACACACACACATAAAGATTGTTATAATCTGACACTGCTTGTCAATCACAAATGGAGTTTACAACAACAACACAATTTTTAACAACAGGGTGGTACACATATGGTTTGTTGTTAAGTCACTGGAAGTTGTGTTGATTTCACAGTGGTCTAACATGTGTGGAAGTTGTGTTGATTTCACAGTGGTCTAACATGAGTGAAAGTTGTGTTGATTTCACAGTGGTCTAACATGAGTGAAAGTTGTGTTGATTTCACAGTGGTCTAACATGTGTGGAAGTTGTGTTGATTTCACAGTGGTCTAACATGTGTGGAAGTTGTGTTGATTTCACAGTGGTCTAACATGAGTGAAAGCTGTGTTGATTTCACAGTGGTCTAACATGTGTGGAAGTTGTGTTGATTTCACAGTGGTCTAACATGAGTGAAAGTTGTGTTGATTTCACAGTGGTCTAACATGAGTGAAAGTTGTGTTGATTTCACAGTGGTCTAACATGTGTGGAAGTTGTGTTGATTTCACAGTGGTCTAACATGTGTGGAAGTTGTGTTGATTTCACAGTGGTCTAACATGAGTGAAGTTGTGTTGATTTCACAGTGGTCTAACATGTGTGGAAGTTGTGTTGATTTCACAGTGGTCTAACATGAGTGGAAGTTGTGTTGATTTCGTGGTGGTCTAACATGAGTGAAAGTTGTGTTGATTTCACAGTGGTCTAACATGAGTGGAAGTTGTGTTGATTTCACAGTGGTCTAACATGAGTGGAAGTTGTGTTGATTTCACAGTGGTCTAACATGAGTGGAAGTTGTGTTGATTTCACAGTGGTCTAACATGAGTGGAAGTTGTGTTGATTTCACAGTGGTCTAACATGAGTGGAAGTTGTGTTGATTTCACAGTGGTCTAACATGAGTGGAAGTTGTGTTGATTTCACAGTGGTATAACATGAGTGGAAGTTGTGTTGATTTCACAGTGGTCTAACATGAGTGGAAGTTGTGTTGATTTCGTTGTGGTCTAACATGAGTGGAAGTTGTGTTGATTTCACAGTGGTCTAACATGAGTGGAAGTCGTTTTGATTTCGTTGTGGTCTAACATGAGTGGAAGTTGTGTTGATTTCACAGTGGTCTAACATGAGTGGAAGTTGTGTTGATTTCACAGTGGTCTAACATAAGTGGAAGTTGTGTTGATTTCACAGTGGTCTAACATGAGTGAAAGTTGTGTTGATTTCGTTGTGGTCTAACATGAGTGGAAGTTGTGTTGATTTCACAGTGGTCTAACATGAGTGGAAGCTGTGTTTATTTCACAGTGGTCTAACATGAGTGGAAGTTGTGTTGATTTCACAGTGGTCTAACATGAGTGAAAGTTGTGTTGATTTCACAGTGGTCTAACATGAGTGGAAGTTGTGTTGATTTCACAGTGGTCTAACATGAGTGGAAGTTGTGTTGATTTCACAGTGGTCTAACATGAGTGGAAGTTGTGTTGATTTCGTTGTGGTCTAACATGAGTGGAAGTTGTGTTGATTTCACAGTGGTCTGACATGAGTGGAAGTTGTGTTGATTTCGTTTGTGGTCTAACATGAGTGGAAGTTGTGTTGATTTCGTGGTGACTGACATCGAGAACAGATGTGTTTCTTTTATACCATGCAATAACAATATTGGTAAACCAGCCCTCATAGTCTCCCTTTAACATGCAACAACATTAAAACAAACCAGCGTTCATAGTCTCCCTTTAACATCCCACAACATTAAAACAAACCAGCCCTCATAGCCTCCCTTTAACATGCCACAACATTAAAACAAACCAGCCCTCATAGTCTCCCTTTAACATGCAACAACATTAAAACAAACCAGCGCTCATAGCCTCCCTTTAACATGCAACAACATTAAAACAAACCAGCGTTCATAGCCTCCCTTTAACATGCAACAACATTAAAACAAACCAGCCCTCATAGTCTCCCTTTAACATGCAACAAAATTAAAACAAACCAGCCCTCATAGCCTCCCTTTAACATGCAACAACATTAAAACAAACCAGCGCTCATAGTCTCCCTTTAACATGCAACAACATTAAAACAAACCAGCGCTCATAGTCTCCCTTTAACATGCAACAACATTAAAACAAACCAGCCCTCATAGCCTCCCTTTAACATGCAACAACATTAAAACAAACCAGCCCTCATAGTCTCCCTTTAACATGCAACAACATTAAAACAAACCAGCCCTCATAGCCTCCCTTTAACATGCCACAACATTAAAACAAACCAGCCCTCATAGCCTCCCTTTAACATGCCACAACATTAAAACAAACCAGCCCTCATAGTCTCCCTTTAACATGCAACAACATTAAAACAAACCAGCCCTCATAGTCTCCCTTTAACATGCAACAACATTAAAACAAACCAGCCCTCATAGTCTCCCTTTAACATGCAACAACATTAAAACAAACCAGCCCTCATAGTCTCCCTTTAACATGCAACAACATTAAAGAAAACCAATGCCCAGAATTTCGCTTCGCTACAATAATACAACTGTGAGCGCACTTTTACAACGAGCGACATGTAGCGGGAAACATGCAGACACCTGCTGGCCACACACTAGTAATGTGTGCATCAATGACGCTGGTATATCTGTCATAAACCACACACATATATATTCCCATATCGCTCGTCAGCGCCGCATGTCCTTATCATGAATAATACAACACAAAAACTAAATAACGGTCAATCTATAATACCGCGTTTGGAACACCGTGATGTTAAAATATGCGTCCTTTAATACTCTTTAGTGCATCATTAGCCATGATGAGAAGTACAATTTATTGTATTTACTGCTTCAAATAAAACATTAAGGACTAGCTTTGTACAGCTCTCAGAGAGATCAGCAGAGAACAAAGAACTGCGGAGATATATGGTAAAATGACTTTGATACCAGCATTTTACTGACTAATCTCGGAGATACATGATACAATGATTTTAATACCAACATTTAGACTGACTAATCTGTGAGATACATGATAAAACGACTTTAATACCAGCATTTAGACTGACTAATCTGTGAGATACATGATCAAACGACTTTAATACCAGCATTTATACTGACTAATCTTTGAGATACATAATAAAACGACTTTAATACCAGCATTTATACTGACTAATCTGTGAGATACATGATAAAACGACTTTAATACCAGCATTTAGACTGACTAATCTGTGAGATACATGATAAAACGACTTTAATACCAGCATTTAGACTGACTAATCTGTGAGATACATGATAAAACGACTTTAATACCAGCATTTAGACTGACTAATCTTTGAGATACATAATAAAACGACTTTAATACCAGCATTTAGACTGACTAATCTTTGAGATACATGATCATCATCATCATCATCAAGTACCGGGCGTGCTGGCGTAGTTGATCATGTCTCTCCACAACTTTCGATCTCGACAGTTATTTTGTTGTTGACCTCTGCCAAGCCATTCTCTTAAGCTGTCTGGTATTTTTTTCTCTTTGCATCCCTCTATCTCTTCGTCCCTCAATTTTCCCAGTTGTTACAATATATTCCAGTTGTTCTCTTCTCATTACATGGCCAAAAAATTATGATTGTTTCTTCCTAATATTGGAAATTAACTCTCTCTTGCTTTGACCTCTTTCAGAACATTTTCATTACTCTTCTTAGCTGTCCATGGTATTCTCAACATTCGTCTGTAAAACCACATTTCTACAGAGATACATGATACAATGATTTTAATACCAGCATTTAGACTGACTTATCTCGGAGATACATGATACAATGACTTTAATACCAACATTTAGACTGACTAATCTGTGAGATACATGATAAAACGACTTTAATACCAGCATTTATACTGACTAATCTTTGAGATACATAATAAAACGACTTTAATACCAGCATTTATACTGACTAATCTGTGAGATACATGATAAAACGACTTTAATACATGTACCAGCATTTAGACTGACTAATCTGTGAGATACATGATAAAGCGACTTTAATACCAGCATTTAGACTGACTAATCTGTGAGATACATGATAAAACGACTTTAATACCAGCATTTAGACTGACTAATCTGTGAGATACATGATAAAACGACTTTAATACCAGCATTTAGACTGACTAATCTTTGAGATACATAATAAAACGACTTTAATACCAGCATTTAGACTGACTAATCTGTGAGATACATGATAAAACGACTTTAATACTAGCATTTATACTGACTAATCTGTGAGATACATGATCATCATCATCATCATCATCCAGTACCGGGCGTGCTGGCGTAGGTGATCATGTCTCTCCAAAACTTTCGATCTCGACAGTTATTTATCATTTCTGTTGTTGACCTTCTGCCAAGCCATTCTCTTAAGCTGTCTGGTATTTTTTTCTCTTTGCATCCCTCTATCTCTTCGTCCCTCAATTTTCCCAGTTGTTACAATATATTCCAGTTGTTCTCTTCTCATTACATGGCCAAAAAATTATGATTGTTTCTTCCTAATATTGGAAATTAACTCTCTCTTGCTTTGACCTCTTTCAGAACATTTTCATTACTCTTCTTAGATGTCCATGGTATTCTCAACATTCGTCTGTAAAACCACATTTCTACAGAGATACATGATACAATGATTTTAATACCAGCATTTAGACTGACTTATCTCGGAGATACATGATACAATGACTTTAATACCAGCATTAAGACTGACTAATCTCGGAGATACATGATACAATGACTTTAATACCAGCATTTAGACTGACTAACCTTAGAGATGCATGATACAATGACTTTAATACCAGCATTTAGACTGACTAACCTTAGAGATGCATGATACAATGACTTTAATACCAGCATTTAGACTGACTAATCTCGGAGATACATGATACAATGCATTTAATACCAGCATTTATTTAGACTGACTAATCTGGGAGAGATATCAAGGACAGGGAGTGTACAATGGAAAGAATGACTTGAAAATGAATATTTCAAGTAATTTACCAGAAGGTAGATGTCAGTTCATTTATGACAACTGCCGTGAGGCGTCGGATTTAATGTTTCTCAATAACCCTCGTTCTTGTGTTAGGTATATAACCATTCCACGATATCTCCTTGCTACCCCGTCGTTTTCTTAAACCTGCAGACTGAGAGGGAATTCCCGGAAACATCACCAATTTGCGTGACGTTTTCAGCTTTGCGAGCAGAGGCGGTTGTGGGTAGAGTAACGTCAATAGTCTATAGCTGCTACAGCTGAAGACGTCACGCTAGTTTGAAGGTTTTCCGGTTTTATTTTGTGCCCGTGGTCTTAATAAATCTAAAGTAGGCTGTGCATCAAACTACTAATCATGTATGTTTCCACATTATCTACCTCTATCTCCCAGGCTTTCCATTTTTCCTGTCTCGTCACTAAGTTTTTCAACTCGCCTGATCTCCACACACGCTCAACAAATACAGACTGCCTTTTCATAATGCGTTTTAAAATCTTGGGGTGGGGGGGGGGTGTGTCGGTTGGTTTCGATGCAAGACGCCGGCCTCGAGACAGAGAGGTTATGGGGTTCAAATCCCGGCTGCATCAGTTAGAATTTTTATTTATGATTTCTCTCTGTGGCAACCAACCCTGGTCTAAGCAGCGACCGAAACGGCTTGAAACGTAAATTACTCATCGACGGAAAAATATGAGTACCTCCGAAGACGGAGTTATCTACCTGTGCGGCGAGGGACCCCTGTGCACATGGCTGCCAGGGAAAAGGATTAACACACAAAATTCAGTTCCTAGTTTCTAGGGACTTCGTCAGAGGTCAAAGCTGGCGAACGCTATATATATATATAACTATTTTCTTCTGCCGTTTGAGTACTTTAAGAAACCTTAACCATTCCACACAACCACATCAGCTGATTCTATTGGGTGTTCTACTTTTGATTAATGCCAATGATTCCCGCTTCGTTCCAAACTCGCTCGCTTCGATAGATTGAATAGTCTTTTCCTCGACCCAGCTGTTTGTCGCCGATACTTTAGTTCATTTGCTCATTTTTGTCATTCCGTGAAGATAAAATAAACTTATTTCACATTCAGTGTAATTACACGAAGCTGTATCTCACAATTCAAAAACTTGCGCAGTTCCAAATTGAGTATCGTATTCCCCAAACACACCGACTGGTTAATATTGTTCTTTTTGCTACCAGCATGATTCTACGAAAATATCATCTAATTTTACTTTTTTTTTTTTTTTTAACCAGCATAATTCTACTAAAATATATAATTTTACATTTTTTTTTTTTTACCAGCATGATTCTACGAAAATATCATCTAATTTTACTTTTTTTCCAGCATGATTCTACTAAAATATCATTTAATTTTACATTGTTTTTTCCAGCATGAGTCTACTAAAATATCATCTAAATTTACATTTTTTTCCAGCATGATTCTACTATAATATCATCTAATTTTACATTTTTTTTTTTACCAGCATGATTTTACTAAAATATCATTCATACAGAAATACAGACTTTAGTTCAACATTAGACTTGTTGTTCCTCGTGTCACAAATGTAAACCACTTCCATAAAATATCAGTGTTAAGAGTGAGAGGAATGTAATAGGTTCATGACATCATCTTTAAATGCTGTATAAACTTTACAAATCATAACTAAAATGTCACTTGGAGACTAAAACAAACAACTGTGAGGAGTACCGATAGGAGGTGGAGCAGGGTCTTGACCAGATTTGATGTTCGTCGATACTGACGCACGCAGCCAGCTGTAGGTCGCTGACCGCACTCTGCTCCAGTTTCTGAATGTGGGCCATAGCACCCTTATGAAAATATGAGATAAAGTGCCTAATTTTATCGGAGACGGGCGATAACAGACGCAGGTTTTGTATATAGGCTAAACACAAGGTAAAGCTCTTTGATGTTTCAATTCGAAGAGTATCAAACATGTCTGGACTGGTCTAAAGTAATAATAATAATTCTACTACCATCTGTAGATATTAAGGTGTATTTGGACATAATTTGAAACAAAAAACAAGCGGTACTGCTCAGGCCAAAATAGCATTTCAGAAAATGAAAAAATATCTTATACAACAAATCTATGGCAATAGAAGTGAGAAAGAGAGTTCATTGGTGCTATATAGAACCAATTCTGACCTATGGAAGCGAATCCTGGACAGTAAACAAAGAAATGAAAAGACGATTAGAGGCCACAGAGATAAGATTTTTCAGAAGAATGTTTAAAGTTCCTTGGATAGCTAAAAAGACCAAAGAAGAAATTCTCAAAGAGGCCAACACAAAAAGGGAACCCCTAAGTAACATCAGAAAGAAACAATCAACATTTTTTTTCAGGCACATCATGAGAATAGGAAAGTTGGAATACTTGATTACAACTGGCAAATTACAAGGAAAGAGAGATCACGGACGTCGAAGATAGAAGATACTATATAGCTTGGTGTCATGGCATGGAAAACAGTCAACAACACAATTTATGTGATGTACTGTGGCTAGAAGATTGTGGCAGGAAATGATTGCCTACGCCAATCGATGTGGCACATGATGATGACTACCATCTAAAATATGAATCAACTTTTTGAAATTAGTTCAGCCATGTTTATCGAGTCCGGGAAGTTGGGACACTATATTGGGATTTTTCTCTGCAAACATACACGATTAAACCAATCTGCTACACAGTAAACCACCCCTGCCCGACTACAACGATGACGGCTGTCTATGCAAGAACAGGACGCGACAGCAGTTTACTGTCTACATGAAACATTTATTAGTCTGTTTCCAATGTGATACCCGTGGGAGGAAGCTGCCAACACGTTAGCGTTCAATGTCATCCGCTGTAGCAGTTATTGCCACTCACTGTATGCTCCTATAAAATGAGTCACGGGTGAGAGAGTTTGCAACTAGTTGAGGATAGAGCGAGTGCAATTTGACGACGGGTATCCAGAAGTCAAGAACTAAACGTTGCCTCCAGCAAATATTTCGTTTAAAATGATCAACAATTGTGTGTAGGGAGCTATCAACAAGCTAATTTACAACAATTTGCTAAGGAAACAACCAAGAAACATATCGAGTGCTTCTGTGTTGATTTCCATGCGAAAGGTCAGCTGTAACTGATGGCTGATAATAGATGGCGACAATTACAAAGCAAACATTACAGAGTGTCCGATAAGATTAGGATCGCGACTCAAAAATAAAAGAACATTTTTTTTCAAACTCACGCGAGGTTAAGCACGAGAGAAAAGAAATAATCTGTAACACTATTTCATCTTCATTGGGTGTCGTCTCTGCATCGATGGTTGGCTACCATCGAGCGCCATTCCGCTCTGTCTCTTGCTTTGATAGTGCAAGTTGTCAAAGGCTGACTTGTCCATCTTTTGTTGTTACTGTTCCCTGTTAGTCTTGGTCTGCCGCTGTCTCTTTTACCTTGTATTTTCCCTTCCAAGATTACTTTTAGTAGGCTGCTGTGTTGTTTAACATGCCCCAAAAATCCCATTTGCCTTGTTTGAATTGTGTTTTGTAGTTCTCCTTTCACTTTTAGGGGTTTTTTTCCTAAACTGCATCATTTGTTTTCTTTTCTCTCCACCTCTGCAGAGTACAGTAGATGAACGACAGCCTATATTTTACATGTCACAACACCGCGTGTATGGTGTCAAGTTTTAGCGAACAAAGAAACACAGAAAGTTGGCTAGGGGGGAGCAGAAGCGCCTGCGACCTGCGGTCGCAATAGTAGGGTCGGCGCACCATCAGTCGACCAAGACCTAGCAGTTCTACCTCCTTGTGGTCTACCCCGGTAAAAGTCTGCGTCAAAACAGACTGGCTAACAGAAGCTGGGATCGCCGTGTTCCCTGTAGTGGTGGCTGTTACTGATATAGAAGACCCAGTCTTGCAGTACCTCTGGGCTGGACTAGTAGATTCCCAGCATAGCCTGGGGTAGACGAACTCCAACTTCTCCAGTAAGAGCCGGAAATGTCAAGAAAGCCATTACGACCCGCCACATCTAAGAGTCAAAGGACACCCTGCCCACATCAACCCGTGGCATTACGTCAACAACAACAAAAGTTGGCTGTGCTTCGAAGAAGGAATTTGGTTATTTGGTTATGTAAGGCCCCGGTATCACTGCAAACGAATTAAAACCCATAATTGCTCAACCGCCCGTGCCAGCGTAATCATCCGAATTAATATCTCATCTCCCAAACAAAGAAAGGTAACTGTAGTCCCCATCGTAGCAGTCTCAGCACACGCCAAAAGACATAAGGCGAAACCGCGCAGAAAGTGAACACAGCCAACTGTTCCCTGTCATACGATATCATCATTCATCGTAAACAATTGGAATATAGAAACATGATCAAAACGGATGAGACACAGCTCACGGTGTCTACGTCTTCATATACATAAAATAATATGGTATCTACGTCGCAGAAGACGTAGACAAGAAGGAACTATATGGTGCTGGGCCGATTTAGATTTATAACGAAAGAATAATGCCTTTTCTCGATCCTCTCGCAGACCTTCATCACAAATTTTGGCTCGAGATTACAGTAACTTGTATCATTCATTTATAAACCTGACCAATCAGCTATAGCTTGTTTCATAACTCGTGCCCGACGTTTAAAATCGATAGCGTTTTAACCGCTTGTTGTAAGTTGTTCAAAATTTGCATGTAAAGTTATAATGATTAGAACCCAACAAGGAATTAATTTAATTTAAAAAAACATTTGGTTATTATTGTTGCTTATTTGATTTATATAAATTTATAACGACCCATTGATGTAGTCAAAACTTAATGTTTACAGTATTTTAAGTTAAAAATAGCGAGTAAAAATCCATACACGGTAAAATTTACGTGTTTGCACGCTTTTACCGGGGTTTTTTGACACAATTAGACACTTGTAAAAAAACACGAGAAATTGTGTGTTCCATTTCCGTTCATTCATAGGTGTAGACGTGGAACGATAACATTTATCATGAGTCTTAAAATGAAATTCTACAGTTTACAAAACATCGCAATAAAAATGTATGACTATTTTTGCAAAGAGGCTAAACGAGGAAGATTATTTCATTCTTTAGAAAACCTTGAGAATAGGACAAGACACATTTTGGATTTATCTAAACGGTCATTTAATCGCTGGATTCAAGCACGTGACCGTCAATGTTCAAAATATACAAAATCACAAGGAAGAGCAAAAATGTTGGATAATTTCGACAGTGAACTTATTAGAAGTGAAATTCGCAAAATGTTGGGTATGAATGAAACTGTTACAATAAGAAAATTAAAAGTATCGCTGAAAAAGAACAACAGTATTGAAATATCAAAGTCTACATTATGGAGAAATGTGAGAGCTGCAGGCTTTACATTCAGAAAGTATTCCAATGGACGAAACATCATCTGTGAGAATCCACATATAGTAGTCATGAGAAGCAAGTACTTACGTGAAGTAAAAGAGGTGCGCAAGAAAGGTTATGATATTGTGTACTTGGATGAAACATGGATCAATGCTCACCACACTAACCAAAGGGAATGGCAGTCATCAGATGGAAAGATTAAGAGATTAATACCTAGCAGCAAAGGACAGCGCTTGATAATTGCTCATGCAGGTAGTCGACAACATAGACTAATACAGAATGCAGAGCTCATTTTTCTTTCAAAATCCATAGACAATCGGGATTATCACTCTGAGATGAATGGTCACATATTTAGACATTGGATTGAAAATTCTGTTCTCCCATCACTAGATCGACCATCTTGCCTAATAATGGACAATGCAGCGTACCACAACATTGTTGCACTTGAAGATAAAGTCCCGACGTCATCCAGTACAAAAGATGCTATTAAGATATGGCTCACAAAGGAGCACATACAATTTAATACCATGTACTTAAAACCTGAATTACTATCTCTAGTAAAGCAAAAACAAAGGACAAAGATTTTTCAAATAGATAACATTATCCAAGAGCACGGTCATATTAGTTTGAAGCTGCCACCTTACCATGCTCATTTAAATCCAATAGAACTAATCTGGGCAAAATTAAAAGGACAAGTGGCAGATGAAAATACAACATTCAAATATGCGATGTAAAGACTCTTGCTAATCTCGCTTTATTAAATATAGACAAAGATTATTGGGCTAAATGTGAAGACCACGTCTTAAAACAGGAAGAGGAATATTGGAAAAATGATGGTTTTGTGGAATGTTCAACCCCAAACAGTTATTAATCTTTTAGACTCGTCTGATTCAGAATGAAAGTATATAGCCCCCACAATGTTGGCCCTATATTACGTTAAATTAGTTCAACAAACGGTCCTTATCAGGACCACACAACTATGAAAATTGGACAAACAGGTATACCTTGATATTATCGTCCGTCCTCGAACTGAGAAGACAATAATTCTCCTGGTGTTTTGTCTTATTAGGTTATTTCCCCATTACGGCCACGCCTTTACCTAGTGAAAATTAATCATAGACCAGCAACTACGGTAATTTCTATTATTTAGGGGTTCACAATTTACAATTTTGACAAACATCAAAGAAATTCGCCGCTTTAAGAAAACTGCAGCTGCAAGATATTTGTTAAATATACATTTAAAGGGTCTTTTGCATTCTAATAACATTTGGAAAATTTCAAGTTTTTAACAAACGGTTACTGAGTAATAGCATTTTCAAGTTGGGCACGTGATTTGAAACGAGCTATAGTGCCGTGTTTGCGTGACGTTTGTGATCAAGCTTTTCATTGGCTGGGCCACGTTAGTTCAGTTGGTAGTGAACTGGACTAATATTGACAAAAGGTGGGTTCGATTGACGGCGTCCAGGTTCACTTATTCTTAAGTGGGTACTGAATTTATTTGTGTGAACGAAAATCGGCACATACTTAAAACTGACCATTAACCCAAAAATAATGTGCCGATTGGTAGATCTCAGCCTTTTGAGATTAACTGTGGAGTCAAACAAGGATGTGTCTTTGCCCCTATACTATTCGTAATATTTTTTGCAGCCCTTCTACACAATGTGTTTGCAGCTGTTATGTTTCCTAGTGTTTCTAATATTCCATCAATCCAACTTGTCCGTGGTCGGTCCTTGGGTCCGGTGTTCTCGCAACGTTTATTGAAGGTTCGATGTGTTGTGTTTTCTTTCATCTTCCTAGCTTGTCACGTGGCCAAACCATTGTAGTTTATTCTCTATTTTTCTGTGATTTCTTTGAGCAATAAACATGAGGTGAAGCACAAATCTATGAGATGAAGCACAAATCTATGAGATGAAGCACAAATCTATGAGATGAAGCACAAATCTATAAGATGAAGCACAAATCTATGAGATAAGCACAAATCCATGAGATGATGCACAAATCTATGAGATGAAGCACAAATCTATGAGATGAAGCACAAATCTATGAGATAAGTACAAATCTATGAGATGAAGCACAAATCTATGAGATGAAGTACAAATCTATGAGATGAAGCACAAATCTATGAGATAAGTACAAATCTATGAGATAAGCACAAATCTATGAGATGGAAGCACGAACCCAGGAAACTGATGCACAAACCCAGGAGAATAGAATCACAAACCAGGAAACTGATGCACAAACCCAGGAGAATAGAATCACAAACCCAGGAGAATATAATCACAAACCCAGGAGAATAGAATCACAAACCCAGGAGAATATAATCACAAACCCAGGAGAATAGAATCACAAACCCAGGAGAATAGAATCACAAACCCAGGAGAATAGAATCACAAGCCCAGGAGAATAGAATCACAAACCCAGGAGAATAGAATCACAAACCCAGGAGAATAGAATCACAAACCCAGGAGAATAGAACCACAAGCCCAGGAGAATGCATCTTCCTGTGATATGTTCTACCTTATCCTTGGCTTACTCCTGGCTTGTTTCACTGTAAACTACAATGTATAATGAACTATAGGGGCAGCCCTATGTTTTCCCTTACTGCGACATTGTATCGATGTAAAATTCACATGTTGACAGTTTTCCTAGATGTTGTTCTAATTCTTTTCGTGACATCATAAGCGTGTCTGAAAGAGACGCAGTGGATAGGTTACCAATGAGCTGGGCGCGCCGAGCTGCACGCACGAGTGACGCTCATGTGTGACTTTATTGATTCGGCTGCTGGCAGATATTATTAGCTCGTGGTATTGAACTGTATGTCTGGACGGACAGTGGAAGCTTCTTCATAAATATTGACACGTGTCGTTTTGACCAGGCCCTCATTGATATGTGGCACTTTGAGGACATATGGTGTTAGTACATGTATTTATCCATGGCACATTATATGAGTGATATGGCTTTTATCATGCCAGGCCACTTTGATTCCCATGAAAAAGAAGAACAAAAAAACAGTCAGGTACATATTTTCATGGGTTTGGTAAACATTGAAACCTTGTTGGTTTAGATGAGTTTGGGGGGGGGGAGGAGAGGAAGATGGTGGAGTCTCCCATTCGAGAATTGAACCCGAACCCTTCTTGTCAGTAGCGATTATGCTAACCACTCAGTCACTACAGCTTCCGTGAGAAATAAACGCTATGTAGACAATCGATGATTTTGTGGAATATATGGAGACGTAGATACCATGTTAATATTTTCATTATATGGTGACGTAGATACCATGTTAATATTTTCATTATATGGAGACGTAGATACCATGTTAATATTTTCATTATATGGAGACGTAGATACCATGTTAATATTTTCATTATATGAAGACGTAGATACCATGTTAATATTTTCATTATATGAAGACGTAGATACCATGTTAATATTTTCATTATATGGAGACGTAGATACCATGTTAATATTTTGAGTATATGAAGACGTAGATACCATGTTAATATTTTCATTATATGGAGACGTAGATACCATGTTAATATTTTCATTATATGGAGACGTAGATACCATGTTAATATTTTCATTATATGGAGACGTAGATACCATGTTAATATTTTCATTATATGGAGACGTAGATACCATGTTAATATTTCCATTATATGGAGACGTAGATACCATGTTAATATTTTCATTATATGGAGACGTAAATACCATGTTAATATTTTCATTATATGGAGACGTAGATACCATGTTAATATTTTCATTATATGGAGACGTAGATACCATGTTAATATTTTCATTATATGGAGACGTAGATACCATGTTAATATTTTCATTATATGGAGACGTAGATACCATGTTAATATTTTCATTATATGGAGACGTAGATACCATGTTAATATTTCCATTATATGGAGACGTAGATACCATGTTAATATTTTCATTATATGGAGACGTAAATACCATGTTAATATTTTCATTATATGGAGACGTAGATACCATGTTAATATTTTCATTATATGGAGACGTAGATACCATGTTAATATTTTCATTATATGGAGACGTAGATACCATGTTAATATTTTCATTATATGGAGACGTAGATACCATGTTAATATTTTCATTATATGGAGACGTAGATACCATGTTAATATTTCCATTATATGGAGACGTAGATACCATGTTAATATTTTCATTATATGGAGACGTAGATACCATGTTAATATTTTGAGTATATGAAGACGTAGATACCATGTTAATATTTTCATTATATGGAGACGTAGATACCATGTTAATATTTTGAGTATATGAAGACGTAGATACCATGTTAATATTTTCATTATATGGAGACGTAGATACCATGTTAATATTTTCATTATATGAAGACGTAGATACCATGTTAATATTTTCATTATATGGAGACGTAAATACCATGTTAATATTTTCATTATATGGAGACGTAGATACCATGTTAATATTTTGAGTATATGAAGACGTAGACAATTAAATAATATTTGGAGACGCCGACAACAGATAAATATATGAACACCTTGACAATCGATTGAATGAAAATATGAAGACGCAACAAAAGTAAAAGTTAAGAGCCCCGTCACGCCAAGTGGCGTATAGGGAATATGATGTTTTTAATTTTACCCGTCTCTAAACTGAGTCTGTAAGTCTTACATTAAATTGTCCCTCCTCTACTCTCACTCTGTAAGTCTTACATTAAATTCTCCCCCCTCTACTCTCAGTCTGTAAGTCTTACATTAATTCTCCCTCCTCTACTCTCAGTCTGTAAGTCTTACATTAAATTCTCCCTCCTCTACTCTCAGTCTGTAAGTCTTACATTAAATTCTCCCCCCCCCCCTCTACTCTCAGTCTGTAAGTCTTACATTAAATTCTCCATCCTCTACTCTCAGTCTGTAAGTCTTACATTAAATTCTCCCTCCTCTACTCTCAGTCTGTAAGTCTTACATTAAATTGTCCCTCCTCTACTCTCACTCTGTAAGTCTTACATTAAACTCTCCCTCCTCTACTCTCACTCTGTAAGTCTTACATTAAATTCTCCCTCCTCTACTCTCAGTCTGTAAGTCTTACATTAAATTCTCCCTCCTCTACTCTCACTCTGTAAGTCTTACATTAAATTCTCCCCCCTCTACTCTCAGTCTGTAAGTCTTACATTAAACTCTCCCTCCTCTACTCTCACTCTGTAAGTCTTACATTAAATTCTCCCTCCTCTACTCTCAGTTTGTAAGTCTTACATTAAACTCTCCCTCCTCTACTCTCAGTCTGTAAGTCTTACATTAAATTCTCCCTCCTATGCTACATTTATGAACCATCTCACAATCCTACAAACTGTATTACCTTCAGTATTCAGGTAATGTTACATCCACATATTAGTCCAACCAACAACAAGAAGAGGGAATAGAAAGTGTGCGGACAGAACCTGTAAACCACTAATTAATATTCGCTAAAATAAGATGTCACACGAAGCATATCATATTTTAATATTTGTAAAGTATGTTGTCTTTTAGTGTAAAACATCCAGTTGGTGTGTGTTGACCTTCTGTCATCTTAGTGTAAAACATCTAGTTGGTGTGTGTTGACCTTCTGTCATCTTAGTGTAAAACATCCAGTTGGTGTGTGTTGACCTTCTGTCATCTTAGTGTAAAACATCTAGTTGGTGTGTGTTGACCTTCTGTCATCTTAGTGTAAAATATCCAGTTGGTGTGTGTTGACCTTCTGTCATCTTAGTGTAAAACATCCAGCTGGTATGCGTTGACCTTCTGTCAACTTAGTGTAAAATATCCAGTTGGTGTGTGTGTACTTTCTGTCAACTTAGTGTAAAACATCCAGCTGGTGTGCGTTGACCTTCTGTCAACTTAGTATAAAACATCCAGTTGGTGTGTGTTTACATTCTGTCAACTTAGTGTAAAACATCCAGTTGGTGTGTGTTGACCTTCTGTCATCTTAGTGTAAAACATCTAGTTGGTGTGTGTTGACCTTCTGTCATCTTAGTGTAAAATATCCAGTTGGTGTGTGTTGACCTTCTGTCATCTTAGTGTAAAACATCCAGTTGGTGTGTGTTGACCTTCTGTCATCTTAGTGTAAAACATCCAGTTGGTGTGTGTTTACCTTCTGTCAACTTAGTGTAAAACATCCAGCTGGTATGCGTTGACCTTCTGTCAACTTAGTGTAAAATATCCAGTTGGTGTGTGTGTACTTTCTGTCAACTTAGCATAAAACATCCAGCTGGTGTGTATTGACCTTCTGTCAACTAAGCATAAAACATCCAGCTGGTGTGTATTGACCTTCTGTCAACTTAGCATAAAACATCCAGCTGGTGTGTATTGACCTTCTGTCAACTTAGCATAAAACATCCAGCTGGTGTGTGTTGACCTTCTGTCAACTTAGCATAACATCTAGCTGGTGTGTGTTGACCTTCTGTCAACTTAGCATAAAACATCCAGCTGGTGTGTGTTGACCTTCTGTCAACTTAGCATAACATCTAGCTGGTGTGTATTGACCTTCTGTCAACTTAGCATAAAACACCCAGCTGGTGTGTATTGACCTTCTGTCAACTTAGCATAAAACATCCAGCTGGTGTGTGTTGACCTTCTGTCAACTAAGCATAAAACATCCAGCTGGTGTGTATTGACCTTCTGTCAACTTAGCATAAAACATCCAGCTGGTGTGTGTTGACCTTCTATCAACTTAGCATAACATCTAGCTGGTGTGTGTTGACCTTCTGTCAACTTAGCATAAAACATCCAGCTGGTGTGTGTTGACCTTCTTTCAACTTAGCATAAAACATCCAGCTGGCATGCTCTGTCAACAAATTATGTCGCTGAGTTAGATCCATTTACGTCTAAAGATGCCAGAATTTGTTTCACTGTTGATGGGATGAACTTCTTTCCTGTAGTTCAGTTTTTCAACTAAACTCGATAACATATTGAAGACTCGACTGCAGTTACATCCTCGTCTTCAATGTTTATTATCACGTCATGAAAAAGTGGCAAAGTTGCACACTATTCATCCACAGCAGGTGCAATGATCACTAAACCACTTCTTTAACATCAGCGAGGTTCAATGATTACTAAACCACTTCTTTAACATCAGCGAGGTTCAATGATTACTAAACCACTTCTTTAACATCAGCGAGGTTCAATGATCACTACTAAACCACTTCTTTAACATCAGCGAGGTTCAATGATTACTAAACCACTTCTTTAACATCAGCGAGGTTCAATGATCACTAAACCACTTCTTTAACATCAGCGAGGTTCAATGATTACTAAACCACTTCTTTAACATCAGTGAGATTCAATGATCACTAAACCACTTCTTTAACATCAGCGAGGTTCTATCTATCTATCTATTGACCTTTCGAGCCGTAACCGCCCATAGGGCGTAGACCAAGATACACCTTCTCCTATATGAATTTTTGTTCTAGCAGTTTTCTTTTAAAGATATTTTATCAAATCTCGCCATCTGTCTCTGTTCTGTGCAAGCAGTTCTATCTCATTGAGGGAGCCGATTCCTGCTGCTCTTGCCTCTCTCATCAATGTTCTTCTCAGTGTCTCCCTGGGTCTTCCTCTTTGAACTTCTTTCCTGTAGTTCAGTTTTTCAACTAAACTCGATAACAATATTGAAGACTCGACTGCAGTTACATCCTCGTCTTAAATGATTACTAAACCACTTCTTTAACATCAGCGAGGTTCAATGATCACTACTAAACCACTTCTTTAACATCAGCGAGGTTCAATGATTACTAAACCACTTCTTTAACATCAGCGAGGTTCAATGATCACTAAACCACTTCTTTAACATCAGCGAGGTTCAATGATTACTAAACCACTTCTTTAACATCAGTGAGATTCAATGATCACTAAACCACTTCTTTAACATCAGCGAGGTTCAATGATCACTACTAAACCACTTCTTTAACATCAGCGAGGTTCAATGATTACTAAACCACTTCTTTAACATCAGCGAGGTTCAATGATTACTAAACCACTTCTTTAACATCAGCGAGATTCAATGATTACTAAACCACTTCTTTAACATCAGCGAGATTCAATGATCACTACTAAACCACTTCTTTAACATCAGCGAGGTTCAATGATTACTAAACCACTTCTTTAACATCAGCGAGGTTCAATGATTACTAAACCACTTCTTTAACATCAGCGAGGTTCAATGATTACTAAACCACTTCTTTAACATCAGCGAGGTTCAATGATTACTAACCACTTCTTTAACATCAGCCAGGTTCAATGATTACTAAACCACTTCTTTAACATCAGCGAGGTTCAATGATTACTAAACCACTTCTTTAACATCAGCGAGGTTCAATGATTACTAAGCCACTTCTTTAACATCAGCGAGGTTCAATGATTACTAAACCACTTCTTTAACATCAGCGAGATTCAATGATCACTACTAAACCACTTCTTTAACATCAGCGAGGTTCAATGATTACTACTAAACCACTTCTTTAACATCAGCGAGGTTCAATGATCACTAAACCACTTTCTTTAACATCAGCGAGATTCAATGATTACTAAACCACTTCTTTAACATCAGCGAGGTTCAATGATCACTAAACCACTTCTTTAACATCAGCGAGGTTCAATGATTACTAAACCACTTCTTTAACATCAGCGAGGTTCAATGATTACTAAACCACTTCTTTAACATCAGCGAGGTTCATGATTACTAAACCACTTCTTTAACATCAGCCAGGTTCAATGATTACTAAACCACTTCTTTAACATCAGCGAGGTTCAATGATTACTAAACCACTTCTTTAACATCAGCGAGGTTCAATGATTACTAAACCACTTCTTTAACATCAGCGAGGTTCAATGATCACTAAACCACTTCTTTAACATCAGCAAGGTTCAATGATTACTAAACCACTTCTTTAACATCAGCGAGATTCAATGATTACTAACCACTTCTTTAACATCAGCGAGGTTCAATGATCACTAAACCACTTCTTAACATCAGCGAGGTTCAATGATTACTAAACCACTTCTTTAACATCAGCGAGGTTCAATGATTACTAAACCACTTCTTTAACATCAGCCAGGTTCAATGATCACTAAACCACTTCTTTAACATCAGCGAGGTTCAATGATCACTAAACCACTTCTTTAACATCAGCGAGGTTCAATGATTACTAAACCACTTCTTTAACATCAGCGAGGTTCAATGATCACTAAACCACTTCTTAACATCAGCGAGGTTCAATGATTACTAAACCACTTCTTTAACATCACTGGACACTTTTCGTCAGAGAGCAAGAAAGCGTGACTTAAGTACAGTGTACATTTTACAGGTTCTTGATCAATTAGTTTAGTTTTAATTTCAATTGTCCTTTCTGTCTTATATATCTAAGAACGATAGGCAGTGTTTTCAAACAAGGTTTGAAGCATCAAAAAGTCTGGTTACAAAAGAAACAACTTGAATTTATTCTACCACTACATCAAAAGTCTGGTTACAAAAGGAGCAGTTTTAATTTCTTCTATCACTACATCAAAAGTCTGGTTACAAAAGAAGCAGTTTTAATTTCTTCTATCACTACATCAAAAGTCTGGTTACAAAAGAAGCAGTTTTAATTTCTTCTATCACTACATCAAAAGTCTGGTTACAAAAGAAGCAGTTTTAATTTCTTCTATCACTACATCAAAGTCTGGTTACAAAAGAAGCAGTTTTAATTTCTTCTATCCCTGCATCAAAAGTCTGGTTACAAAAGAAGCAGTTTTAATTTCTTCTATCCCTGCATCAAAAGTCTGGTTACAAAAGAAGCAGTTTTACTTTCTTCTATCCCTGCATCAAAAGCCCAAGGCATTAAGACACACTTCACTATCTGGGAAAGTAAAGCGGCACGGACGTAATACCGACCACATTACCCCAAAAATCATTTGCCGAAGGTCTGTAAAATGTGTGGTCACTAACACTATATTCCCTATACGCCGCCACTTGGCGCGACGGGGGTACTTTACATTTTTTTTTTTACATGTACACTTAGGTTCATTCAACTTCCTTATTAAGCCATCAGTACAGTCCATACAATTTAAAACAGTGATAATATTTGACTGTATGAAATGCAAATGTTCCTTCTTCTAATGCAATGATAAAATCGCTTTTAAAAGACCTAACATTTTTTAAGAACTGAGGCACGTTCGTGTAAACTTCACAACTGGAAGCACTTTTATGTTTCCTTGTTCCGATGTGTTCTACAATAGACGTTTCCCCGCCGCTCTCGTTTGACAGAAATAAGAAAAGATAATAGATTCATTGACACCTCGATGGAAACAAGGAAACACCTTCAAAATGGAAACACGTACTTCACGCTTTCGTTTCTTCGACATTTTGAAATTGTAAAAAACTTCCCGCCAACTGCTCAAACTTAGCAGAAGTTACTTACATATGACCTTTGTCGTGACCTTGACAGATGGTTGGTAGCAAACCAAAATGGAGAGAATAAGATGAAATGAGAAAATGGAAGGTTGTTGGTAGCAAACCAAAATGGAGAGAATAAGCTGAAATGAGAAAATGGAAGGTTGTTGGTAGCAAACCAAAATGGAGAGAATAAGATGAAATGAGAAAGTGGAAGGTTGTTGGTAGCAAGCCAACATGGAGAGAATAAGATGAAATGAGAAAGTGGAAGGTTGTTGGTAGCAAACCAAAATGGAGAGAATAAGATGAATGAGAAAGTGGAAGGTTGTTGGTAGCAAACCAAAATGGAGAGAATAAGATGAAATGAGAAAGTGGAAGGTTGTTGGTAGCAAACCAACATGGAGAGAATAAGATGAAATGAGAAAGTGGAAGGTTGTTGGTAGCAAACCAAAATGGAGAGAATAAGATGAAATGAGAAAGTGGAAGGTTGTTGGTAGCAAACCAAAATGGAGAGAATAAGATGAAATGAGAAAGTGGAAGGTTGTTGGTAGCAAACCAACATGGAGAGAATAAGATGAAATGAGAAAGTGGAAGGTTGTTGGTAGCAAACCAAAATGGAGAGAATAAGATGAAATGAGAAAGTGGAAGGTTGTTGGTAGCAAACCAAAATGGAGAGAATAAGATGAAATGAGAAAGTGGAAGGTTGTTGGTAGCAAGCCAACATGGAGAGAATAAGATGAAATGAGAAGTGGAAGGTTGTTGGTAGCAAGCAATTATGATAAATCAATAGTTTGGTAAAAATATTAGTGTTTTATTCTTGACGCTACTTTGTTGATCAGCTTCACTCGTGACTGAGTCTGACAATATCGGATAGACAGATCCATCCGCACAACGGACAAGATCTATTCGTGGTGCCTGGCCACGTCTCCTTTTTCCTGCGCATTTTGTATTCTGAATTTGATATCAGAGCTGCCTCGAAAGTTGCTGTGCCATTTTTTATATTTTTGTTCTCCATTGTGTCCAAAAATGCAATATATATCTTAAGAACATTGATAGAAAGATCTATAGAGGTAAAGAAAGATCTACATATGTGCTTTATAGACTACACAAAAGCATTTGACAAAGTAAAGCATGTCGAAAAAATCAACGAATCAATTCAGAGGAAGAGGTATGTTTACAGCACTCGGACAAAAATGACATAAATCAACAACAGAAAAAAACAAAGAACAATATATGAACAGAAGCAGGATCGAACCCGTACTCAGTGGCACAGCGCTTTGCCACGAAAAGCCAAACGCTAGGGAACACTGCCACTCAGCTAACTAGATTGGAAATAATCAATATGCTGGTGAAATTAAACATTGATGCAAGAATCTGCGAATCATAAAAAAACATGTACTGGCAACAAACAGCAGTTATACGAATTAGCAACCAAACAGGACAATTTCAATATACATCATGTATAAAACAAGAATTCAGTCAAGGCTGTGTTCTGTCGCCGGATTTGTTTCCACTTTACAGCGAGCAAATTATGAGATCAATAGTAGACACAAACGGAATTGAAGTCAACGGTCACAACATAAATAATTTGCGATATGCAGATGACACAGCCTTAATAGCATATCAGAGACAGAGAATGAACTACAAGAAATGATAGCCATAATCTATCAAGCAGAAGAAAGCAACAAAAAAGGTCTCAGTTTGAATAGTAAGAAAACAGAAGTCATAGTTATATCAAAGAAACAATCATCACCATCGTGCAGCATAAAAATAAACGAGACAAATCTGAAACAAGTGCAACTTCTGAAATACTTGGCCACAATAATAACAAAAGATGGAAGATGCACCACAGAAATAAAAAGCAGAACAGCTCAGGCCAAAATAGCATTTCAGAAAATGAAAAATATCTTATACAACAAATCTATGTCAATACAAATGAGAAAGAGAGTTCATCGGTGCTATATAGAGCCAATTCTGACCTATGGAAGCGAATCATGGACAGAAGACAAATAAACGAAAAGACGGTTAGAGGCCACAGAGATGGGATTTCTCAGAAAAATGTTGAAAGTTCCTTGGACAGTTAAAAAGACCAATGAGGAAATTCTTAAAGCGGCCAACACAAAAAAAGGGAGCTCCAATAAAACATCAGAAAGAACCAAACCACATTTTTTGGGCACATCATGAGAAGAGGAAAGTTGATATACTTGGTTATAACTGACAAAAATAAAAGGAAAGAGAGATCGCGGACGACAAAGAGAGAAAATACTGGATAGCATGGTGTCATGGCATGGAAAACAGTTAACAACAGAACTGATACGATGCACTGTAGATAGAAGATTGTGGAAGGACATAATCGCCTACGCCAACCGTATGGCACATGATGATGATGATGTGCTACGATCTGCAGGCAGATTTTTCCAGTTTCTTTCACTGATAGAGAATTCCCTCAAGGAAGCCATGCAAACATCTTTATATTTCAGCACAGGTCTGCTCTTTGATCTCTTTTCGTCCTTAAGTTCACCATACAGTATTTGTATGAGAATACGAATGTTTGCCACTCTTCTAACATAACCCAGAACCTTAGACTATGACTTCTAAGTGTTGCCATGATGGATGGGAGTTTGGCTCGTTGTAAGACATTAGAGTTGGTTACTTTGTCCTGCCATGATGGATGGGAGTTTTGACTCGTTGTAAGACATTAGAGTTAGTTACTTTGTCCTGCCATGATGGATGGGAGTTTGGCTCGTTGTAAGACATTAGAGTTAGTTACTTTGTCCTGCCATGATGGATGGGAGTTTGACTCGTTGTAAGACATTAGAGTTAGTTACTTTGTCCTGCCATGATGGATGGGAGTTTGTCTCGTTGTAAGACATTAGAGTTGGTTACTTTGTCCTGCCATGATGGATGGGAGTTTGTCTCGTTGTAAGACATTAGAGTTGGTTACTTTGTCCTGCCATGATGGATGGGAGTTTGACTCGTTGTAAGACATTAGAGTTGGTTACTTTGTCCTGCCATGATGGATGGGAGTTTGGCTCGTTGTAAGACATTATAGTTGGTTACCTTGTCCTGCCATGATGGATGGGAGTTTGACTCGTTGTAAGACATTATAGTTGGTTACCTTGTCCTGCCATGATGGATGGGAGTTTGGCTCGTTGTAAGACATTATAGTTGGTTACTTTGTCCTGCCATGATGGATGGGAGTTTGGCTCGTTGTAAGACATTATAGTTGGTTACCTTGTCCTGCCATGATGGATGGGAGTTTGGCTCGTTGTAAGACATTAGAGTTGGTTACTTTGTCCTGCCATGATGGATGGGAGTTTGGCACGTTGTAAGACATTAGAGTTGGTTACTTTGTCCTGCCATGATGGATGGGAGTTTGGCTCGTTGTAAGACATTAGAGTTGGTTACTTTGTCCTGCCATGATGGATGGGAGTTTGGCTCGTTGTAAGACATTAGAGTTGGTTACTTTGTCCTGCCATGATGGATGGGAGTTTGGCTCGTTGTAAGACATTAGAGTTGGTTACTTTGTCCTGCCATGATGGATGGGAGTTTGGCTCGTTGTAAGACATTATAGTTGGTTACTTTGTCCTGCCATGATGGATGGGAGTTTGGCTCGTTGTAAGACATTATAGTTGGTTACCTTGTCCTGCCATGATGGATGGGAGTTTGGCTCGTTGTAAGACATTAGAGTTGGTTACTTTGTCCTGCCATGATGGATGGGAGTTTGGCACGTTGTAAGACATTAGAGTTGGTTACTTTGTCCTGCCATGATGGATGGGAGTTTGGCTCGTTGTAAGACATTAGAGTTGGTTACTTTGTCCTGCCATGATGGATGGGAGTTTGGCTCGTTGTAAGACATTAGAGTTGGTTACTTTGTCCTGCCATGATGGATGGGAGTTTGGCTCGTTGTAAGACATTAGAGTTGGTTACTTTGTCCTGCCATGATGGATGGGAGTTTGGCTCGTTGTAAGACATTATAGTTGGTTACCTTGTCCTGCCATGATGGATGGGAGTTTGGCTCGTTGTAAGACATTAGAGTTGGTTACCTTGTCCTGCCATGATGGATGGGAGCTTGGCTCGTTGTAAGACATTAGAGTTGGTTACTTTGTCCTGCCATGATGGATGGGAGTTTGACTCGTTGTAAGACATTAGAGTTGGTTACTTTGTCCTGCCATGATGGATGGGAGTTTGGCTCGCTGTAAGACATTAGAGTTGGTTACTTTGTCCTGCCATTTCATGTTAATAATCTTTCAAAGGCAACGCACATGAAAGCTGATTACTTTACACACTGCGAAAAAGATAATTTGCTTGTTTCAAAAGAGAACTGCTGCTGGTAGACGAAGGGACATGGAAAAGATGCATACTGATGTATTTATTTATTTTTTAATGACGAGTTTAATAGCTATGGAGTGTTATTGTTGACTTAAAACCACGCTAATTATAAACACGAAAAATCCAGAGATATTAGGGGACAATATTTTCCCGGAAACCGCGGACGTAACCTTTGTCTATGGAAATACTAGTGCTATCAAGGTCACCCAAACTAAACACATTCGTGTATGCGATAGTCATAATCAAAGTACGGGTCTCCAATTCGTTTTACACCGTGTAATTCATGTGGGCCCAGCTGTTTGGTTTATCACAAAGAGGCATTTTAATTCAAATCATTACAGCTAAAAGTGCTTACAGTCTGCAATAATTAATTTACCCTTTAACGAAAAAAAATAATTTACCCTTTAAAAAAAACATTTCTTGGAATTGTTCTCCAAGTTTTAACTTGTGACGTCACACACACACAAAGACGCGTATTTCCTAATAGCGTAATTAATGTGTGTATCGATTTGTTGTTAAAGTAAATTAATGCTTATGACCAAGCTCATGCTAATCAGCAGAAAGATACATCTTATACAGATCATATTTATCTCCCCTCTCTTTCTTCTTTCTCTTTCTTCATTTCCTCTTGTACCTGTTCGGGTGTCCAGGAGATACAAAGTTCTGGTTCTCTCCCTTTGGCGGATTCACTCATTGTCACTTGATGTTGTTGTAGCGTTTCTTTGATGTTGTCTGTCCATCTTACTCTGGGTCTGCTTTTTGCTCTTCTCTCTTCTCCTCTTTTAATATATGCTTTGTATGGTAAGGAATCACATGATATTCTAGACGGACAAACCAGTTTATGTGTTGTTTCTGTAAGTAGCTTAGGATTGGCTCAAAGCCTACTCTTTCTCTATAATATCATTTTATATTCTTTAGCTTAGGATTGGCTCAAAGCCTACTCTTTCTCTATAATATCATTTTATATTCTTTAGCTTAGGATTGGCTCACAGCCTACTCTTTCTCTATAATATCATTTTATATTCTTTAGCTTAGGATTGGCTCAAAGCCTACTCTTTCTCTATAATATCATTTTATATTCTTTAGCTTAGGATTGGCTCAAAGCCTACTCTTTCTCTATAATATCATTTCATATTCTTTAGCTTAGGATTGGCTCAAAGCCTACTCTTTCTCTATAATATCATTTCATATTCTTTAGCTTAGGATTGGCTCAAAGCCTACTCTTTCTCTATAATATCATTTTATATTCTTTAGCTTAGGATTGGCTCAAAGCCTACTCTTTCTCTATAATATCATTTTATATTCTTTAGCTTAGGATTGGCTCAAAGTCTACTCTTTCTCTATAATATCATTTCATATTCTATCTGTTTTAAGTTACTCCAAGCGTTTCTCATTCATCGCATCTCTATAGTGACAAACCCACTCTATGCTACAGTGCTAAACATGACAATTTACAACAAATCAGAAAAGAAAGCTACTCACCACAGAAATGAGATGTTTGATCAAATGTGTGGGTGTGGCCAGAAGAGACAAAATAAGAAACGAGATTATAAAAGAAAGAGTTGACATAGAATTATAAAACTGATCAAGAAATACATAGAAAGAATAAATGGGTTTGCCGCCTATCAAGAATACCTAGTGACGCCATACCATAGAAAAGTAAAAAGTAAAGAGGCCCGTCACGCCTAATGGCGTATAGGGCATATGGTGTTACAGACCATTATTTTTACAGACCTTCAGCACATGATTTATGTGGTAATGTGGTCGGTATTACGCCCGTGTCGTTTTACTTTCCTAGAAAAAATCCGGTACCCATTCAAGGCTGGGTGAATCCGGAAGCCTCCATACCATAGAGAGTATACACAAAAAGAAGAGGACACAGAGCTTGAAGCAGACCAAGACTATGTTGGAGTGACGTCATCAGATTAACACTACAACAGCATCACGTGTTAATGTCTGAGGCTGCCAAAAAAGCGAGATCCAGAACTCTGGATCTGTCTCGGCACCCGAAGAGGTAAAAGTGGAAGAAATAAATAAAGGAGGAACCATGTTTATGACAAGAAACATTTCAAAGATTATCCAAAATATGATAATTTCTGGAATGCGACATTCATGTTTCATCGCAAAATGTCCACGCACAACATAATCATGAACCGGTAGGTACCATAATAATGAGGTTACGAGAGGGACATAAATGACCGGAGTGAATCAGATACAGGGCACCCAACATAGTCCCTGTCAGAGTACAATGCAATTTGTGTATTTCATGTCCTCAAAGCATGACCACCCCCCTCCCCACCTCCGTCCTGAAGCGCAACCCCAAGACAGGACATTTCACGAGCGCCCCCGACACCACCCCATCATGAAGCGGAACCTCAGGACAGGACATTTCACGAGCGCCCCCGACACCACCCCATCATGAAGCGAAACCTCAGGACAGGACATTTCACGAGCGCCCCGACACCACCCCATCATGAAGCGGAACCTCAGGACAGGTCATTTCACGAGCGCCCCCGACACCACCCCATCATGAAGCGGAACCTCAGGACAGGTCATTTCACGAGCGCCCCCGACACCACCCCATCATGAAGCGGAACCTCAGGACAGGTCATTTCACGAGCGACCCCACCATCGCCCCATCCTGAAGCGAAACACAAGGACAGGATATTTCACGAGCACCCCCCGCCCCATCCTGAAGCGGAACACAAGGACAGGATATTTCATGAGCACGCCTCCGCAATAAGGCTAATAGTAGCGTGATGTTCTACAAACAGGATTGAGAATGTTAAAACTCAGTTTAGAACTACCCCAATAAGGCTAATAGTAGCGTGATGTTCTACAAACAGGATTGAGAATGTTAAAACTCAGTTTAGAACTACCCCAATAAGGCTAATAGTAGCGTGATGTTCCACAAACAGGATTGAGACTGTTAAAACTCAGTTTAGAACTACCCCAATAAGGCTAATAGTAGCGTGATGTTCTACAAACAGGATTGAGAATGTTAAAACTCAGTTTAGAACTACCCCAATAAGGCTAATAGTAGCGTGATGTTCTACAAACAGGATTGAGAATGTTAAAACTCAGTTTAGAACTACCCCAATAAGGCTAATAGTAGCGTGATGTTCTACAAACAGAATTGAGAATGTTAAAACTCAGTTTAGGACTACCCCAATAAGGCTAATAGTAGCGTGATGTTCTACAAACAGGATTGAGAATGTTAAAACTCAGTTTAGAACTACCCCAATAAGGCTAATAGTAGCGTGATGTTCCACAAACAGGATTGAGAATGTTAAAACTCAGTTTAGAACTACCCCAGAACTGTAGGGAAATAGCAGACAAATAACACTGGACACAAGAGATAAGACAAAGACGATGGCGCTGAATAGGTACACTGCGGAAACAAACTGAGAATATTACATGACAAGTCTTTGTTTGGAATACCCTAAGGAGGAGGCAAAGAGGAAAGCAAAAATATTTCTGGGAGAAGACAGACAGAAGCAGAGATGAAGAGGATGGGGAAGACATGGAACGCTCTTAATTTTTAAAAATGGTAAGAAACAGAGCGGCTTGGAGAGTGTTTATTAAAGACCTGTGATCCACAGGGAGTTGAAAGGACGAAGAAGAATCCAGTTTAAGTGACGACACAGTAATATTTATTTTATTTTTTTTTCTTTTAAGATGTGGATTTACTTACATAAGAAAAGCTTGTAATAATATCAAACATTATCTTACAGTCCGTGCACCCCGCCCTGTCCAAACTCTCAGGACACCCTTCTCTTGGAGGTCATGTCCCTACAACGGCTGTATCGATGTCACTAATCACGAACTAGGATCAAGAATATAACACATCAACTTGTACTGTAACTAACAAAGTACAACATCAAGAATATAACACATCAGCGTGCACTGTAACTAACAAAGTACAACAACATCAAGAGTGTAACACATCAGCTTGTACTGTAACTAACAAAGTACAACAACATCAAGAATATAACACATCAGCGTGCACTGTAACTAACAAAGTACAACAACATCAAGAATATAACACATCAGCTTGTACTGTAACTAACAAAGTACAACAACATCAAGAATATAACACATCAGCGTGCACTGTAACTAACGAAGTACAACAACATCAAGAATATAACACATCAGCGTGCACTGTAACTAACAAAGTACAACAACATCAAGAGTGTAACACATCAGCGTGCACTGTAACTGACAAAGTACAACGATATCAAGAACGAAACTGTACTGTAACCAACTAGTACAACAACATCAAGAGTGTAACACATCAGCTTGTACTGTAACTAACAAAGTACAACAGCATCAAGAATATAACACATCAGCGTGCACTGTAACTAACAAAGTACAACAACATCAAGAATATAACACATCAGCGTGCACTGTAACTAACAAAGTACAACAACATCAAGAGTGTAACACATCAGCGTGCACTGTAACAAACAAGTACAGCAACATCAAGAGTGTAACACATCAGCTTGTACTGTAACAAACAAGTACAACAACATCAAGCGTGTAACACATCAGCTTGTACTGTAAATAACAAAGTACAACGACATCAAGAACGAAACTGTACTGTAACCAACAAGTATAACGGCAATACATTGTACAGATGTTACACTCACATATAAGTGAAGCGATTCAAAGCTGACAGTCGCTACACTTGGCTTGAATGACAACTATTGGCTGAGCTGGGGGTCAGTGAGAAATATCTCTGACCTTTCACCTCCAACTGTTGCTACCTAACACTGTGAAGTTAAAACACTTAATATATGTACGTCACGTAGCATCCTTCACCTTTGCATGAATGGAAACATCGAAACACTCACAGTGGGACAGAAATGACCTTACCTCTGAAAGACCTTGAACTTATGAAATGTCCCCAGCGAAATGAGCATAAAAGATCTAGATAACCAGCAGTTCTGCTTCTTGAAGCACAAACAGACGTAAATGTCAACACGTCACGTCAAGTCCACACAGTAAGTGTCTCAAGGCTGGCTCTAAACATGCTACTATTGCTGTCTAGAGACATACTTGGAGACCAGGATATACACAAGCCCCCAGCTAAACATGTCGGTCTGGTTATATAAATATGAATATTATTGATCGAACATGGACAGATGGTGAACAATGTCTGTGTGACTCTCCCCTTCTTCCAGTAGGAAAAATACATTAGCCATAATAAGGAGCCGCGATAACAGCTGTACCCAAAACACACACTGCATTTTTTGCTTCTAAGTCAATATCAATTTCAGTCAATGAGAAACTATTTTCCCCCGCCGCACAAAAGTTAAAGCCTGTCAAATAATTGGAAAAGATTGGCCTCCTTTTAAGTTTAACACAATTACCAACGCATCCATAATGGTTATATTAAGGAAAACCTACAGGATAAATGTGGACCTGAAAATTAGAAATGGCACACAGCTACCAAACTGGCAGGTCGAATGATAAATGTTGATGATCTCCAGCAGGTAAGCTTTGAAATCTGAGGTAATTATGGCTGTAGTAGTTATGTGTTCACTTTTGAGTTTTGGTTCAACGTCTGTTCAACGTCTTTCTCTGTCCTCATTTTCTATGCCAAAAATATTATCATTGTCTTCTACAAATAAATGGAACGGTTGTACTTTATAAATAAAAACGGCAATGCACAATTAAAAATACTATATATATATATATATATATATATATATATATATATATATATATGGGAGCCGCGATAGCTCAGTGGTTAGTGAACTGGACTACAAAGAACAAGGGGTAGGGTTCGATCCCAACCGACGGCTTCCGGGTTCACCCAGCCTTAAATGGGTACCGGATTTTTTTTCTGGGAAAGTAAAGCAGCACGGGCGTAATACTGACTACATTACCCCAAAAATCATGTGCTGAAGGTCTGTAAAATATAGGGTCACTAACACCATATTTCCCTATACACCACTTGGCTCATGTCACTTGGCGGGGGTACTTTACTTTCCTTATATATAAATATATTGGTTTGTTTTGGTCTACAACCTGAACATTTTCATTGTTAACAAATTCATAACTGCTAGTTTAAGGCAGGAGGAAAAGTGGCCGACCCAGAGAGACATTGAGAACATTAAACAGAGAGGCAAAGGCAGCAGGAATCGGCTCCCTCAGTGAGATCGAGATGCTTGCACAGAACATAGACAAAGGGTGAGATTTAATAAAATATCTTTGCAAGGATTGAGACTGTTAGAAAGAACAAATTTAGAAAAAGAGAAAGAGTATCTGGGTCTATGCCCTATGGGCCGGCCACTGCTCGAAAGGTTAACAGATAGTTTGATATTAGGATGGATAACAAAAATAAAATGGTATTAAGTAGCTAAACAAGGGAGCCGCGATAGCTCAGTGGTTAGTGAACTGGACTACTACAAAGGACAAGAGGTAGGGTTCGATCCCAACCAACGGCTTCCGGTTCACCCAGCCTTTAATGGGTACCGGATTTTTTTTCTGGGAAAGTAAAGCAGCACGGGCGTAATACCGACCAAATTACCCCAAAATTCATGTGCCGAACGAAGGTCTGTAAAATGTATGGTAAGTAACACTATATTCCCTATACGCCACTTGGCATAACGGGGGTATTTTACTTTTTTTTTTTTTTTAAATAGCTAAACTTGTAGAGGAGGCGAAATACGACGTTTCGCAAAAACCTTCACCAGATACAAGACAACATATACTAATGCAACAAACACGAAAACTTATCATATACCAATGCAACAAACACGAAAACTTATCATATACTAATGCAACAAACACGAAAACTTATCTCAGCATGGCGATGTGAGTTGATGGACTTGGGAGTCAGAAAAGGCTAGTTTAAAGTTAAATGCAGTTTAGATTGTTAAGTCTCAGTATAACAAGTTCACAGGAGCCAGTTTAAAGTTAAATGTAGTTTAGATTGTTAAGTCTCAGTATAACAAGTTCACAGCAGCCAATTTAAAGTTAAATGTAGTTTAGATTGTTAGGTCTCAGTATAACAAGTTCACAGCAGCCAATTTAAAGTTAAATGTAGTTTAGATTGTTAGGTCTGAGTATAACAAGTTCACAGCAGCCAATTTAAAGTTAAATGCAGTTTAGATTGTTAAGTCTCAGTATGGCAGTATCAAACTACTTATCTAAAGTTAACTGATAATACTATTGTTAAGCAAGGAAGAAAAATTGAGACCTCAGCCAAAAATTATAAGCAAGAAATTTAAAAATAAATGCACTGAGAAAGGAAACTAAAAGAGCATACACGATAACCTGCAATGTATAATGACATTACGTCAGTAGGATGAAGAAAATGGTAATTGTCACGTTCAGTTTGTCAAAATGTTCATTATTCAGTAACTTTGTTTCCCACCTAAAGTGGCCATAATTATATTGACAATTCTCACAAGGGATGTCTTCTTCTTCTGTTTCCCACTCAAAATGTCAGTATTAATAAGTTCGAAGAAAGCATTGGCCAGCACAAGACTGGTGACATCATTATACAGCTTGTGGCAGTATGGGACTAGTGATGGCCACAAAAGCCTTCTCTCTTCATCATATGTTGGCCATGATTCTAGCAGATGTTCAGCAGTCATTTTGTCTGTGTCACATTCATCATCGGTTACTACCCTTAAGGTATTAAAAAGGTGGTACTTCCAATCTGTTGTGGCATGTTTGGAGTTACTTGTAATAATTATGTTCAGCTGGTAGTAGGCATCATTTTCTAGTAACCCAAATGTTCTGTATTCTATTTGTTCCTAGTAAACCTTTTTGTTGCTCATAAGTTATACTTGTATCTGGCTGCCATAATTTACCACCTTCCTTTGCCAGTTTGTCTGTCTATTGTTTCCAGAATTTTTGCAATGAGATGTAATCCACTGAATCATAGTTTTCAATCTCTGGCATTGCTTATAATGTGTCACTCTTAAATTCTTTCAGGTCTTCATTCTGAAGACTCCCCAGTGCTGTAACTACTGACAGAGATAGTAGAGTATTTCTCTTAGATCATTCAGGTCTTCCATGATTCCACAGTGCTGTAACTACTGACAGAGCTTGTAGAGTATTTCTCTTAGACCATTCAGGTCTTCCATGATTCCACAGTGCTGTAACTACTGACAGAGCTTGTAGAGTATTTCTCTTAGACCATTCAGGTCTTCCAAGACTCCCCAGTGCTGTAACTACTGACAGAGCTTGTAGAGTATTTCTCTTAGACCATTCAAGTCTTCCAAGACTACCCAGTGCTGTTACTACTGACAGAGCTTGTAGAGTATTTCTCTTAGATCATTCAGGTCTTCCATGATTCCACAGTGCTGTTACTACTGACAGAGCTTGTAGAGTATTTCTCTTAGATCATTCAGGTCTTCCAAGACTCCCCAGTGCTGTAACTACTGACAGAGCTTGTAGAGTATTTCTCTTAGATCATTCAGGTCTTCCAAGACTCCCCAGTGCTGTTACTACTGACAGAGCTTGTAGAGTATTTCTCTTAGATCATTCAGGTCTTCCAAGACTCCCCAGTGCTGTTACTACTGACAGAGCATCTGTGAGAAATGCAATGTTGTTTTTTTAATCTTCTCCATCGAGAAAGTTTCATCTACAGTTTTAAGAACTTCTGCCTCTGCCGTCTTAAAGTTATTGAATATTTTCCTATTGCAACAGTCTTTTCTGTTCTAAATTTTTAAGGCAAATAAAAATTCATGCTCCTCCATTTTCTGTTGCATTGGTTGTTGATCCATCTGTGTTGACACACAGGAGTAGCTTGGGTAGTGTTTCTCTATGTACCTTAAAGATATCCTTCTTCTCTATTCTTCATTCTGGCTGTTTTTATAAAATATGTTGGGAATTCTCTCTGTTAGTTGCAGGTGTGGTTTTTTTTTCAGTTCTGAGATGAGTGTTGATCTCTTGTCATCAATTATAATTCTCATTGCTTAGTTTTGGAGTCTGCTAATCTTCACAAAACTTGACTTTGTTGATGTTACCCATTCTGTAATACCATACTCTAGGACTGGTCTCACTCCCCATATGTAAAGCTTCTTGAGCCCAATCCCATCTGCCCCCCCAAGTTGTGCCAGATAATTTGTTTACAATTACTATCCTTTACCTTGCTGCTTGTTGGGTTCCTTCTCTCCCTTTTTTTAAAGCCTTCATCCAGGATGTAGATTTGTCCAAGTTCAGACACTGCGTAGTTTTTTGCAGCGAGAGTAACGAGTACATCATCATCATGTGCCATACAGGTTGGCGTATGCGATCATGTCCTTCCACAATCTTCTATCAACAGTGCATCGTATCAGTTCTGTTGTTGACTGTTTTCCATGCTATGACACCAAGCTATCTAGTATTTTCTCTCTTTATCATCCGCGATCTCTCTTTCCTTTTATTTTGCCAGTTGTAGCCAAGTATTCCAATGTTCCTCTTTTCATGATGTGACCGAAAAATGTTGATTCATGATTCCATGAAATGGGGTGACTCCCGGAGGTTCATGTTAGTCAGGAGGGATTCATAATATCACAAATTCACATTGCAGGGAGATCTTACAGGTCTGTTGTTTGATGTGCGGCGGGGATAGTCAGATGACTAACTGTGTTTCATATGTTCGGATTTGGAGTCAAGGTGATGTCCTAGCATTATCAAGCACTATACATTTTTTTAAAATATGTGAACTTCCTGTCAATATGGTGGATAGACGGCAGGAACCATTATAGGCTATGTCTGAAAAGTGTTAATTGTTGCAGTTTCCTCATATTCCAAGTCTGGCTTGTTGCAGGAGCTACTGAGTTAAGTGCTCTGTGCACACTGTGAGCTGCGCGTTTTATCTGTTTTGATCGTGTTTCGATATTCCGATTGTTTATGATGAATGATGATATCGTATGATGGAGAACAGACGGCTATGTTCACTTTCTGTGCGGTTTTGCCTTATGTCTTTTGGTGTGTGCTGAGACTGTTATGATGGGGACTACAGCTACCTTTCTTTGGCAGATGAGATAGTAATTCGGATTATTTCACTGGCACAGGCGGTTGAGCAATTATGGATTTTAATTCATTTGCTGTGATACCGGGGCTTTCCATAACCATAACCATTTATTGCATAAGACATTTTTTCATTTTCTGAAATGCTATTTTGGCCTAAGCTATTCTGCTTTTTATTTCAGTGGTGCATCTTCCATCTGATGCTATTACTGTGTCCAAGTATTTGCACTTGTTTCAGATTAATCTTGTTTATTTTTATGCTGCATGGTGGTGATGATTATTTATTCTTGCTTTTTATAGTAAGTAAGTAAAGTACCCCCCGTCACGCCAAGTGGCGTATAGGGAAATATGGTGTTAGTGACCCTATATTTTACAGACCTTCAGCACATGATTTTTGGGGTAATGTGGTCGGTATTACGCCCGTGCTGCTTTTACTTTCCCAGAAAAAATCCGGTACCCATTTAAGGCTGGGTGAACCCGGAGCCGTCGGTTGGGATCGAACCCTACCCCTTGTCCGTAGTAGTCCAGTTCACTAACCACTGAGCTATCGCGGCTCCTACTAATTTTTAGGGAATTAGTAAAACCCAGGTGTCCTCGCCAGGATTACGAACCCCGGCTGTTGCCGTGGTAAGCCAACCGCCTATCGATTGCGCTAACCGGACACCCTCTTGCTTTTTATGCCCAGTCTTAATTCCATTTCATTTGCTACTCCATTTTTTACTAGAAATTGTTGTTTCTTATGTGATCTCAATGCCTTTTCAGTTTCCTCTGTGGTTACATTTGTCATTATGTGCTCCTGTGCTGCAGAGTTAGTGTTGTTGAAGATTGTGTATTCATCAATTATAGGATTTTCTTCTACCTGCTTATCAATACTTGGTAATATCAGGGTTCGGGTTCAATTCCCAGAAGTGGTGGTTTTTTTCAGATTGACAAGGCTCCGGGTCCGGAGTTCACTCACCCACTTAAAATGGGTACCAGAGATTTGTCTAGGAAGTAAAGGCAGCCTGGCGTGATAATGACCACATCACCCAACAATGGGCCATGGTCATAGAAAAATCTGGTCACTAACACGATATTCTCCATATGCTTAGCAAGGAGTCGTGGGAACCTTTACTTTCTTACTTGTTATCAATGCCAGCTTGTTGACACAAAGTGATCTATGAATATGTTTGCAGCTGTATTTCTTGAAAGTATGTTGTTCTTATGTCTAATTGTTATTTGTTTATTGCTGTCACCTTCATTATTTAAAGAGCTAAGTTGCCTCCACAATTTTTCTTTCCTCATTGTCCAAAACAAGGGGTGTGATGATATTTAGTCAAAGATAACCAAATGTTGAGTCATCTGATATCATGTGAGTATCAGCAGCAATAATAAAATCAACAAGCATCAGAAAATATCTCAGCCAAAAGAATGAGGGTAAGGTTTTTAAGATTATTTATAATTCTCATCCTTCTTACACAGCAATTTTTCTACAATTTTTACACAAATATACCTCTAGCCTTTCTCTCTGTTAAAACATATAATTTAGTCTTCACGGAGCATGTCTGATGAATTCTTCACAATCTATTTCTATCCTTCCCCGCTGTGCTCCAACTGCTGGGTTCATTTGAATGCCTTTTCTGTCCAGTCCTTGACAATGTTAATCCATTTATTCTTTGCCTACCACTGGACCTAGATCTAGGTACAGAATATCAGCCAGTAAAAGAAAATAAAAAAAGACCTATGTACCATTATATAAGAAATAATTGGTGCCATGGTAGAGCAGTGGTTATTAAACTAGTATAATGAGGACAGAGAGGTTGGGTTCGAGCCCAGTCAATAGCTTCTAGACTCACCCAGCCTTAACGGGTATAGGATTTTATCTGGGAAAGAAATAGAAGAATGAAATGGTGACCATATCACCAAAAAATACATTGACTATCAAAAACAGTATATTCCTTTTATGTTACAGGATCTCATTGGGTCCTTTCTTATTTTTGTGTAAGAAATACACTGGAGCATATTTTGTGTAAGAAATACACTGGAGCATTTTTTGTGTAAGAAATACACTGGAGCATTTTTTGTGTAAGAAATACACTGAAGCATTTTTTGTGAGAAATACACTGGAGCATTTTTTGTGAGAAATACACTGGGGTATTTTTTGTGAGAAATACACTGGAGCATTTTTTGTGAGAAATACACTGGAGTATTTTTTGTGAGAAATACACTGGAGCATTTTTTGTGAGAAATACACTGGAGTATTTTTTTGTGTAAGAAATACGCTGAAGCATTTTTTGTGAGAAATACACTGGAGTATTTTTTGTGTAAGAAATACACTGGAGCATTTTTTGTGTAAGAAATACACTGGAGCATTTTTTGTGTAAGAAATACACTGGAGCCTTTTTTGTGTAAGAAATACACTGGAGCATTTTTGTGTAAGAAATACACTGGAGCCTTTTTTGTATAAGAAATACACTGGAGCATTTTTTGTGTAAGAAATACACTGGAGAATTTTTTGTGTAAGAAATACACTGGATAATTTTTTGTGTAAGAAATACACTGGAGAATTTTTTGTGTAAGAAATACACTGAAGCATTTTTGTATAAGAAATACACTGGAGCATTTTTTGTATAAGAAATACACTGGAGCCTTTTTGTATAAGAAATACACTGGAGCATTTTTTGTATAAGAAATACACTGGAGCATTTTTTGATACAAAGAATAATGGAATCCAAGCAAAATGAGAAAGAGAGCCAGACTAAGGGCAACCTGGCAAAAGACAGGAAAAACTGAGATAAATAGATTAGGCCAGACCTGCAAATGATGGCCTCAGACCACATGAAGTGGAGCAATTTGTTGTTGCCTTATACTACAATGAACTGGACTACAAAGGACAAGAGGTTGGGCTCGATCCCAACCAATGGCTTCCAGGTTCATCCAGCCTTTAATGGGTACCGGATTTTTTTCTGGGAAAGTAAAGCGACACAGGCGTAATACTGACCACATTATCCTAAAAATCATGTGCCAAGGGTCTGTAAAATTTATGGTCATTAACACCATATTCCCTATACGCCACTTGGTGTGACGGGGGTACTTTACTTTTTTTTTTAATACTACAAGATGTACTGGCCACTGACTGCTTTGTTGGTCCATGCCAATGAATGAAGAAGAAGAATGGACTCTGGAAGGTACTTGTTGACAAGGGAGATAGGTGGGACGGGTCAAGAAAGAGGTGGAGACAAGAAAAGATTGTGTGATCAGCCAAAACAGTGAGCAATGAACATAAATAATATGAACCAACATGCAACATCATATAGCATGAACATACAGCAGTATTGCACAATGTAGGAAGGTAAAAGATAGAGAGACAGATAGAAAGTTATCAGAGCAAGCTTAAATGTGAAAGGGCCATGTGGGGGTTGGGGAATAAAGGAGAAAAAAGAAGAAGATTAATAGAGCTGGAAATGGAGATTGATTTGTTTGCCAAGGAAAATCAACTGCAGCTGCCCTGCCAGAGGAATATAAAATGATCCTAATAACTTTAATGTGGTAGATGTTTAGCAATCAGGCATATTGATGCGGGAGACTGTTATGGTAATGTTATTCCTTATTTCTTTACAATGTGTCCATTGTTCCTGAAGAACTGAAACAATACGTGCTGTGTCACATTTTTCTGTGAAGTTATACAGGTGCCTGCCTAATTTTATCATCAGTTATTTTGCAGTTCTGCATATTGTAAACCTATTGCCATTATGAAACTCAAAGAATAAAACAAAGGAAAGCAACATAAAGAAAAGTAGTAAGCAATTCAAAGAACTAGACAGAACAAAGGGAACATCACAAATTTGTGGTTGAAGAAACTTGATGATTTGAGGGAACAAAAAGCTCAAATGCTAAAATGAAATGATCAGGGACGGCTTAGTAAAGTTGTGGGGAGATTGTTTTTGTTGAACACCTGGGTTTAACCCTTGATTACAAGACCATCGTAAAACTTACCATCTCAAAGTGAAAATTCCTAAAACTTGACAGTTTGTTGGGGGTAAACTTCCCCTCCCTAGACCTTCCCATATACTATTTCCGGTGACCCCTGAGTTTTGAGTTTGTTTCCTTTGATACTGGATCTGACACAAACATATACACCGTAAAAAGTACTATAAAAAAAAAAGTAAAGCACCCCCATCACGCCAAGTGCCATTTAGGGAATATGGTGTTAGTGACCATAAATTTTACAGACCCTCGGCACATGATTTTTGGGATAATGTGGTCAGTATTACGCTCGTGCCGCTTTACTTTGCCCAGAAAAAAATCTGGTACCCATTAAAGACTGGGTGAACCAGAAGCCATTGGTTGGGATCGAACCCTACCTATTGTCCTTTGTAGTCCAGTTCACTAAACACTGAGCTATTGCGGATCCCAAAACGTACTATGGTCTCATACAAAAGGGGCTTTTTTAAAAATATATTTGTTAATTTTCAAGAAATTCATTTTTTCTCTATTTTTTCTTCTAATGATGAGGGAAATCTCCTTGGCTGTTGACGAGATGTCAAGCAAAACTTTGTAACATGGGATAGGTAGTGAGACATCAAGCAAACCTTTGTAACATGGGATAGGTTGTGAGACATCAAGCAAACCATTGTAACATGGGACAGGTAGTGAGACATCAAGCAAACCTTTGTAACATGGGATAGGTTGTGAGACATCAAGCAAACCATTGTAACATGGGATAGGTTGTGAGTCATCAAGCAAACCATTGTAACATGGGTATAGGCAGTGAGACATCAAACAAACCTTTGTAACATGGGTATAGGCAGTGAGACATCAAACAAACCTTTGTAACATGGGATAGGCAGTGAGACATCAAACAAACCTTTGTAACATGGGTATAGGCAGTAAGACATCAAGCAAAACTTTGTAACATGGGATAGGTAATGAGACATCAAGCAAACCTTTGTAACATGGGATAGGTTGTGAGGCATCAAACAAACCTTTGTAACATGGGACAGGCAGTGAGACATCAAACAAACCTTTGTAACATGGGATAGGTAGAGAGACATCAAAAAAAACCTTTGTAACATGGGTATAGGCAGTGAGACATCAAGCAAACCTTTGTAACATGGGATAGCAGTGAGACATCAATCAAACCTTTGTAACATGGGATAGGCAGTGAGACATCAAGCAAACCTTTGTAACATGGATAGGTTGTGAGACATCAAGCAAACCATTGTAACATGGGACAGGTAGTGAGACATCAAGCAAACCTTTGTAACATGGGATAGGTTGTGAGACATCAAGCAAACCATTGTAACATGGGATAGGTTGTGAGTCATCAAGCAAACCATTGTAACATGGGTATAGGCAGTGAGACATCAAACAAACCTTTGTAACATGGGTATAGGCAGTGAGACATCAACAAACCTTTGTAACATGGGATAGGCAGTGAGACATCAAACAAACCTTTGTAACATGGGTATAGGCAGTAAGACATCAAGCAAAACTTTGTAACATGGGATAGGTAATGAGACATCAAGCAAACCTTTGTAACATGGGATAGGTTGTGAGGCATCAAACAAACCTTTGTAACATGGGACAGGCAGTGAGACATCAAACAAACCTTTGTAACATGGGATAGGTAGAGAGACATCAAAAAAACCTTTGTAACATGGGTATAGGCAGTGAGACATCAAGCAAAACTTGTAACATGGGATAGGTAATGAGACATCAAGCAAACCTTTGTAACATGGGATAGGCAGTGAGACATCAATCAAACCTTTGTAACATGGGATAGGCAGTGAGACATCAATCAAACCTTTGTAACATGGGATAGGCAGTGAGACATCAATCAAACCTTTGTAACATGGGATAGGCAGTGAGGTATCAAATAAACCTTTGTAACATGGAATAGCCATATATATATCAAGCAAAACTTTGTGACATGGGATAGGCAGTGAGACATTAAGCAAACCTTTGTAACATGGGATAGCCAGTGAACAACACTAAGAGGGGTCCGAACATTAAGCTGGATTGAGAGATTTATGGCCACTGTGTCAATATACAACGTAACACATCCAGTAGTCACCGCGTGATGGGGTCGAATTTCTGATCACAAATCTAAGCCAGGAAATGATGACAGAATCTGATTTCTGTCTCTGCTTGGGTAAACACACAGCTGTGTAGCAAGAGTTCAAAGAAAATCTGATTTCTATCTCTACTTGGGTAACACACTGCTGTGTAGCAACAGTTCAAAGAAAATCTGATTTCTGTCTCTACTTGGGTAACACACAGCTGTGTAGCAACAGTTCAAAGAAAATCTGATTTCTGTCTCTACTTGGGTAACACACAGCTGTGTAGCAACAGTTCAAAGAAAATCTGATTTCTGTCTCTACTTGGGTAACACACAGCTGTGTAGCAACAGTTCAAAGAAAATCTGATTTCTGTCTCTACTTGGGTAAACACACTGCTGTGTAGCAAGAGTTCAAAGAAAATCTGATTTCTGTCTCTGCTTGGGTAAACACACTGCTGTGTAGCAACAGTTCAAAGAAAATCTGATTTCTGTCTCTACTTGGGTAACACACAGCTGTGTAGCAACAGTTCAAAGAAAATCTGATTTCTGTCTCTACTTGGGTAACACACAGCTGTGTAGCAACAGTTCAAAGAAAATCTGACTTTTCAAAACTCCAAATAACAATTCTTCTACCTTTCAGCTCCCTGTGGAGCAGAGGTCTTCAACAACACTTTCCAAGCCATTCTGTTTCTTGACATTATTTTAACATAACCCATATCTTCCCAATCATCTTCACCTCTGTTTTCATCTGTCTTCTCCCAAAATATTTTGGAAAATAACAATTAAGTGGTAGTAATTTTTACTACGGTCTCGTGAAAACATGACTGACAGATAGGTAACATAATCTAGGGTTAATACAAAAACATGCATCCCCAGAGTCAACCAGCTGGAAAAAATTATGTACCTGACATTTCTTCAAGAAGAAAAAGCATTTTAAAGAATGCTAGTTCACACTCCCTCAAAGACATGCCCAAAAGAAGTGGACTTTACTCTTTACTCGCAAGTGGAAGATCTCACTTCACTCTTTAATGGCAGCGATGCTATAGAATACCTTTGTCAATTATATAAAAACTATATAATTTCTATTTATATATTTTATTATACTAAAATCAACGGGCTAAACTACAAGCCAGACGGAGAAGCTGGAAAGAGAAAAAACAGAGTCCTTGAATCTTGAACGAGACACAAGAAAAGCGTGGAAGCTTGTAAAACAGCTGAATGATGAGGGTACAGAAAGGAACACCAAAATTACACTGAAGAAGGATGGAAACATTCTAACAGGTAAACAAGCAGCAAATTACTTTGCAGACTCCTTTGCAAATGACAATAATATTGAAATTAGCCTAGAAAAACGACAAGAGATCCGTTTAAAACAACAAAATGCAAGACAAGAAGAGACCACACATGAAGTAATGGAAACACCCATTACACAAAGAGAGCTAGAGCTGGCAATATCCAAATTAAAAATGAAAAAAGTCACCAGGCAATGATGGAGTGTCCAATGAAATGATTAAGAACTTGGGAACTGCAGCTAAAGCAAAACTACTGCAGATCTACAACATTTGCTGGATCACAGGTAGAGTGCCACAGGCATGGAGAGAAGCAATTATGATACCATTACTAAAGCCAGGAAAAGATGGTTCAATGACATCCAGCTATAGACCAATCAGCCTTACAAGCTGTTTGTGTAAAACAATGGAACGTATAATCAATCTCAGACTGCAGTGGTACCTGGAAAGTGAAAATCTCCTTGTCCCACAACAAGCAGGCTTTAGACAGTGTTACTCTACCGAAGATCAAGCAACCTATCTTTCCCAGGAAATTGAAGATGCGTTTCAAGAAAAGAAACTGGTACTAGCAGCATGGATAGACCTAAAGAAAGCATTTGATAAGGTATGGAAGGAAGGGCTTTTGAAGAAACTGAGAAATTATGGAGTAAATGGCAGGATGTACAAATGGGTCAAAGCATATCTGCATAACAGGAGAGCCAGAGTGCAACTGGATGGTCTCTAAGAGTAAGAAGGTCTTATTGCGCCAGGGCGTTCCACAAGGAGGGGTACTATCTCCAACACTTTTTCTGATCTACATCAATGACCTAGTTACTGAACTACCACATGGCATCAAAGTGGCAATGTATGCAGATGACTTGGTAATGTGATGCACAGAGGAGTATGCAACAGTGGCCTCCAAATGCTACAAAGAGCTATGAATGCACTGAATTCATGGACAAATAGATGGTGTATCAGCATCAATACAGACAAATGCAGTACTACACTTTTCACACTCCCCAAAACAAAAAGCAGAAGCCATCTACATAAACAATGAGCCTGTGAAAGAAGACATACAAGCTACATATCTCGGAGTTACATTTGATAACAAACTATCTTGGAAACAGCAGATAAATAAGGCACCCAAAAAGCAAGGAGGAAATTGGCTATTCTAAGAAAGTTGTGTGGAACCACATGGGGTGCGAGTGGGAAATACTCAGTAAAGTTTACCAACAGTGTATACGCCCACATTTAGAATATGGATCATCCGCATGGTGCTCAGCATCAAACACCACATTGCAAGAACTGGATAAAGTACAAAACCAGGCACTTAGGGTCATCACAGGAGCAATGAAATCAACACCAATATTGGAGATGGAGAAATTGTGGAGGATACCAGCACTGAGAGAACGGAGAGACACAAAGGTGCTGATACAGCAGAAAAATTTGTATGCATGCCGAGACATCCAATGAAGGACAGATTCCAAAATCTTGCATTGGGACGACTTAAGAGAAGCAGCTTTATCCACCAAGCCAAGCGTATTAGTAGACAAACACCAGACATGCCAAGAGTTGTTAAACCCCTTCTGCCCATACCAGAACAGACTCCCTGGACAGATGAATCAGGATTATCAGTTCAAATACGGACAGAAGTGAAAGGAATAGTTGACAAAGAGGAACAAAATAGTCTACAGCGAAAAACAATAGCTCTCAGTTTCCTGGATGAAGAATACCCACAAGACCTATGGATTCGTGTGTACACAGATGGATCAGCACAGAATGCAGTAAAGAATGGGGGAGCAGGTGCATATATAGAGTACCCAAAAACACTAGAGATATGAATAAAATAGCAACAGGGAAATATTGTCACAATTATGATGCGGAAATACAAGCAATAAAGTTGGCAATAGAAAAACTGCTGAACAGTAATCTTAGCCCACAGCCTGTAGTGTTTTTGACAGATGCAAGATCAGTACTCCAGGCACTACAATCCAGAAAATTACCACATCTACAGACCTTATTGACTGAACTCTGCAAGCACCACAGGGTTGCCCTGCAGTGGATCCCGTCTCACTGTGGAATACCAGGAAATGAGAAAGCAGATCAGTTGGCAAAGGAAGGTTCAACAGGCACACAACTAGATACACCAGTTACATACCATCATAAGAAACAGATAATCAAATCAATCAGAGGACCACAAGCCCCAAATCAGGATGCCTTCATAATATGAATAGATATGAACAAGTTATCATTATACGCCTAAGAACAGGACACAATCGACTCCATAGTCACATGTATACAAAATTCAAGATCGGCACATCAACTACTTGTACATGTGGACAGGCACCCCAGACTGCTGAACACATACTTCAAGACTGCACTGAATATAGTAGACTGAGGAAAATCCATTGGCCCATAGATACAACACTACAGACAAAACTATATGGGCCACTGCAAGAATTACAAAAGACAGTAAAATTTATACAGGAAACGACATTGCAGATATAGACAATACTTCAGGCGAACGAAAGATAGATAGATAGAAAACTATAGAATACCTTTGTCAATTACATAAAACTATAGAATACCTTGTCAATTATATAAAACTATAGAATACCTTTGTCAATTATATAAAACTATAGAATACCTTTGTCAATTATATAAAACTATAGAATACCTTTGTCAATTATATAAAACTATAGAATACCTTTGTCAATTATATAAAAACTATAGAATACCTTTGTCAATTATATAAAACTATAGAATATTTTTGTCAATTATATAAAACTATAGAATACCTTTGTCAATTATATAAAACTATAGAATACCTTTGTCAATTATATAAAACTATAGAATACCTTTGTCAATTATATAAAACTATAGAATACCTTTGTCAATTATATAAAACTATAGAATACCTTTGTCAATTATATAAAACTATAGAATACCTTTGTCAATTATATAAAACTATAGAATACCTTTGTCAATTATATAAAACTATAGAATACCTTTGTCAATTATATAAAACTATAGAATACCTTTGTCAATTAAATAAAACTATAGAATACCTTTGACAATTATATAAAACTATAGAATACCTTTGACAATTATATAAAACTATAGAATACCTTTGTCAATTATATAAAACTATAGAATACCTTTGTCAATTATATAAAACTATAGAATACCTTTGTCAATTATATAAAACTATAGAATACCTTTGTCAATTATATAAAACTATAGATATCTTTACGAATGATATAGTATATCTCTATCTTTTTTTCATTAACTGATTAAAGTTTACTTAAAAATACCACAAAACACTAGCCAACTCTACATTGTTTGAAAAAAAAACTGACATAACAGCTAAGCAGTGACATTAATCAGACAAGAACAAAGTCAGGTAACCAAAAAATGAGAAGGAAAAAATTCACATACTTTGTCGCTGGGATTCCATCCTGTTTTGAAGACCTTGTTGTTGACATATATTTCACATACAGGATATCAGCGTCTACTTGAATAAAGGCACTCTCTGATGTCACAATGGTTTCTCATACTGCCGGCAGTTTGTACATTAACTATAAAAAGAGTTATAAAGAAAATAGATTAATTTGAAAATTCCTTTACCATATTTGGAAAAAAAATTATAAATTAAATGACCCCAAAAAATCTTACAGATGTCTCCCTCATCATTAATGAAATTGTAGAAATCACAGGGAAGAATTAACGAAATTTCAGTAATCTGGCACAAAATGATTTAATTGCACTCGTTTTCAAAATGCTGACTACTATAAATAGTAACAGGCCTACAACCTTTGGAAGATAGGCAGAAAACTTCAGTAATGTAACAAGCAGAGAAATACAAAAGGATCCCTAACCACCCCATGGATCAAAGAATAACATCATAGAGGCTCAGTGACATCAAAGAGACACAGGGACATCATAGAGTGGCATCATATAGACACAGTGACATCTTAGAGATGAGGTGACATCACAGAAACACAGTGACATCAAAGGGACATCATAGAGACACAGATACATCACAGACACACAGTGACATCAAAGAGACACAGGGACATCATTGAGTGACATCACAGAAACACAGTGACATCACAGAGGTACGGAGACATCATAGAGACACAGAGACATCACAGAGGCACAGTGATGTATGACATAATCTCTTAGAACTTTTAGCTTATTGATGAAAGTCTATAGAAGTTCAGCACAACCTGAAAAAATCAAATGATTGTGGAAATTAAGCGTATTGAATCCTGTCTTGTTACAATCAGTAGTTTAGTAGCAGAATATAGTTGCTGTATTGAATCCTGTTTTGTTACAATCAGTAGTTTAGTAGCAGAATATAGTTGCTGTATTGAATCCTGTCTTGTTACAATCAGTAGTTTAGTAGCAGAATATAGTTGCTGTATTGAATCCTGTCTTGTTACAATCAGTAGTTTAGTAGCAGAATATAGTTGCTGTATTGAATCCTGTCTTGTTACAATCAGTAGTTTAGTAGCAGAATATAGTTGCTGTATTGAATCCTGTCTTGTTACAATCAGTAGTTTAGTAGCAGAATATAGTTGCTGTATTGAATCCTGTTTTGTTACAATCAGTAGTTTAGTAGCTGAATATAGTTGCTGTATTGAATCCTGTCTTGTTACAATCAGTAGTTTAGTAGCAGAATATAGTTGCTGTATTGAATCCTGTCTTGTTACAATCAGTATTTAGTAGCAGAATATAGTTGCTAACTTATGTCCTGCGTTGGTGTAACAAACCATCTTGCCTCCAGACCTGACTGGTTTGAGAGTCTACAGACATCCCAGAAACAAAATATCATCAGCATAACAGCTATATGTTTATGGCACCATAGTGACTACATACAGCCCAGTGCAATTTATTTTAACATGTTTGTCTCTGATCCAATGTCTCTATTTGAAATCCAATATCTCTATCTGTGATCCAATATCTCTATCTGTGATCCAGAAGTTACTATTTGTGATCCAATGTCTCTATCAGTGATCCAATATCTCTGTCTGTGATCCCATATCTCTGTCTGTGATCCCATATCTCTATCTGTGATCTAGAAGTATCTATCTGTGATCCAGTATCTCTATATGTGATCCAGATGTTTCTATCTGTGATCCGGAAGTCTCTATCTGTGATCCAATATCTCTACATGTGATCAAGATGCTTCTATCTGTGATCCAATATCTCTATCTGTGATCAAGATGCTTCTATCTGTGATCCAATATCTCTATCTGTGATCCAATATCTCTATCCGAGATCCAATATCTCTATCTGTGATCCAGATGTCTCTATCTGTGATCCAGATGTCTCTATCTGTGATCAAGATGTTTCTATCTGTGATCCAATATCTCTATCTGTGATCAAGATGTTTCTATCTGTGATCCAGAAGTCTCTATCTGTGATCCAATATCTCTATCTGTGATCCAATATCTCTACATGTGATCAAGATGTTTCTATCTGTGATCCAATATCTCTATCTGTGATCAAGATGTTTCTATCTGTGATCCAGAAGTCTCTATCTGTGATCCAATATCTCTATCTGTGATCCAGATGTCTCTATCTGTGATCCAATATCTCTACATGTGATCAAGATGCTTCTATCTGTGATCCAATATCTCTATCTGTGATCAAGATGTTTCTATCTGTGGTCCAGAAGTCTCTATCTGTGATCCAATATCTCTATCTGTGATCCAGAAGTCTCTATCTGTGATCCAATATCTCTATCTGTGATCCAGAAGTCTCTATCTGTGATCCAATATCTCTACATGTGATCAAGATGCTTCTATCTGTGATCCAATATCTCTATCTGTGATCAAGATGTTTCTATCTGTGGTCCAGAAGTCTCTATCTGTGATCCAATATCTCTATCTGTGATCAAGATGTTTCTATCTGTGATCCAGAAATCTCTATCTGTGATCCAAAATCTCTAACATGTGATCAAGATGTTTCTATCTGTGATCCCATATCTCTATCTGCCCAGTCTAGAATACCCTTTGGTGGCTACTGCTAGAATAGATCTTAGTGTTACAGACATACACTAGCTCATCAAAATTGAGAAATGTCAACAAAATTCCAATATTCAACCTTTTTGACCAATAAATTTAGTGATTATCAGGACATGATGATGAAATATTGCACCTTTCACTATAAAATATTGAGATAAATTCCAAATGCACTTCCACTATATATTTTACATGTCGTTGAGAAATATGTTCAAATATAGACAAATAGCACAGAAGAAGACATCTGAGGGGAAGGGACACATTTCCAAGAGAAAAACAGTTCACGGGCAAATCAAGTTTCTAATTCAGAAGGGAAAAGGCAAATAATTGCAGTGCTGCTGTAAAGCTGATAGCAAGAAGCAAGTGGTGGGTGTAATGTACGCTCCTACAAGGTATGGTGAGAGCTTTATAAAACAGGAACAAAACAAAATCAAGATGTTTGGGCCTATATGTGCCCTTCTTCAAAAACATGAAGACAGAAATGGACAACGAAATTAAGATAAACTAAACACATGTTCTAGAGTAATGTTCTGATATGTTCTAGAGTAATGTTCTGACATGTTCTAGAGTAATGTTCTGACATGTTCTAGAGTAATGTTCCGACATGTTCTAGAGTAATGTTCTGACATGTTCTAGAGTAATGTTCCGACATGTTCTAGAGTAATGTTCCGACATTTTCTAGAGTAATGTTCCGACATGTTCTAGAGTAATGTTCCGACATGTTCTAGAGTAATGTTCCGACATGTTCTAGAGTAATGTTCCAACATGTTCTAGATAATGTTCCAACATGTTCTAGAGTAATGTTCCGACATGTTCTAGAGTAATGTTCCGACATGTTCTAGAGTAATGTTCCAACATGTTCTAGATAATGTTCCGACATGTTCTAGAGTAATGTTCCGACATGTTCTAGAGTAATGTTCTGACATGTTCTAGAGTAATGTTCCGACATGTTCTAGATAATGTTCCGACATGTTCTAGAGTAATGTTCCAACATGTTCTAGAGTAATGTTCCGACATGTTCTAGAGTAATGTTCCGACATGTTCTAGAGTAATGTTCCGACATGTTCTAGACAATGTTCCGACATGTTCTAGAGTAATGTTCCGACATGTTCTAGAGTAATGTTCCGACATGTTCTAGAGTAATGTTCCGACATGTTCTAGATAATGTTCCGACATGTTCTAGAGTAATGTTCTGACATGTTCTAGAGTAATGTTCCGACATGTTCTAGAGTAATGTTCCGACATGTTCTAGAGTAATGTTCCGACATGTTCTAAGCCAGAAGATTACAAATCTCCACCATTCAAGTTCTTCTTTCTGCCACACAGAGATAAATATAATGAAATGAGTTCACTTTGCAGCACAAAGATGGTCAAGGCCACACTTCACCTCTTAGGTGAGATCTTCTAAGAAAGAGCTTGCGTTACAACAGATATGTGATAAAGTCCTAGTTTAGAGACACAAAGTAAAGTGATCTCCCCTTAGTTGGTGGTGCAACAAAACTACAGTGGTTCTCAAATACTAAAATGATCTATATTTTCACCAGTGTTCATCCATCATCACTAACACAATTTATTATTTTTAGGTCAAGTGTAGAAAACACTTTACCCTCATTTTTGTTGTTTCTCTTTTTTCTAGAATTTGGGGTCTCCTAATGACAGACTAGAGAGCCACTGAATAAAGCGCAAGGTCACTGAAGGGATGTTACCTTTCCTAAATGTAATAATTTATATCCCTAAACTAGGACTTTACCCAGACTGGCTAAAGCAGACAGGATTTTATTAATCTTCGCAGTGTTGGGTATCTGCCGATATAGATGACCTGTGCTGCACTCGTCACTAGGATGTGCAGGCTCCAACTTCTGTAACAGAAACCAGAAATGAAGAGAGCCATTGCATCCCACCAGATCAACAGAGTCTTCGAACTAATGGTTTGGTGCCAACCCTGCGATATAAATCTCAACTCAACAACTTAAAGTTCACATGGGTATTCAAATAGCTGCTGGTGACCACAGATACATAAGATAGAGATAAATACGAAGTATTTTCCTACATAGCTGTTTGATGATGATATTTTAGTAGTCTTGATATATTTTCACAACTCTGAAATATGACTGGAGTATAAATTCTGCTATAGTACATTAACAATGGACATAAGTGATGCTATATGTTACATTTTTACAATATTTGTGGTAAAAATATGATTATTTTACACCTGAAAGGCTGAAATTTTGAAATATTTTTCCCATAAACCTTTTTGGACTAAAATATCAACAGCATAAAAATTAACTATTCTAGAATTTTCAATTTTTGTTCCGTGTCATAATTTTGAACCACTCCACTAAAATATCAATCCCAAGAATGTGTGGAATGTAGTTTTCTCAGGACATCTTCATTCATACATGTACCAATATTTGTATGATTGTAACTAAAATACTATTTTGAGACTAAAGCAAACAGCCATGCCTAGCACAACCCACAATAATATTCCAGCACAGATTGTACCAATCCATCAGTAATGAGAACATAAATCAGAACAAAACTAATTTAGCAGGACTGGAACACATGATTGTAAACTTGAAACAAGACAAGAAGCACTGAGATCATTAAAGAAAATATTTACCAAAAGAAAAACAAGATAATTAAAAAAAAAAAAAAAAGCCAAAGGAGAGCTAATTTTAGTGGACACAGAAAAAATTACTAACATCCATTTAACTCAGTAATTTCTCTCAGCTCCCTTATAGAAAGATAACACATGTTAAATGTTTGAAAACTAAATAAGAACATCAAGTAAAAAATATGTTTATATTCCTAAGATGTTTAATTGCCTCCCTTGTAAAAAAAAATTTACCAGGAAATAACCAGTAAAATGTACACAGTTTGAAAATACAGCCTTACTTGTGACTGGGCTGAGTGAGAATATAATTCCCAAGAAATAGCCAGAAAAATATACTTAGTTAATGCTGAATCACTTATGACCACACACAAAGAAGGATGGAGAGAAAGGGAGATGAGAGAGAGAGAATGTTAAATGAATGCAATTGGTGTTTTACATGAATTCATTAGGTCATTGAAAGGTCTGTGTTGGATGACGGCACATACTGATCAATTTGTCGCTGCATAGTAGAGTGACAATCCATTACAGAGTAGGGTTGTATGTAGTCAACAATGGGTAGAGCAGGGGTCATTCCCCAATCTTCATCTCATGACAACAATGTGAAAAAAAAATCACTCACCATTTTGTAAGAAACAAATCGTAAAAGAGATCTATTTTATGGAAGAATCAGAAAGCAGAAAAATAGGGCTGTGGGGGAAGAAGGTTTGCCCTACCAACATTACTATGGTCTTGCTTTGCCGTACAATTTATTCAGAATTCAATAGCTAAACTATTGCTATCATCATCATCATCGAGTATCGAGCCCATGGCATAGGTGTTCATGTCTCTCTACAACTTTAAATCTTGACAGTTATTTATCATTCCTACTGTTGACCTACTGCCTGGCCATTCTCTTAAGATGTCTGGTATCTTTTCTCTTTGCTTTCCTCTATTTCTTTGTCTCTCAATTTTTCCAGTTGTTACAATATGTTCCAGCTGTTTCCTTCTCATTACATGGCCAAAAAATGATGATTGTTATAATAACATTTTAATACTCATTTTAATGCAAAACAAAATAAATCCTTGAGTATTTCAACACAGAATGCTGAAAATAGAGATCGTAATGTGAGAAATAAAGGGAGTCCCATGGCATGTAAAATATAAAGGAGTAAAAGATTACAATTAACCACTAGGCCATAGCATTTAGAGGTGAAGGAACCAGTGTTCTTCCCCTTTCTTATCTATCTTTCTCAACTTATTCAGTCATGTACCCATTTTTTTCAACTGGATTGGCTGATTGGATCATTCAGCTGTGACTAAAGTTATGTTCACTTTATTGTCAGACTGTTACCACACTACCTCTGATGCTCTCATGTATGACATACTAATAAAACAAAATATGTTCTCAAATGTACGTGTGGCTTCCAGGGAAGGCATGATCCACTCAAGCTCAGACTGTGTCTTCTAGATTATATTTTATTGCAGTTTTCGCTAAATTAACACAAAAACTACATTTTTTTTCTATGTAGACTTACTTAAGTTTTACTCTATTCAAATGTGCATAAAACCATATGCTCACACAGAAATTAAAACAAACGCAATAACACAAATAAAAACAAAGTGAATAAGAAACAGAGGCAATATATTCTGGACTACTCATGAAAACAATAAAGAAAAAATAACAGTTGTGATGGGAACTAAGTGTAAACAACATTAGAAAAGGCACATAATGAAGTTAGGGTGCTTTGTTGATGCCTAGCAGATTAGATGTATCAACGTGGCTAGAAACAAAATAAAATGATGTGCTTCATAAGATCAGTTACTACTGCTCTTATAATCAGTTACTTTTTAATTAACAGTCTTACTAAATTGTTTTTTACAAATCAATTCCTGTTAATAAACAATGGCCCGCAGAAGAAAACTCAATTAGTTTGGCAGAAATATTAAACACTGTGACTTCTTCTTCTTAATCCTCTGAACTCAGGTCGGAGCATAGGACACGCATGCGATCTCCACCCAATAAAGTCTGGAGCAAGCATGGACAACTCTCGCCAGGACCTGCCAGCCTTTTTCATTTCATCATCTGTGGTTTGTCACCATGTCCCCAATGGTCTGCCTCTTCTTCATTTTCCAGGTGGTGGTCATCATGTTGATGCCTGGTTCGTACCTTTCATAGAACGTGGGCTAGCCATTTCCATCATCTTCTTTTCACTTCTTGATTGATGTTGTTAATACCTGATCTTGTGCCATTGTCTTTGTTGGTAATGTGTTGATCCCAACGAATGTTTAGAATCTTCTTAAAACAGCAACCTTCAAATCCTCTTAGTCAACTTTCTATCTTATGGTTCATTTTCCATGTTTCTGTTGCATATAGTAGTATGGATTGCACATTTGACTTGTAATTTGTAAGCTTGGTGCTAAGATGGAGACTAGTTGAATGCCAAATATTTCTAAGTCTATTGAATGCCTGGGCTGACATACCTATTCTAGTATATATATGTCTTTTTCAATGTCACTATTTGATGAAGTATAGCTTATCAGATATTTAAGCGATCCAATTCTTCAATTGATCACATTGATCGAGAAGGGGATACGAGCAAAGAAATTAGAATCAGACTGGCTAAAGCAGCAATGTCTTTCAGAAGCCTTGAAAAGTTGTGGAAATCAAAACTCATTAGCACAAACACAAAACTTAGGCTATTCAAATCAAATGTACTATCAACCCTTACGTATGCGTGTGAAAGCTGGAAAACAACAAGAGATATAGAAACAAAGTTGAACGCATTCGAAAATAAATGTCTAAGGAAAATACTTGGTATAGAATGGAACGAATTCAAAACAAACGAGGAAATTAGAGAAATCGCCAATCAACCACTAATATCTTCAGTAATAAAGAAAAGACGATGGTCATACGTTGGACATGTGATGAGAAGAGATAATAATCGAATAGCAAAGCAAGCCCTCATATGGGAAACAACAGGTAAAAGAAAAAGAGGAAGACCCAGGGAGACACTGAGAAGAACATTGATGAGAGAGGCAAGAGCAGCAGGAATCGGCTCCCTCAATGAGATAGAACTGCTTGCACAGAACAGAGACAGATGGCGAGATTTAATAAAATATCTTTAAAAGAAAACTGCTAGAACAAAAATTCATATAGGAGAAGGTGTATCTTGGTCTACGCCCTATGGGCCGGTTACGGCTCGAAAGGTCAATAGATAGAATTCTTCAAGACATACTTTGAATGTAACTTTCATTTTACTTTTGGCATTTACCCTCATAATTTTAGTTATTTTCATTTATTTTCAGTCCTACTGTATCACTGTGGCTAATTTTTTTTTAATTTAGAGAAATAAAGAGCAGTAAAGTGTGTTCATATTTAACACAATAACAATAATTGATTGCAGGTTAAGAGCAAAACAAGATTACAAGTTAGGGACCAAAACAAAATTAATGATGTGTAAAAAATAGTGACATTTTAACAATATACGAGAAGCACACAGGGTATTTTAAATGTAAACCTTAAATGTGTGTTCAAATTTAGAAATTGTGCGCAAATCTCCTGGAAGTTATCAACAAAGTTAGGTAAAGTATGAAACGAGGCCAAGAAGTAGCAGCACTAGTTAGAATGCTACATGAGGGTAGGGTGGTAGTGTAAACATAGCAGCTCCACCAGCAAAGAGCGGTGTTGTGTTATTAAGTTTTTAAGTTGTGAAAGGGTCTCTTCGTAGCTTTCAATAGTTAAGTGGGCAGGGATGAGTTGTGTTTCTAGTTTATGGCATAGCCGCAATATCTGCACCTTTAGACCTGACACATCCGTCTTCGGCATGGGCAGATTTGATTAACAATTTTTGCACGGTCACTCTGCCATTTTAGGCCTACTTTTTTAGGCTTTTAACTGCCATGGGTTCTTTAACGTGCACATGCTCACATGAGACCTCCTGTTTTTCTTTGTTTATCACAAGGGCTACTCAGGGGCTGAGTGGTCAGTGTGCTCGCTTCCTGATCGGATGAGTCTGGGTTCCATCCCGATAAAGTGGTTGATTTTTTTTCGGTCCGACAAGACTCCAGGTTTTACACAGCCTCTAAAATTAAGTACCAGAGATTTTCAGGGAAGTCAAGGTGGTCTGACATGATACTGAGCACATCACCTAAAAATGTTCTGTGGTCATAGAAAAAATGGTCACTAACACCATATTCCTCATACGCCTAGCAAGGCATGGAGGGAACCTTTACTTTACTTTACAAGGGCTTAGCATCAGTTCTCACTACCCAGAGACCAAAGGGAGGGTAAGCCATGAAGAAACCATGGGATTGGAGAGAAAAATTCTTGCCACATTTTAACCTGGGACTTACTGTCCAGAGCTCAGCATCTTACCACTAGACCACTCAGTCTCCTAGTGGATGAATAAAACTCATCTAATCCATCGAAGAATGAAAGTGCACAATGGTTATACTTGTCTGTCACTGCAACAAGTTTACAAATGGACTAGGACTTTTTAAATGGCATTCTGTGAAAGACTCTCCTTGATCAGGTCAGGCCCACCAAGGAATGATGCCATAGGCTAATTTCAGCAATGGAAGCCGTGGGAAGGAAAACGCCAGGTAACTGTGAATGAAATAGTCATCTGTTTGGGTATGAGTACTGGATTCTGAAATTCAATAAAGTTTCTGCAAGGTGGTACCATGCCAATTGAATGCAAAATTGAAAGGTCAACATGTTGATGCCTGCTAGGAACATCTAGTGCACTTTGAAACAGAAGGTAATGGATTTCTAGGAAGAATTGTTACAGAACATGAACCCAGGGTTCACTATCAGTAACTGGGAGCCAAGGAAGTAGCTCCTCACCAAAACTAAAATATTAAGGATGTTCAGTCTAAAAGCTTAAGCTGGCTCTGTCTGGGATGAGCAAGGGGTCATGTTGGAGTATTATAAGCCTGGGGGAAGCAGTCACCAATGATATGCAGATTGAGTTATTTGCGGGTCATCATCATTACACTCCGAACATGTCCATAGGGCTCTGATCCCCTCCTCAGCAATTCTCGCAGTGTTCAGCAACAGACGACTCCAGTTCTGTGTTGGTTGATTATGCAGATATCCTCAAGAAACACCTCCATCTTGCAATCAAGTCAAAATGTCATTGACTGCTAACCACAGGTGTTTTGTTGCAGCATAAAAACACAGTAAAAAAAAGTCCAAAGAAATTGGGTTAAATACTAAAATAGAAATGTTTCAACTCCAATGTTAAGTCAGTCTTATTATATGCCTGTGAAACATGGAGAACAACTAAAAGGACAATCATGAAGATACAGACTTTCATTAATGGGTGCTTACACAGAATAAAAGAATGGAAATGGCAGGACAATATCGCTAACATACAATTATGGCAATGTACCTTTCAAATACCAGTGGATAAAGAGATAGGACACACACTGTGGAAGCCAACTGAGAGTATTACAGAACAGGCCCATTTTAGAATCCACAGGGAAAAAGACAAAGAGGAAGACCAAGGAATTCTTGGAGAAGACAGATAGAAGCAGAGATGAAGATGATGGGGAAGACATGGAACGATCTTAAAAGAATGGCAGAAACAGAACGGCTTGGAAAATGTTTGTTGAAGACTTATGCTCCATAGGGAGCTAAACGGCAGAAGTAAAAGATGCCCTTCCAAAGCATGGAACACATATATTGCACGCCCTGTTTACATAGAAACAAGATGTACCTGTTTCCCTTTTTTTGATCAATAAATTGTTGCACATTAAAATATATTTCAGGTTTTCATTTGAAGTACTCTCGTATAAAAGGCACAAATGTCAAGAATGTAGAGAGGGAGAAGATGACGATTATAGATCCCTCTATTTACTCAGTTTAACATGCACAATGGGAAGGCTAGTGAATGCCAGATGTAGCATTTATAAAGAATGTAATTCATTAGAAATCAACAGTTTAAATTTAGAAAACTCATTGTCCACTGAGGACCAGATAACCTAACTTTTTTTTTTACTGAAGATGCTTTTCAATTCAAAACAGTTACACTGGTGGTCTGGTTGACACAAAGAAAGAGGCATTGACAAAGTCTGACATCCTAGTCTACAACTCTAAAGAGGCCTTGACAAAGTCTGGCATCCTAGTCTACAACTCTAGAGAGGCATTGACAAAGTCTGGCATCCTAGTCTACAACTCTAGAGAGGCATTGACAAAGACTGGCATCCTAGTCTACAACTCTAGAGAGGCATTGACAAAGTCTGGCATCCTAGTCTACAACTCTAGAGAGGCATTGACAAAGTCTGGCATCCTAGTCTACAACTCTAGAGAGGCATTGACAAAGTCTGGCATCCTAGTCTACAACTCTAGAGAGGCCTTGACAAAGTCTGGCATCCTAGTCTACAACTCTAGAGAGGCATTGACAAAGTCTGGCATCCTAGTCTACAACTCTAGAGAGGCATTGACAAAGACTGGCATCCTAGTCTACAACTCTAAAGAGGCATTGACAAAGTCTGGCATCCTAGTCTACAACTCTAGAGAGGCATTGACAAAGTCTGGCATCCTAGTCTACAACTCTAGAGAGGCATTGACAAAGACTGGCATCCTAGTCTACAACTCTAGAGAGGCATTGACAAAGTCTGGCATCCTAGTCTACAACTCTAGAGAGGCATTGACAAAGTCTGGCATCCTAGTCTACAACTCTAGAGAGGCATTGACAAAGTCTGGCATCCTAGTCTACAACTCTAGAGAGGCCTTGACAAAGTCTGGCATCCTAGTCTACAACTCTAGAGAGGCATTGACAAAGTCTGGCATCCTAGTCTACAACTCTAGAGAGGCATTGACAAAGTCTGGCATCCTAGTCTACAAACTCTAGAGAGGCATTGACAAAGACTGGCATCCTAGTCTACAACTCTAGAGAGGCATTGACAAAGTCTGGCATCCTAGTCTACAACTCTAGAGAGGCATTGACAAAGTCTGGCATCCTAGTCTACAACTCTAGAGAGGCATTGACAAAGTCTGGCATCCTAGTCTACAACTCTAGAGAGGCATTGACAAAGACTGGCATCCTAGTCTACAACTCTAGAGAGGCATTGACAAAGTCTGGCATCCTAGTCTACAACTCTAGAGAGGCATTGAAAAAGTCTGGCATCCTAGTCTACAACTCTAAAGTGGCATTGACAAAGTCTGGCATCCTAGTCTACAACTCTAGAGAGGCATTGACAAAGTCTGGCATCCTAGTCTACAATGAAAGTTGATGTTTTTAGTTCATTTAGTATGTATCCTGTGTGGTATACAAGATATTCCTGGATATAGGCGTGGTCTATCTTGGGATCTTGCTAAGACTATCAACCTATTGGTTGCTTGTTAGACCACAGCATGTCAATTACTGTGAAACTTCGACAACATCTGTCAATCACTCCAATTAGCTACAAGTATACAATCTATCATTAGTCTCCTAGACCAACCTAAGTTTCTCTCTGGATTTACTTTGATCTCCAAATCAGAGAGAGTTCAAAGCGTTGCTTATCACTGAACATCAAAAGACGTCCTGGCATCTGAATTCACCTGTGCAGTAGGTAGCGATATCATGTCAACAGGTGGGCAGACAGGAGTTCCCTACTTACGAACACATATTCGTACAGAGTCCAAAGCTATTATCCGTTGCGTTACGTAATTTCACCTGGCCAGTGGAGTAATCTATCTGGGTTTCCACATTCAGGCTGAACACCTGTCCGTACCTTCTGCGTAATTTATTGCCTGTTACACCTTGGTGTCTGAGTTCGGCAGGCTAACTTACGCTTGCTAATTCTTAAGTTTCCTATGTCATCCTACCTCAACTTATTCTTCCTCTCATGTTCATCATATTCTTTTTTGCCTGGATCAGTCACACTATTACATAAGGGCTCGTTGTGCTTTTCACCATCCATCTCTATCCTAGAAGAGATTTTGTATCTTATCCTATGAGTCTATGCCTGGTAACTTTGCTTCTCTTATAAGTGTTCATCTTAGTGTCTCTTTAGGGTCTTCCTCTTTTTCTGCATTTTGATATTTTTCATCGAAGAGCCTGTTTGGAAATTCATTTGTTGTTTCTCATAAAGATATGTCCAACATATCTCCATCTTCTCTTTCTAATTGTGGATGAGACAAGATATGTCCAACATATCTCCATCTCCTCTTCGTAATTGTGGATGAGACAAGATATGTCCAACATATCCCCATCTTCTCTTCGTAACTGTGGATGAGACAAGATATGTCCAACATATCTCAATCTTCTCTTCCTAATTGTGGATGAGACAAGATATGTCCAACATATCTCCACCTTCTCTTTCTAATTGTGGATGAGACAAGATATGTCCAACATATCTCCATCTTCTCTTTACTAATTGTGGATGAGACAAGATATATCCAACATATCTCCATCTTCTCTTTCTAATTGTGGATGAGACAAGATATGTCCAACATATCTCAATCTTCTCTTTGTAGTTGTGGATGAGACAAGATATGTCCAACATATCTCCACCTTCTCTTTCTAATTGTGGATGAGACAAAATATGTCCAACATATCTCAATCTTCTCTTTCTAATTGTGGATGAGACAAGATATATCCAACATATCTTCAACTTCTCTTTCTAATTGTGGATGAGACAAGATATGTCCAACATATCTCAATCTTCTCTTTGTAGTTGTGGATGAGACAAGATATGTCCAACATATCTCAATCATCTCTTTGTAGTTGTGGATGAGACAAGATATGTCCAACATATCTCCATCTTCTCTTTCTAATTGTGGATGAGACAAGATATGTCCAACATATCTCAATCTTCTCTTTCTAATTGTGGATGAGACAAGATATGTCCAACATATCTTCAACTTCTCTTTCTAATTGTGGATGAGACAAGATATGTCCAACATATCTTCAACTTCTCTTTCTAATTGTGGATGAGACAAGATATGTCCAACATATCTTCAACTTCTCTTTCTAATTGTGGATGAGACAAGATATGTCCAACATATCTCAATCTTCTCTTTGTAGTCGTGGATGAGACAAGATATGTCCAACATATCTTCAACTTCTCTTTCTAATTGTGGATGAGACAAGATATGTCCAACATATCTCAATCTTCTCTTTGTAGTTGTGGATGAGACAAGATATGTCCAACATATCTCAATCTTCTCTTTGTAGTTGTGGATGAGACAAGATATGTCCAACATATCTTCAACTTCTCTTTCTAATTGTGGATGAGACAAGATATGTCCAACATATCTCAATCTCTCTTTGTAGTTGTGGATGAGACAAGATATGTCCAACATATCTTCAACTTCTCTTTCTAATTGTGGATGAGACAAGATATGTCCAACATATCTTCAACTTCTCTTTCTAATTGTGGATGAGATCACTGAGATGAAAAAAATTGCTTAGTAATTTATTTATTTTTTTTTTTGGGGGGGGGGGGGGGGGAAGAAGATGCAAAAGAGAAATACTATACCTTGTAGAAAGGAAGTAAAGTAATGACCTCCAGACTGAGAACTGACCACAAAAAATGTACACTACCACATGCAAACTGACAGCTAAAAATGTACACTACCACATGCAAACTGACAGCAAAAAATTTACACTACCACATGCAAACTGACAACAAAAAATGTACACTACCACATGCAAACTGACAACAAAAAATGTACACTACCACATGCAAACTGACAACAAAAAATGTACACTACCACATGCAAACTGACAACAATAAATGTACACTACCACATGCAAACTGACAACAATAAAGATACACTACCACATGCAAACTGACAACAAAAAATGTACACTACCACATGCAAACTGACAACAATAAAAATACACTACCACATGCAAACTGACAACAATAAATGTACACTACCACATGCAAACTGACAACAAAAAATGTACACTACCACATGCAAACTGACAACAATAAAAATACACTACCACATGCAAACTGACAACAATAAAGATACACTACCACATGCAAACTGACAACAAAAAATGTACACTACCACATGCAAACTGACAACAAAAAATGTACACTACCACATGCAAACTGACAACAAAAAATGTACACTACCACATGCAAACTGACAACAAAAAATGTACACTACCACATGCAAACTGACAACAAAAAAGTACACTACCACATGCACAACAGATACAAATATTGCCAAAAAGATGGGCTCTTGTGTGGAGAAAACGGAAATACGTTCTCCAGGACTGTCTGTTTCACAAGGATGCAGAATAGCTCATGCCAAAATAGCATTTCAGAAAATGAAAAATATCTTATGCAACAAATCTATGTCAATAAAAATGAGAAAGAGAGTTCATCGATGCTATATAGAACCAATTCTGACCTATGGAAGCGAATCATGGACAGTAGACAAACAAATGAAAAGACGATTAGAGGCCACCGAGATGGGTTTTCTCAGAAGAATGTTGAAATTCCCTGGACAGCTAAAAAGACCAATGAGGAAATTCTCAAAGAGGCCAACACAAAAAGGCAGCTCCTATAAAACATCAGAAAGAAACAATCTACATTTTGCGGGCACATCATGAGAAGTGGAAAGTTGGAATACTTGGTTACAACTGGCAAAATAAAAGGAAAGAGAGATCGTGGACGACTTCTTCTTCTTTTCTCTTTCACTGATACCTAAAAGGTGTCGTGATTTATATCATTTGTCATTCTTGTTCTGCTCGAATTAGTGATTTTCCTTTGTTGTTACATGTCTCTGTCACTGCATCTATCCATCTTCTTCTGGGTCTTCCTCTTGGTCTTTTTCCATGCATTCTCGAGAAGAACGCCCTTGATGGTGATTGGTGAGGATTCATTCTGACCAGGTGGCCAAACCATTTAAGTTGTTGTTGTTCTATATATTCTTGGCAGGGTTTTGTTCCTACATTTTTCTTATGGTTTCATTTGGTATTCTATCTCTTCTTGTGTTGTTTGTTACTTTTCTCAAGCATCGCATCTCACATGTATTGATCTTTCTTAAATGTGATTTTATCATTTGTTGTTTAGCTGGCATAGAAATGTTTGGATGTCTTAACAATGGTAAAAGCTGGTATGTGACAGCATTTGCTTTTTGTATTCTCATGACAATTTCTCTGTCTAGCTTTCCATCTTCTGTGAACATTGTGCCTAAATACTTGAATTCCTCTACTTGTTTTATTTCTTTGTCTTTGATCTTGATGTTTAATGGGTGTCTTAATTTGCTTATTCTTATAGCCTCTGTTTTTGCTGTGTTAATTTTCATACTGTAGTTTGTGCAGCTTTATCTAGAGATGTTAAATGCTGTTGTAGCAGGTTTTCATCCTCGTATATTAGGCATTGGTCATCTGCGAAGAGTAGCTCATTGATGTTGGAGTTTTCTACCTCTATGTTATTATTTGATTTGTCCTTGTTGTTGGTTGTTTCCTGATTTATTTTGTCCATATATATGATGAAGAGGAGTGGTGAGAGGACACATCCTTGTCTTGGGTCGACAAAGAGAGAAAATACTAGATGGCTTGGTGTCATGGCATGGAAAGCAGTCAACAACAGAACTGACATGATATACTGTAGATAGAAGATTGTGGAAGGACATGATCGCCTACGCCAACCGGTATGGCGCTTGATGATGACTAATAGACCTACTGTGTGGTGCACCTATTTACTCTAAATCTTCAAGCACAAACTCACTTGACATAACTATAACATTATCAATCATCATTAATCATATCATTATTTCTGCAACACCCAAATCAAAATGCAAAACAATGTATCTGAGTGGCATAGCTCAACAACTGTATAGTTACTATTATTATTTAATTTGTATAATAGTATATGTATAATTAATTTAATGTTTAAACATTAAATTAATGTATAATTAATTTAATGTAACTAATTATATATATCCTGTATGGTGCAGAAACATGGACATTAGACAAGAAAACAGAACAGAAAATTGAAGCCTTTGAAATGTGGATTTATAGAAGAATAGGTAGAATTGGATGGAAACAAAAGATAACAAACGATTAAGTTTTAAAACAACTGAAAATAAAAAGAGAACTACTAAATACAATTAAGACAAGACAAATGAAATTTTTGGGCCATGTTAAAAGACACAACAGCCTACTAAAAGTAATATTGGAAGGAAAAATACAAGGTAAAAGAGGCAGAGGCAGACCAAGACTAACATGGACGAGTAACATCAAAAGATGGACAAGTCAATCTATGACAACCTGCACCATCAAAGCAAGAACAGAGTAGAATGGCGATCCATGGTAGCCAACCTTCGTTGCGGAGATGGCACTCGATGATGATGAATTATATTATATTATATATATATATATATATATATATATATATATATATATATATTTATATATATATATATATATATATATATATATATATATATATATATTAGAATTATAATCTATACATTTATACTAATTCGTAAGTAAAGGAAATAATAAAAGAATATAGTATAAACAGTAAATAAAATAACCCAATCAAGGTGGATATTGGAATGATATGATAAGAAAATGAAATGTGTGTGTGTACAATAATTGTAACAATAGACTAGAGAAGTACTCACTCTCACTGTTACTGTTGTGACTGTACTGTAATAATCTGTTAGTTTATAACTATAAATATAGTGCATACTTTAGTACAACAATAAATTATAGTATAGTAACACAGGGCACTTTTCTCTTTCAAATTTTTTTGCGAACCGAGTTAATCAGTTATCTGGAATAATTGTTATACTCACCACTGTACTGTATAGTCAGCATGAATACGACCAATTACTAATTAGTATTTGAGTCTTCTATTCTAACTAAACTCTAAACTTAAACAGAAATTCTTACGAGACAAAATACTGCCGGTCGCATTTTACGTGTAAATAGCTGCAATGCTAGACTGGTAGCGTAGTCTGCTATAGAAACATGCAGCCTTAGTTGTAATATAATTACCTGCTGTGATGCGCTCTCAAAACAAATCGATAAAGACAGAGAATGTCATCGTTATCGTCTGCAATGAGTCGTTCGTGGGGACCCACCACACCCCCTTCACTTGATAACAACCCGGAAGTTAACTGCCAACTAAACTCCAACGTTACATAATGTTTTCATCTTAAAATTAATCAATTAAAATTTATGTTTGTCATTTTATTTATAATGAGTGACATCTCCTGAGGAATAACTTTGCCCTTGTTTAGTCTTTCAGAATGTATTTGTTTGTTTAGAAACCCCCGCATCTTTTACATAATAATGAATTCTATTGATTTGCTGCTGCATTGATTATACCGCGGTCATGTGACCACAAAATGGCACCCAGGCGGTGTTCTTAAGGGTGGAATCATAAACTGGTGTCAATTGTAAGTATTATACTACTACAGTGTTCCACATTTGTGTTCATGCTTTGAGCATATGCTTTACGTTAGCCCGATGACTAAAGTATTCGTAGACTGTAGAATTCCTCTTCGTCAACCGCCCTTAAAAGGACGTGTCTGCGTTGTGGTTCACCGTTGTGTTGTGGTTTGCAGTGAGTATTTGAGTATTAACTAATTAAGAATTAAGTATTATTTAATTTATAGTAGTTGTTTATAATAGTATAGTTAACTATTATTATAGTATTATAACATAACTGATAATAACTTTACTATAACAACTAAATAACTGTTATATTTGCATTTTTCGGCCAAACACATCCGACTTCGACTTCAGCACGACATATTTTGAGTGCCGGGTTGTCTTCCCTCTTCGATCCCTGCTGGCTTGGCCAAACTAGACAGGTTAGTCTGTAGTCTGTTACTAGAGGCACCGCGGAGAGGTGGAGCAGGGTCTGGATGGTTTTAGTTTTGGTTCACCGATCCTGGCGCAAGCCATCAGCTGTGGGTCGCTGACAACTTCCAGCTCTGGTGCTCGGTGCTTTGTTGATGATAAATCGCTTTGTTTTGCCCATATCTTCATGCTCCTTATTTACACATTTGTGGATGTGATTTCAAGTTTTCCATAGCTCATTCTGATTCTAATTCTAGCTATATAAATACAGTGAATACACTGTACTGTCCTGTGACTTTTATTAACACTTTATATTTATACTATAATACTTGACTTAAGACTTAAGAAGATGTGACTTATCTAATTATAAGATACAAATATATTTATATTTATAGTTTATACAATCATATCACATCAGATCAGTGATTGAGTGATTTCAATATATTTCATGATTCAATAATGTCAAGATCTTCCTCTTCTTCTTATTTCTAAGTTCTGTAGTGTTTTCACACAATGGGTGCCACTAATTCTAAAAACAAATCTATAATATAATTTTACTAACATTTTTTTTAATTTTACAATTTTAATTTTTAGTATAAGTAAAACAAGACAAAATTATTGAGTATAATTAAGACTTTAACAGTAACACTGTTAAAGTAAAGTAACTAAGAGTGAGTCTTAATAACACTTAATGCAGCACTACTATTACTGTGTTTCTATTGTATAATTATTAACTAGTTTATGCTCTGTTATGATAATGTGAGTAAATTACTACTACTGACTACTCAGGACTACTGTAAAAACGGAACCTGAAACAAAATGAGTCACAATTATTGCTTACTAAACTTACTTGTTCAATCAATCTTTCTCTTAATCATTGACCAATTATTACTAATTTAAAATTACTTTATACAATAATATAATAAAATAAATGATAATGCAATAATAAAATATAACAAAGAGAACTCTACACCCATTGATATAAAAAGAGGAGTAAGACAGGGATGCATCCTATCGCCAAGCCTGTTCAATCTATACACTGCAAATCTTTAAAAACATCATAGAGATGCAGGCTACAAATTATGGAAAGATAATCAATAACCTAAGATATGCTGGGTGATACTGTACTACTAGCAGAAAATCCTAATGATCTACAACAATTACTTAATGAAATAAACATGACAAGCAAAAAATATGGACTAGATATGAATATCAAAAAGACTAAAACTATTTACATAAACAAAAATGACACTCAAAACCCACAAGTGGATATCAAAATTGAAGGAATAGACCTGGAGACAGTTCAGAACTACAACTACATTGGACATACTATAACCAGTGATGGAAAATGTACAATTGAAATAAACAAAAGAATCATCATCATGTGCCATACCGGTTGGCGTAGGTGATCATGTCCCTCCACAATCTTCTATCTACAGTGCATCGTATCAGCTCTGTTGTTGACTGTTTTCCATGCCATGACCCAAGCTATCCAGTATTTTCTCTCTTTGTCGTCCGCGATCTCTCTTTCCTTTTATTTTGCCAGTTGTAACCAAGTATTCCAACTTTCCTCTTCTCATGATGTGCCCGAAAAATGTTGATTGCTTCTTTCTCATGTTTTTTAAGAGCTCCCTTTTTGTGTTTGCCTCTTTTTGAACTTCCTCATTGGTTTTTTTTAGCTGTCCAGGGAACTTTCAACATTCTTCTGAGAAATCCCATGTGGCCTCTAATCGTCTTTTCATTTGTTTGTCTATTGTCCATGATTCGCTTCCATAGGTCAGAATTGAACAAAAGAATAGGAATGGCAAAAAGTAATTTTAATGTCATGAAAAGTATACTAACATCAAATAAATAACACCAGGGCTAAAACTAAGAATAGCAAAATGTTACATTTTCTCAATATTCCTATATGGTACAGAACATGGACATTAGACAAGAAAACAGAACAGAGAATTGAAGCCTTTGAAATGTGGATATATAGAAGAATAGGTAGAATTGGATGGAAGGAAAAGAAAACAAATGATGAAGTCTTAAAACAACTAAAAATGAAAAGAGAACTACTAAGCACAATTCAAACAAGACAAATGCAATTTTTGGGCCATGTTAAAAGACACAACAGCCTACTAAAAGTAATCCTGGAGGGGAAAATACAAGGTGGCAGAGGCAGACCAAGACTAACATGGACGAGTAACATCAAAAGATGGACAAATCAGCCTATGACAACCTGCACCATTAAAGCAAGAGACAGAGCAGAATGGCGCTCCATGGTAGCCAACCTTCGTTGCGGAGACGGCACTCGATGATTGTGATGATTATAAATAAATAATATAATAGGAATTAAATAAAGTAATTTATATTATTTTAATATTTAATAAGTTGTTTGAATATATTTTGATTTTTTTTTTTATTTAAAAGATAATATTGATAATAATTTATTAAATATTAAATAAGTTTAATAATTAGATAGTTACAATTTTTAGAGAATAATTTTAATAATTAGATAGCCTTTGATGCCTATCTATCCAGCTGCACTACTAACTAGAAGCACTGCAGGAATCAAAAATACCCCATGCTTAGCTGTATATGTACATAAATCCCCCCAAAAATTGCATTTTTTGGTGATTTGTTATGATTAAAAACTGTTTTATTAATATTATAGATTGGAATACATAATTAAAGAGCTAGGTCACATGCCCATCTTAAACTATCAGTTTATTTTAAAAGTTACAAATTTTAAGTGATTTATTCTTTGTACAGTGCAGTAATGTTCATGTCAAAGAAACAATCAGCACCACCATGCAACATAAAATTAAGCAGGACAAATCTGAAACAAGTACAGAGTGTCAATACTGTAACATAATAATAATAACAGCGTCAGACAGGAGATGCCTCATATAAATAAAAAGTGGAATAGCACTGGCAAAGTGACATTTCAGAAAAGGAAAATGTCTTGTGTGACAAGTCTATGTCATTAGAAGTGAGAGAGTTCTTAGGTGCTGTATAGAACCAATTCTGACCCATGGAAAATGAATCATGGACTGTAGACAAACAAATGAAAAGATGATAGAGGCCACAGAGATGGGAATTTCTCTGAACAATGTAGACATTTCCTTGGACAACTAAAAGATCAGCGAGAAAATTCTCAAAGAGGTCAACACAAATAGGGACTCTTAAAAAACATCAAAAGAAACAGTCTACACATCATGCACATTATGAGAAGAGGAAGGTTGGAATATTTGGTTACAACTAGCAAAATACAGGGAAAGAGAGATTGCAGATGACAAAGAGAGAAGATACTAGATAGTGTCATGGCACTGAAAACAGTCAACAACAGAATTAATATGACGCAATGTGGATAGAAAACTGTGGAAGGACATGATCGCCTATGCCAACCGTATATCGCATGGTGATGATGACAGCAAAATTGCTGATTACCTTTTGTCGCCTTAAACTTAAAGGCAAAGATAGTCCCATAACATTTGCCATTGGCTAATGAAGCGTTAGTGTTTGTACTAAGCCTCAGTTTCATGACGTGGAGTGGACTGTCCTTGCTACCTTTCCTTCACAGAAAATCTCTGGTTACCCATATAAAGAGGCTGGGTGAACCGTGAAAGACTTAAGGTAATAAAAAAATGTTTCTTCAACTGACATTTGACCCCGAACTTAAGTTGGCAAGCAAGTGCAATAACCATAATGCCTTACGTGCCAAAAAAAACAGCCACTGGTGGTTATCTCTTTTACAGTTTGTGTTAATGACTAAAATAACATATCTAGGTCAGGTGAGTAAAAAGTAAAGGTAAAGGTGCCCCGTAGCAGTATTTACTGCAATAGGGGTAGAGTGTAGGTGAGCCTCACTTATCATGGACACATCTTTTGATTGAACTCAGCCCCGTGCTGTCTCCCCAAGTGCCAGACCTTCCCTGACCAAGGTCAGAGAATGTCAAGCCTTACAAGCATTGTAAAAGCATGTAATTTCCTGTAGGTTATTGTTCAACATATATCTAGTTAGTACTTATAACTCTAGTAAAACTGATAGTTCTAGTGCTGACATCTCTAGTTGTTGCTGATAGCTATAATTGGTACTGATAGCTCTAGTTATAGTACTGATAACTCTAGTTCGTACTGATAGCTCTAATTGGTACTAATAGCTCTATTTGGTAATGATAGCTCTAGTTTTAGTACTGATATCTCTAGTTAGTGCTGATAGCTCTAGTTAGTACTTATTGAGTTATTTGCGGGTCATCATCATTGCACTCCAGACATGTCCATAGGTGCTCAGATCCTCTCCTCAGCAAGTCTCGCAATGTCCATTCAACTGATGACTCGAGTTTTGTGTTGGTTGATAAGTCTTTTTACACGCCCACTAAGTTTCTCATTCCTCACTGTGCCCATCTTAACTTTTAAACAAAGGAGTGACGTGGACTCATGGTTGTCAAAGTCCTGTGCCCTTCCCATATCTTGGAGGGCATTGATGATGTCGCCCAATCCATTGGTTGACTGTCCTCAATGATAGCGCAGCTAGCCAACCTGTCTGCTCTTTCATTTCCTGTACTCCTGCATGTCCTTGGACATAGACAAAGATAACCATACATATTTTTGACTTCCGCAATGACTCTACCCATTGTATGCGTACAGATCACGCCTCCACTTTTTTATCATTCTCATCAAATCACTCAGTACGCAGGCATGGGTGTAGTCTTGTGACTCAAACCAGAATGCCCTGGTCACTGTCATCACCTCCATCGTCATGCTACTCATGGTCATAATGTATGCACCACTGTCTTCCTTGACTATTCTGCCTGCCGAGCATGCTCTAAATGCCTATGCACTCCTTTGGTGTTGTATTACAGATCTGTCTATATAGATGACAGTATCTTTCTCATCGGTGTTATCCCAGATCAGACCGTTGACCTCCGCATTGACCATGATTGAGTTCTGTTCCCTACTTTTCCTGTCGAGTGTGACTATACATAAGAATGTATCCCAGAATGACGCAGGCACCGGTATCCACTCCTCACCAGCATTGATATTGGTAAGCCCATAAACCTGTTTGATGATATCTTATGCTCGGCCCACCCTTGATTTGCTTCTTTTTAGCCTGACACCTTTCCCTGTGTTGAGCTCGTGGTGCAATGGATGCTCTTTATCTGCACTAACCTTCAGGTATGCTCGTGCCCTCCAGATCTTGATTCTATCATCCATGGTTGATAAAATAAAAAGAATATACCTCATTGCTACACATGGAGTGTCCCTCGTACACCCAAGATAGTGCACATAGCTTCATTCTGTATTTTATCCAGTCTGTCAATTTGCATCGTACTGACGGTAAGAATTGCCAGGGCATATACGTTTGGTGCGAGACTAATCCCTGGAACAGAAGGGTAAGTAGCCTCTGCTCGATGTTGGCAGCTGCCATGACCTTCAAGGCGGCTAATCCTTTGCGGGATTTTGTTATCACATGGTTGGTCCAGAAGACAAAGGGCGCGATCAAACTTAACTCTGAGTTATGTCATCAACCTGTCCCTGGTCACCTCATCAGCCCCCGTTCGTACCACCGGTGTTTCCATGTTCACGATATGATTGTTAAAGGAGAACCATACAACTAGTGCTTTATTAATGTTAACCAATGCACCATATACTCCACATCGGGAAGAGGCGCGATCGAGTAGTACTGATAGCTCTAGTAAATGCTGAAATATCTATGTGAAGTAACTTCATTTTACATCGATTATCTTATTATCAGTTACAATGCTAGAGAGCTTCTTAGGCAATCAGTCTGAACAAAATATTGGTCAGAACTCATTGCAGTATTTTAAAAATACTTTTAAATTTTACAAATAATACGTTGGCTAAATATCCTGTGTTTAAGTTTTCATTGATTTGCATCAGTTACACACTCACAAACATTTTGAGAGATCCCAGAGAACCATAAGGATAGTGTGGTGTATGATAAAAGTATCAACTTAATGTTGTGGTTATGAAATAGTTTTAAACTTACAATGAATAGATAATAACATTTCTCATGAGATACACCACAGTTTTGTGTATTAGCGTTTTAATAATTTTTTTTTATAAAAAAAAAAGAAATAATAATTTGTCTTTATACCATTGCAGCATAAAGAATATCTGTCTTCATTTGAAGCTGTCAGTGCTTCTTTCTTGGACAACTGTTGTCACACACTTCACAACATTATCATGGCATCTATTTTGGACCAGTATGAAGAGGAGTCCAACCGAGCAGCTGTGAGACGACCAATCAAATGGTGGAGATGTGGTATGTCTGTCCTTTGAGCTGTATGAAGTAAATAAATTTCAGTGGTGTATCAGTAAACTCAGACACCTTTTAGCTTTTAGAATGTTTAGATGTGATAGATTAGTTTTGTTTGAAGTCTTACATTAATCATCATCATCAAAGGTAGGCTACCATGGAGCACCATCCCGCTCAGTCTCTTGCTTTGATGGTGCTGGTTGTCATAGCCTGACTTGCTAGAGATAGACTTACATTAATATTAGTATTTAACTCTTTCCGTACATTTTGCCGCACTGTGCGCCACGCCGATTTCGGCAGCATTCATTTCACCGCATTGTGCGCCACTCTCAATTTGATTAGTGTCAACGACTTCAGACCATATTCTTTTTACAAGTCTTGTATCATCTTGGTATTGGTGAAATCTAATTCCTTGTTCATTTATCTAAAAACTCATATATAATATGTTATAGTTAGATAACAAAAGCAAGAGGAGCTTTCGTTGCACTGGAAACATATGAAATCCAAAGAAATTAGATTAATACAAAAATAAAAATTTCAACTCAAATGTTAAGTCGGTCCTATTATATGGCTGTGAAACATGGAGAACAACAAAATTGACAATCACAAAGATACAGACTTTCATTAGTGGGATGCTTAAGTAGAAATAAAAGGATGGAAATGGCAGGACAAAATCACTAACATAGAATTTAGGATGGAAATGTACCAGTCAATAAAGAGGTCAAAGCAAAAAGAGAACTAATTTCCAATATGCGGAAGAGACAATCATAATTTTTTGGCCATGTAATGAGAAGAGAACAACTGGAATATATTGTAACAACTGGAAAAATTGAGGGACAAAGATAGAGGGAAGCAAAAGAAAAAATAACAGACAGCTTAAGAGAATGCTTGGCAGAAGGACAAACAACAGAAATGATAAATAGCTGCTGAGATCGAAAAATTGTGGGAGAGACATGATCACACATGCCAGTAGGCACGGTACTTGATGATGACCAGTCATATACCAGTGGATAAGAGACACAACGATGGCGCTGGATAGGACACATGCTACGGAAGCCAATTGAGAGTATTACACAGCGGGTCTTTTTTGGAATCCCCAGGGGAAAAAGACAAAGAGGAAGACCAAGAATTTTCTGAGAAGACAGATACAGAGAAACAGAGTTGAAGATGATGAGGAAGACATGGAATAATCTTAGAAAAAAAATGACAAAAAACAGAATGACTTGGAAAGTGTTTGTTGAAGACCTTTATTCCACATGGGAGCTAAAAAGGTAGAAGATGAAGATATATTAGATAATTATAAATAGTAGCTTGATTCTTAAACCATGAAAAATGTTATCTCTGAAATCTCTTCCGTTGCATGGATAAAATGCTTCTGTACGGAAAGAGTTCATATGGAGTTTTCTTATTATCATAAGAATCACCAAACTGTGGTCACAGTTGTTTGTCATTGATGCTTTAGTTTATTTGCTCATTTGTGTCTTTCAAGAAAATAAAATACACATGCTTCTTCTATTATACATTCAAAGTGATTAGAAGATGCTGTATTATAGAATGTAAAAAAAAATGTGGTTAAAATTGAATACTGCACACACGAAACTCTCAATTTGCTAAACTTTATGCTCTTTGTTATGAGCCTTAACTATTTAAATATCTCGAAAAGAAAGTAGTCTCGAAACATCTTCATACATAAATGTTTGCTAAATTTCCAAGAATAGAACTAAACAGCCACTTTGAGATAAAAACAAAAACTGTGTGGTACATTGTTGTTGTAAAAATTATAACATTTCTAGAACAATTCAGTGCAGGATGAACATCATTTAGGCAGTAATGTTTTATCTATAACATAAATGACCCTCAATAAACAGACAGCTCATACAAGAATATTTAAACATTCTATATATTTTTCCTGCAGATGGTCAAGGGTTTGTTGATGCAAGATTAGAAGCAGAGGTTCCCATATTTAATAAGAAAAAGGTTAATTTCAAGTAAGTTTTATTGATCAGCGGTCAGTATCACTATTTAGCAGAATATCTAAACTCATAGCAACAGAATGCTCTAGAGAAGGACAAAAAAAAACTGAAACAAGGCATTAAGAGTTATGAGTTAGTGCGAGTCATCATTATTGCACTTTGAACATGTCCATAGGTGCTCAGATCCCCTTCTCAGCATGCCCCGTAGTGTCTAGCGACTACAACTCCATCATTAATGCCCTCCGAGATGTGGGAAGGGTACAGGACTTCAACAACCATGAGTCCACATCACTCTTTCGGATGAAAGAGGTGGGAGTTAAGATGGCACCAGCCAGAAATGAGAAACTTAGTGGGCGTGTAAGAGGACATATCAACCAATACAGAACTGGAGTCGTCAGCCGTGGACACTTTGAGACTTGCTGAAGAAGGGGATCTGAGCACCTATGGACATGTTCAGAGTGCAATGATGATGACTCACAAATAACCAAAATGACAACTCCAGTTCTGTGTTGGTTGATAAGTCCTCTTATATGCCCACTAAGTTTCTCATTTCTGGCTGTTCCCATCTTAACTCCCATCTCTTTCATTCGAAGGAGTGACGTAGACTCATAGTTGTCAAAGTCCTTGTGCCCTTCCACATCTTGGAGGGCATTGAAGAAGGCATTAAGAGACTGGATAGTTGCAATGCCCTCAGAATGGACTCAATGTATAGTAATGAAACTTGTTGTTTACAATTTTACTGCATGTTGGTTGTAATAAAAATAACTGCATGCAGTTACTACTTATATTTTATTTCAACCATGAATTATTATTTAGCTTTTAACTCTAGATTGCAATGTGTCAGAGTACACAACATTTCGTATCAAGTATCATAATAGCTCGCAAGGGTCCTGGGCATTAAGACAGGGCGCAAGACGGAGTATGATTCTCCACTAGATCACCATATTGGCGAAGGGAAGTGAAACCCAGATCGGCCAACATTGTGAGTAGCAGCATGGCTGCATTGATGCTTGTGGCTGAAGTTATTGACAACCACAAGTAGAGTGAGGCAGGAGAGTATTCAGTATGCGTGTGCAAGGTGGCTGAAATACCATCATAATTGTAACTTGAGATTGTGAAATGTGAATTAGTTCTTATGAGAAATAAAAACCTCAGGAGTGTGTTTTACCTGGTGTTCAGTGATGTTCTTATAGCGCTAGCTGTAATTGTCTGTCCCCAGTGAAAGAGAACGCTGGGGTGTTAATCACTACGGTAGTACTACAAGAAACGATCAATTGGCCATTAGTATCAGACAAGGACAAAGTGTCCCAACACTAGCCGACACAGCAGGGGGATTCCCCTTCATAGCCTCCAGGCAGTTGGAAAGTTCGATCTTACAAGCCCAGGGTGATTGTGTTGTTCAATCGTGCCAGGTCATGCAGGCGTGGGAGGCCAGGTCATGCAGGCGTGGGAGGCCAGGTCATGCAGGCGTGGGAGGCCAGGTCATGCGGGCGTGGGAGGCCAGGTCATGCGGGCGTGGGAGACAGTGTAAACCAGGCTTTGAGGTCAGACACTCAACAACCTGCATGTGAAGGCCCAAGGTGTAAGGAGACTTCACAGCATCAACAGAGTGGCAGCTCCAAGTGGTTGAAGGCTCTGTCCTTAATGGGCTGTCATTGCTGCAGTCATCAAGTCAACAATCAAGATTAGCAACGTCACTGGTGGGCAGTCGCTGTAATTAATTCAGTTGCAGCAAAGACGGGAGGAGATAGAAGGTGCTGGTCTTCACACGTTAGATTCTACACGCGCTGGCGGAAGCGGCATCATCATTTAGTCAGTATCATCATCTGCGGAGGGCAAGAGAATAAATAACACTGGCATAGATTGTTTCAGTGAGTTATACAGACACACATCATAGACTGGATTGTTTCAGTGAGTTATACAGACACACATCATAGACTGGATTGTTTCAGTGAGTTATACAGAGACACATCACAGACTGGATTGTTTCAGTGAGTTATACAGACACACATCATAGACTGGATTGTTTCAGTGAGTTATACAGACACACTCATAGACTGGATTGTTTCAGTGAGTTATACAGACACACATCATAGACTGGATTGTTTCAGTGAGTTATACAGACACACATCATAGACTGGATTGTTTCAGTGAGTTATACAGACACACATCAAGAGATGGCTATTTCAGTAAGCTATACTAGTGAGTTACATATGAATGGTTGTTTCAGTGAGTTATACAGACAGACACCATGACTGTGTTGTTTCAGTGAGTTATACAGACAGACACCATGACTGTGTTGTTTCACATCATTTCCTTTTTCCATTATGATTAGCCTTCAAGTAACCCTTGCCTTATTGCATGCATCAGATTTTGTATCTTGCATTGACTGAACAAATGTCTTAAGACTTTGTATCATGCGCTGACTAAACAAATGTCATCAGACTTTGTATCATGCACTGATTAAACAAATGTCATCAGACTTTGTATCTTGAATTGACTGAACAAATGTCCTCAGACTTTATATCATGCACTGACTGAACAAATGTCATCAGACTTTGTATCTTGCACTGACTAAACAAATGTCATCAGACTTTGTATCTTGCACTGACTAAACAAATGTCATCAGACTTTGTATCTTGCATTGACTGAACAAATGTCATCAGACTTTGTATCTTGCACTGACTAAACAAATGTCATCAGACTTTGTATCTTGCATTGACTGAACAAATGTCATCAAACTTTGTATCTTACATTGACTGAACAAATGTCATCAGACTTTGTATCTTGCATTGACTGAACAAATGTCATCAGACTTTGTATCTTGCACTGACTAAACAAATGTCATCAGACTTTGTATCTTGCATTGACTGAACAAATGTCATCAGACTTTATACCTTGCATTGAGTGAACAAATGACATCAGACTTTGTATCTTGCATTGACTGAACAAATGTCATCAGACGCTGTACCTTGCATTGAGTGAACAAATGTCATCAGACTTTGTATCTTGCATTGACTGAACAAATGTCATCAGACTTTGCATCTTGCATTGACTGAACAAATGTCATCAGACTTTGTATCTTGCATTGATTGAACAAATGTCATGAGGATCTGTGCCTTTTGTTGACTAAACAGTGTCATGAGGCTTATGTTTAAGGTGATGTGGGCTATACCATGAGCTTCTGTCCCCTACTACAGGAGGAGATAGTTGTAAATAAAGTGCACATTTTGTGTTAGATGGATTGTTGGTAAGGTATAAGGAAATAGTTACCAGTATCTGATGCTTGAATGTATCTGCAGACCACCGGACCCAATCACACACCTGGTCGTGGCAAACAACTTCCTTGTCATGGCAATGAGCAGCAATGTCCTCATGAGGCTTGACCTTGAGCACCCCGATGAACCAGATGGTAATTGTTCATTGTTGTTATTGTAGTTCATAAACCAGATGGTAATTGTTCTTGTTGTTATTGTAGTTCATAAACCAGATGGTGATTGTTCATTGTTGTTATGGTAATTCATAATTGTTCATTGTTGTTACTGTAGTTCATAAACCAGATGGTAATTGTTCATTGTTGTTATTGTAGTTCATAAACCAGATAGTAATTGTTCATTGTTGTTATGGTAATTCATAAACCAGATGGTAATTGTTCATTGTTGTTATTGTAGTTCATAAACCAGATGGTGATTGTTCATTGTTGTTATGGTAATTCATAAACCAGATGGTGATTGTTCATTGTTGTTATGGTAATTCATAAACCAGATGGGAATTGTTCATTGTTGTTACTGTAGTTCATAAACCAGATGGTAATTGTTCATTGTTGTTACTGTAGTTTCATAAACCAGATGGTAATTGTTCATTGTTGTTATGGTAATTCATAAACCAGGTAGTAATTGTTCATTGTTTTTATGGTAATTCATAAACCAGTAGTAATTGTTCATTGTTGTTATGGTAATTCATAACCAGGAAGTAATTGTTCATTGTTATTATGGTAATTCATAAACCAGATGGTAATTGTTCATTGTTGTTATTGTAGTTCATAAACCAGATGGTGATTGTTCATTGTTGTTATGGTAATTCATAAAACAGATGGTGATTGTTCATTGTTGTTATGGTAATTCATAAACCAGATGGGAATTGTTCATTGTTGTTACTGTAGTTCATAAACCAGATGGTAATTGTTCATTGTTGTTATGGTAATTCATAAACCGGAAGTATTGTTCATTGTTGTTATGGTAGTTCATAAACCAGATAGTAATTGTTAGCTGTTGTTATTGTAGTTCATAAACCAGATGGTAATTGTTCATTGTTGTTATGGTAATTCATAAACCAGATGGGAATTGTCATTGTTGTTATGGTAATTCATAACCAGATGGTATTGTTCATTGTTGTTATGGTAATTCATAAACCAGATGGTATTGTTAGCTGTTGTTATTGTAGTTCATGAGCCAGATGGTAATTGTTCGTTGTTATTCATGTAGCAGAAGATCATATATATTTAAATGCAGAAGACATTTTTTTTACATATCAGAACTTGTATATTTATAACTAAACTGTTGTAAATATTTCTAAATATTACTTATTTTTTTGCATATTAAATATTTTGTGTTGTTGTAAAAAGTATATACTTTAGTTCCATGTGTGATAGAGACTTGAGTAGTCAGTAGGTTTAAAATAAGAAGCTCTTAATGAAGCTCAAGATACAATATTTTAAAACCATCTTTTACAGAAGTGGAGCTGCCCCGAGCAGTTGATGACACCATCCACAAGATATTCCTGGACCCAACTGGAAGGAATCTCATTATTTCCATGAGCTCACAGGACAACTATTACCTGTCCAGAAACTGGAAAAAGCCCAAACCAATAACCAAACTAAGGTAACCTTGCTAATTACAGTTACTGTTATCATAAATTGGTAAAGTATGTTTATCTCATACGGAAATATGTATGGTCTCTCTTGTCTACATCTCTGGACACAATGGAGTACAGGGAAATGAAAGAGCGTACAGGGTGGCTAGCTGCACTGACATTGAAGACAGTCAACCAATAGATCGGGTGGACATTATCAGCGCCCTCCGAGATTTGGGAAGGGCATAGGACTTCATAACCATTGAGTCCACATCACTCCTTCAGATGAAAGAGATGGGAGTTAGATGGGCACAGCCAGAAATGAGAAACTTAGTGGGCATGTAAGAAAAATTATCAACCAACACAGAACTAGAGTCATCAGTCGTTGAACAATGCAGGACTTGCTGAGGAGAGGATCTGACACGGGAGCCGCGATAGCTCAGTAGTTAGTGAACTGAACAACAAATGACAAGAGGTAGCGTTTGATCCCATCCAATGGCTTCCAGTTCGCCCAGCCTTTAATGGGTATCAGATTTTTTTCTGGGAAAGTAAAACTGCACGGGCGTAATACCAACCATATTACTCCAAAAATCATGTGCCTAAGGTCTGTAAAATTTATGGTCACTAACATTCTCTATACACCACATGACGTAACGGGGGTACTATACTTTTTTTTTGTTTTACTTTTCTCACTATGACAATGACATTAAGCTGTTTCTATCTGTACAATTGAAACTCATTATTGCTGTTGGCATCCACCATTAGTGGTCCAACATTAAAGACATAGTGGCAAATGTAATTATTATTAATTATATAAATAAATAAAATATGTTTTCCATGATTAACTAGATTTTTATTTCTGATCAGTTGTTTCCACCTGTAGAAAAAAAAGCTTGTATACAAAGTTTGTTTGATTCAAAAAAAGATAAAAAAGTAAGAACAGATGAAGCAACGAATACAGTTTTAGTGTTAATCAACATGATCAAATTGCAGATGTGACATTAAATAGCTGAAGTTATTTAGCAACTTTTGTGCCAACTGTGGTAGTTTCAAGTTTAATAAGCCTTTCAAAGCGAATGTTTCATATTGCTGATTATAGTTTTGTTGCAGGTCTAATAAACTTTTCATAGAGATCATTTAATATTGCTGGTTCTAATTGTTACAAGCCAAATACATTTTTCAAAGGGAATGTTTCATATTGCTGTTCTAATTGTTGCAATTTTAATAACCTTTTGAAAACGTTTGTGCTAATTCTATCCAAACTTTCATTAAACAACTGACATGCAAGAAACTGCCTGAATGCTAGAGTTCACTGTTTCATAAATTTTCTTTCAACGTCACAGGGTTCAAGAGAATGTTTCATATAACTTAGTCTAATTGTTGCAAGTCTAATAAACCTTTCCAAGAAATGTTTCATATAACTTAGTCTAATTGTTGCAAATCTAATAAACCTTTCCAAGAGAATGTTTGCTCTAATTCTATTGAAACTTTCATTAAACAACTTACACACCAAAAACAACCTGAATACTAATATTTACTGTATCCCCAATTCTTTTTGACAATTTTTATTGTAATGTTTTCATTGTTTATTTTTATTTACATATCTGGTGGAGAGTTTGAGGAAAGTAATAAAAGGTATAAGAAATAAGTTAGATGAATAATCTGTGTAGTTACCTTGTTTTGAGATTGGGCACCTGTGGGTGTACACTGAGTGTAGTTCTGCCAACTAACCAATTGTAACATATCCTGACTTGCTTATCTCATCATCCTGATCTTGATCCTTCTAGCACCGCTGGACTTCCCAAAGGGTTCATTATGTTTTTCATCATCCATCTCTCTGCTGGGTGATATGTTCAATCATCATAGGTGCATACAATCTTTTATTCCAGGAAATGTTTTGTGTCTACAGATTGTATTTTTATGGCCAGCTTTTATTATCAAAGACCCCTACAATTATATGATTCTGGGGGGAGACTGGTTGGTCTCAAGGCAAGACGCCGGTCTTGAGACAGAGAGGTTATGAGTTCAAATCCCGGCTGCAATTTCTTTCTGTGGCAACCACCCTTGTCTCAGCAGCGAGGCCCGGCTTGAAACCTCAATTACCCATCATCATGTGCCATACCAGTTGGCGTAGGCGATCATGTCCTTCCACAATCTTCTATCTACAGTGCATTGTATCAGTTCTGTTGACTGTTTTCCATGCCATGAAACCAAGCTATCCTGTATTTTCTCTCTTTGTCGTCCACGATCTCTCTTACCTTTATTTTGCCAGTTGTACCAGTATTTCAACTTTCCTCTTCTCATGATGTGCCCGAAAAATGTTGATTATTTCTTTCTGGTGTTTTTTAGGAGCTGCCTTTTTGTGTGACCTCTTTGGTAACTTTCTCGTTGGTCTTTTAGCTGTCCAGAGAACTTTCAACATTCTTCTGAGAAATCCCCATCTCTGTGGCCTCTAATCGTCTTTTCATTTGTTTGTCTACTGTCCATGATTCGCTTCCATAGGTCAGAATTGGTTCTGTATAGCATCGATGAACTCTCTTTCTCATTTCTATTGACATAGATTTTTTGCATAAGATATTTTTCATTTTCTGAAACGCTATTTTGGCCTGAGCTATTCTGCTTTTTATTTCCATGGTGCATCTTCCATCCGATGTTATTATTGTGCCCAGTATTTGACGTGTTGCACTTGTTTCAAATTTGTCCTGTTTATTTTTTGCTGCTTGCTGGTGATAATTGTTTCTTTTATATGACCAGTATTTCTGTTTCTTACTATTCAGACTGAGGCCTTTCTTGTTGCTTTCTTCTACTATTATGTCTATAATAGTAATATTAATTATAATAAATTATGTCTATCATTTCTTGTACTTCATTCTCTGTCTCTGCTATAAGACTGTGTCATCTGCATATCGCAAATTATTTATGTTGTGACCGTTGACTTCAATTCCTTTTTTGTCTTTTTTGTCATAATATATTCGCTGTAAAGTTAAAACAATCCGGCGACAGTATATATTCGCTGTAAAGTGAAAACAAATCCGGCAACAGAACACAGCCTTGTCTGACTCCTTGTTTATAAGTTGAAATTTTCCTGTTTGGTTGTTAATTCGTATGGCTGCTGTTTGTTGCCAGTACATGTTTTTTATGATTCACAGAATTCTTGTCATCAATGTTTAATTTCTCCAGCATATTATTTCCACATGCTTTACTTTGTCAAATGCTTTTGTGCAGTCTATAAAGCACATATATAGATCTTTCTGTATCTCTATAGATCTTTCTATCATGTTCTTAAGATGTATATTGCATTAATGTTGCCCTTTCCTTCCACAAATCCACATTGTTCCTCACTTATTTCTGGTTTTAATTTGTTTCTTACATGTTTCATGATTCTTAGTATATTTTCGTCATATGGCTCATCATGAGACTAATAGTGCCATGGTCTTCACAATTTATAATCAATTACTAATCGACGGAAAAAATATGAGTACCTCCGAAGATAGTTATCTGCCTATGTGGCAAGGGACCCTGTGCACATGACTGCAAAGGAAAAATGGATTAACACATGAGATTCAGATCCTATGCTATAGGGACTTTGCCAGAGGTGACAGCTGGCGAACTGTTAAAAAAAAAAAAATGTTCCAGGACATGTCTCCCAACCTTCTCATTGTCTAACAGATTGTATTTTGATGCCTGGTGATTGTATTTTGATGGCTGGTGATTGTATTTTGATGGCTGGTGATTGTATTTTGATGGCTGGTGATTGTATTTTGATGGCTGGTGATTGTATTTTGATGGTTGGCTTGGATCATAGTTCCCCACAATCTTCAGAACCAGTCATGTTTGTCTTCAACCTTCTCATTGTCTAACAGATTGTATTTTGATGCCTGGTGATTGTATTTTGGTGGTTGGCTTGGATCATAGTTCCCCACAATCTTCAGACCAGGTCATGTTTGTCTTCCAACCTTCTCATTGTCTAACAGATTGTATTTTTGTCATCTCCAGGGTCACCTTATCGAGTCTGTAGGCTGGAACTGGCAAAATGCCAATGATAACACTACAAGCGCCATTTTGTTAGGAACCAGCAAAGGTCATCTGTTTATTTTGTTATCGTGGGGTGAACAAAACTATGTCATCATGGGGGTAACAAAACTATGTCATCACTGTGGTAATAAAACTTATCATCGTAGTGGTAATAAAACTTGTTATCACAGGGGTAACAAAACTTGTCATCATAGTGGTAATAAACCTTGTTATCACAGGGGTAACCAAACTTGTCATCACTGGGGGTAACAAAACTTGTCATCACTGGGGTAACAAAACTTGTCATCACTGGGGTAACAAAACTTGTCATCACTGGGATAACAAAACTTGCCATCACTGGGATAACAAAACTTGTCATCACTGGGATAACAAAACTTGTCATCACTGGGATAACAAAACTTGTCTTCACTGGGGTAACAAAACTTGTCATCACTGGGATAACAAAACTTGTCATCACTGGGATAACAAACTTGTCATCACTGGGATAACAAACTTGTCATCACTGGGATAACAAAACTTGCCATCACTGGGATAACAAAACTTGCCATCACTGGGATGACAAAACTTGTCATCACTGGGATAACAAAACTTGCCATCACTGGGGGTAACAAACTTGTCATCACTGGATAACAAAACTTGTCATCACTGGGGGTAACAAAACTTGTCATCACTGGGTAACAAAACTTGTCATCACTGGGATAACAAAACTTGCCATCACTGGGATAACAAAACTTGCCATCACTGGGATAACAAAACTTGTCATCACTGGATAACAAAACTTGCCATCACTGGGATAACAAAACTTGTCATCACTGGGGTAACAAACTTGTCATCACTGGGATAACAAAACTTGTCATCACTGGGGGTAACAAAACTTGTCATCACTGGGGGTAACAAAACTTGTCATCACTGGGATAACAAAACTTGTCATCACTGGGGCAAACAAACTTGTCATCACTGGGGTAACAAAACTTGCCATCACTGGGATAACAAAACTTGCCATCACTGGGATAACAAAACTTGTCATCACTGGGATAACAAAACTTGCCATCACTGGGGGTAACAAAACTTGTCATCACTGGGATAACAAAACTTGTCATCACTGGGGGTAACAAAACTTGTCATCACTGGGGGTAACAAAACTTGTCATCACTGGGATAACAAAACTTGTCATCACTGGGGTAACAAAACTTGTCATCACTGGGGTAACAAAACTTGTCATCACTGGGGTACAAAACTTGTCATCACTGGGATAACACAAACTTGCCATCACTGGGATAACAAACTTGTCATCACTGGGGGTAACAAAACTTGTCATCACTGGGGTAACAAAACTTGTCATCACTGGGGGTAACAAAACTTGTCATCAAGACTAAGTATCTAGAATAACAATGAATGTTACAGTAATAAGAAGCCAGAAGTTATTAATGTGGAGACCATTATTTATTTATTGTTATAGCCAGAGTTATTACAGTAAAAAAAATTGTTAATGTCACCATATAAAGGATTAGAGAATCTCTCAATTATATTGATTTCTGTTACAGGGCTTTGAATAAACAGCTTCTTATCACATTAAATAAAATAAAGACACTAAAATTAGAGATTGATATTTAAGTATTGAATTGTTTCTTGCATCATGGTCAGTAGACAAACAAATGAAAAAAGATTAGGGACCACAAGATGCGATTTCTCAGAAGAATGTTAAAAGTTCCCTTGGACAGCTAAAAGATCAATGAAGACATTCTCAAGGTGAACACAAAAAGGGAGCTCCTTAAATATCAGAATAAAACAGTTTACATTTTTCAGGCACGCCATTAGAAGAGAAAATTGGAGTACTTGGTTACAACTGGCAAAATACAGGGAAAAGGAGGTCGTGAATGACAAAGAGAGAAAATGCTAGGCAGCTTTGTGTCATTGCATGGAAAACAGTCAACAACAGAATTGATATGGTGCACTGTGAGAAGAAAATTGTGGAAAGACATGCTCGCCTACACCAACCAGTGTGGCGTATGATGATGATGTATAAGCAACAATTTTCCTTAATGAAACTACTCAAATAATTGTAAGAGCATGATAAAAAATGTGTTAATGGAAAAGAGGTATTTTCTCTGAAAACAAAATTACCATCAATTACCATGCCTGCTGGTGTAGGTTATCATGTCTCTGCACAATTTTTTATCTCAGTAGTTTTTTATCATTTCTGTTGTTGACTGTCTGCCAAACCATTCTCTTAAGCCATCTGGCATCCTTTTTCTTTGCTTCCCTCTATCTCTTCATCCCTCAATTTTTCCAGTTGTCATAATATAATCCAGTTGTTCCCTTTTCATTACATGGTCAAAAAAATGAATATTATTTGAAAACAAAATATGGGAAATGAAAGTAGACTTGTTTTTAAGTCTCTGCAGCTATACTCATGGCCCCACATAATATTTTATATCTTTGATATTTGTGCTCTCTCCATCTCATATTTTGTGGTTGACGCTCAACAGGTTTGATCTTTGAAACGGAGCTGTCAGTGTATGAGGATAGCAAGTTCTTTCAGGGCACATTGAGCAGTACCTGAAGCAGGTTGGTTGCTCTTGAATGATAATGTCATGTATACAGTGTCCTTCTGTTTAAATATTGATTGGGTATAAGAATTTCTAATATAGTAAAACATTGACATATTAACATATTGTGAAATGCTCAAGTGTATTTTTATTATTTGGTTTCAGGTTATGTTGAATGTTTCATATGTTTAGATTACCATTATACTGAATCTCGATGTGATTTTATTTTTGTTCATTCTCTTGCAAGCGTAAGTCATCATACAGGCATAGTGAGGTGAGGTGTAGCAGAACGCTTGTCTCCCTGTATGTTTACCCATCATATCAGTGTTTGTAATATGTTATGTACTTTCTTATAAGATTTATCAATGAGTGAGGTACTAAGGCAAGTTAAACACTGTTTCTAATGAGCACTATAATTAATCTAAAATAGTTGTTGCTTTGTTATATTAATCCTGTCTTTATTTTTTTTATTTTGTGATTGTCACTTTTATACACTTTTTGAGTATGTGTTCCTCTATTTTCCTGGTGTTGTAATTTCTAGATTCCCTGTAATCACACGTGTATGGTGATGCTTTTTTTTTTTTTTTTTACACTTTTCTATTTATTTCCCACTTTTGAGAAACATTCTTAAAACTTAACTTCAGTAAGGGAACTTAAGGACCAACAGTAGTCACATTTCTCAGAAAAATGGAAGGTGAAAGGGTCAAGGGTGCCCCAACAGAAAGCCATAAGTAAGGGAAGCATTTTACAATTTATGATATTAGGCCACCACATTTGGAATGGTGTAGGGGAGTGTTCTTCTTCACTGCTTGTATATATTACCACCCCTATTTATTGAACTAGGGCCCACTTTTTCTGCAGAAACAAACAGCACCAAATCAAGATAAATTTGTATTTGTTATCTCCCATCTGAATGATTACCTTCCCTTGTAATTCTGTTTGGTCATTGTCAGCCATTAATTTTAAAAATACATTGGGACTATTGAGCTAAGTAGAGAAGTATTGGAGAAAGAAACTATTATAGGGACTTTTTTGGTCTATATCAAACAAGCGTTCATTATTTTTGCTACCTATGTCTAGATAAATATATACCTTGACCTAATTTCAGGAGCATTTATTCAGTTTCTGTAAACCTCATATTCCAGCTGCATGTGTGTTTGTTCTCTTATGATTATCTTTGTTATATTGTGAAACCTTCACGTTTTTTTTTTTTAATGTAATTTTTAACGGTGTTGTGCTTATGTCTTTTTTTTTATTAACTATAATCTTTATGCAGTTTATATATACATAACAGAGTGAGGAAACTTATTTGTAAATCATTTGTGTTCAGCTTGTCTGGCTTGTTTATGATACTTTCAGTGATGGTAGAAGTGCATGTCTAGTTATGTGTTTAGTCATACACATGTAGCATGGACAGTGAGCGGTGTTGACAAAGGAAACACTTTTCCCCTGTTATTTTATCAAGTGGTGATGATGTACTCAATATTTTTGTTGAAATATTAGAACAGTTTTTCCTAATATTTGTATTAAAGAGGCAGAATGGAAAAGTTGCTTGTTTCAAATGCAGAACAGACTGCCATGAATGAACTCATTATCTCTAAAGTTTAATTAACTGTGCAGCTGTAAAATGTAAAGTGCACTAATCTACCGTTCTGGTGGGTTTAGGTTCAATACCTGAAATGTGACACTTTTTTTAATTGCCTGAGCTTTTTGGAGTTAGGAGCTTCAGTGACTGAGTGGTTAGTGTGCTCGCTTCCTGATCAGAAGGGTCCAGGTTCAATTCCCAGAAGAGGCAGATTTTTTCCATACCGACAAGGCTCCAGGGTTCATCCAGCCTCTAAAAATGGGTACTAGAGATTTTTCTGGGAAGTAAAGGCAGCTTGGCATGACACCAACCACATCACCCAAATATGTGTTGTTGTCATGGAAAAATCTGGTCACTGACACCATACCCCTTACATCTAGCAAGGCATGTACCTTTACTTTTATTTTACTTACTATTTTGAGGTTACCCAATCTCTTAAAATGAGTGCCTGAGATTTTCTGTGGCAAAGTAAAGTGGCTAGGAAACTTCCTCAATAAATATGGCAGTGATGGGCGCAGACACTGTATGACCTCTTTGCCACATGGCACTTGTTATAATTGTATTTCTACTAGTTTAGATTATATTATTTTCCTTTGAAATTAAAGCCAGTTGCTGTTATCCAGTCTCAATGATTGTTTTATGTTTTCAATGTTTATCAATGTTCGGAGTGCAATGATGATGACCCACAAATAACTCAATGTATATCAGATTTTGAAATAATGAAAACGCCACCCACTTGAAATAAATAACTTTATACTAAAGAATAAAAAAGCCTCTTTGTATTAATTGGAACAATCTGATTTTTCTTTAAACATTAATTTGAAATCTCAAGTGAGATTATTCCCAGTCTCTCTTGGCTTGTTTTCATGCACCCTAGTAAAAAGAGACACAACTCACGTTCAGTTCTTGTTTCATAAATGACACTTTATCCCCAGATTACTACACCTTCATTAAATTTACAAATCGAGATACAAATTCTTGGCAAACATTCTCTTTCCTCCCCCCCCCCTTTCCATTTAATTATTGTTTAATTATAATTTTAATTTTTGCTATATATGTATGCTATTTATTTTGCTATATTTCCTAATTTCCTGTGTGTTACCAGGGCCTCATTATGAGGGAAGTAAAAAATAGTGACACTGTGATCTTCCAGGCATGTCGTAAGAGGCGACTAAGGCGATTAATCGATGGCTTGACAAGCTGTCATAGTAAAAAGTATTGTTATGGAAACAGCGCCATATATTTTAGAGCAGTGATCTCTGCAATATTTGGCACGCAAGGTTTCTGTTTTTGAGATTGTGGTTCTGCCCTATGTGCCGTCATCGGCTCGAAAGGATAATAGATAGATAGATTTCCTAATAATTGCTTCTCTTGATTCCTGAGCATTGAATTTGTTTCCTTTGATGTTGGATTTTTTTGCAAATTTGCACTCATTTAAAGTATGAAGGTGTCGTAAAATGCTGCTGTTTGTTTTTTTTTTTAATATATTTGGCAAGAAATTTGTTTCCTCTTCTTTTTTTATTCTTATGACGGGGAAAATCTTTTCAGCTGTTGGCGAGACATTAAACAAACCTTTGTAACACAAGATAGGTAACCAACGATGCTAAGAGGAAGCCAAACATATGACTGGAATGGCAGATGACATGTCAATAGACAACTTAACACCTCCCCACAGCGCCATCCGGCCAAATTTAAAGCAATAAATCAAACCTAAGCCTTGAAATGATTAGTGAATCCAATTCCCGTGTCTCTTCTTTGGTTAACACAAAGCTGTGTAGCTAAATTTCTAATCAAATATTATTTCCCAACCTCCAAATGTAACAATTAGTGTTCGTAATATTTATGAACGTTACATCAAAACATGACTCACGAATAGGTATCGTAATCTAGGGTTAAATATGGTTGTCAGATGTACATACATAGTGGTAAGTCATAAAATGACCATAGATTTCTGATGAACATACGTAAGTGTATTATTTAGTCATTTCTTTCATATATAAGTAAAAATTATTTACAGTGAGCAGCCATTAAGTAAAGACAGATGGAGACCACAGAAATGTTAATGGACAGCTAGATGTTAACTTTGATTAGAAAGGTGCAAGGGGCATAGTGTGTCCTGTGATCAGGTGTGGTCATAGACTGGGTGGATGGGAGAAGTTGTGGTCAATGGGTTAACTCTTAATGTCCCGCGTTTTTCTACCCAGTCACTAGTGTTTTGCCATAATTTTTTCTTCCTGAAAAATACTTCTTTCACTAAATGTTTCGTATTTTCACTATAACAGTCATAGACATATATATTAGGCATCACATTGAAGGGAAAAGGACACAGATTCATAATCAGAAACAATATTTTGAAAAAAATTTGATTTATCTCTCTCTCTCTGTCTGCGATCAAGTCTCAATTCGAGTAGGATTCCAGACTCTCCCATGAAGTCAGCTGTCAGTTTAAGTGATTCGATTGCCCCATATAGTTTCTCTTCCAGGGAGGTGGGTATGGACCACATTGTCCTTCTCAGGTCTGTGTACTGGGGGAAATCCTGTAGAACAAAATTTGATTTGAAGGATAAGAATTTAAGCAATTAGGAATCACAATTTTTTTGGGGAAAAAAAATTATATAAAAATTGGTACACGCTTACCCAAAGTGGGAGTCCATTTTAATCCAACAGTGCTACTAAAACTAAGTCACAAGTCACTAAGATCACTATTACATTTAAAGTTCTCAGAACATAATTTCTAGCTTTTTCTTCTGTTAATAATAATTCACGTTTAGGAACAGTAGATACTTCACTGCTGCTAGCCATTTTTCACTTATAAACATGAATCAGCTGATTGAAGACTTTAGAAAACAACACAAATTTTGACAATTTTGTGAACAAATTAAGCCCACAATTGATTGTTATCAAGGGGTTAATGGATGGGAGAAGTTGTGTCAAAGAGTTAATGGTGGGAGAAATTGTGGTCAAGGGGTTAATGGTGGTAGAAATTGTTATCAAGAGGTTAATGGATGGGAAAAGTTGTGGTCAAGGGGTTAATGATGGGAGAAGTAGCGGACAAAGGGTTAATAGTAGAAGTTGTGATCAATGTATTAGATTAATGGATGGGAAAAGTTGTGGACAACTGCTTAGTGAATGAGAGAAGTTTGAGACAGTGATAAATTAGTAAGAGAAATTGTCCATTTGTTTGCATAAAATGCTGTTTTTGTGTGTTGTACATATACCTCTGTTTCATTCATCTCTTATTTTACATGAATTCAGTTCAGGTTAGATTTATATTTAATGGTTTACAGTTTTGAATATTCTTCCACAACTAAGCCCATATTGTTTATTTATATATATTTGTATCTATTATTTTTTATTTATTTTATTTCCACTTTGTTATGTTTGTTCTGCATGGGAAATTATTACAGAAATCCTTTAGGTATTTTTGTTGATAATTTTGGTAAACGAATTAGCTGAATTAGTTGTTGTCTTTGATCATTATTTTCTATAAAATAATTTGCATGTCATTCTATTTTTTTTTTAGTATGAGTTGTTCATATTTATTGTAGAGATTATTAGGGGGTTAGAGAGTAGAGGTACTGTAGCAGAAGTGGCTTTTGTGTGTTGTCCCAAGAGGCAGTAGATTTATTGTTTGTGTGAGGACATTTTTAGAAGGTGTTGGTAGCAGAAGTGGCTTTTGTGTGTTGTCCCAAGAGGCAGTAGATTTAGCGTTTGTGTGAGGACATTTTTAGAAGGTGTTGCAACTTTGTGTTTTTAATTGCTGCAGCTTCATTTGTATGCATCTAGAGTCAGCAATGTGTCTCTATTTGATTCCGCAGGTTTGTTTGTGATAAATTTTTTGCATGAAGTTTATTATTGAATCTTGTTTAATGCTGTATTCTTGTACTCTTGTCTCTAGTTATTTAGACTGTCAGGAAAAGATAAAGCAGAACCAGTTACTGGACTGGAGTTTGACCGGATGCCCCACGTAGACATGAACATGTATAAGTATTACATCCTCGCCACAACACCAGGGTAGGTGATGTCTTTATTTCTACGTGATCTGATATAAAATTTGTTTCAATTAAATTACCAGGCTGCTTTCATGTCATTCGCTGCACATTTACATTCTAGAATGTTGTTTTGGAAGGGCGGTTGTTTCTCTCTTTGCTTTATCAAATGTTTTCTACATTCCCACTCTTTTATCTTTGTCTATCTACTCAGCTTCAAATCGATCATATGTCTGGCTATATTAATCTGCTGTTTACTGAGAGTATGACTGATCCATTTTCTTATTTCAAATAAAGTAAATAACAAATTATATTTGAATAATGAGGTTCATATAAAATTTTGCTTCAAACTTAGCACTATGTAGAAAAATAAGAAAATAGATCATTTACATCACATGAGATGTTGAAAACAAGTGCTATTGTGTACTTTGTTGTTGTAATTTCTGTGCTGTTGTAATCACTTATGTTTGTGTTCCTTGCTGTCACAGCATATAAGAGTATAGTCACAGTTTTACAGTGTCCAGTAGAGACACAATCACAAAAACAGCAGGCAATAGAAATAAACCATTTCATGTAGGCAGATCAGGTGCAGATTTGAGCCCATATTGGTCAGCACAGCTATAATTATATTACAAACCTTTATTCACCTGCATATATATTCATTATTTTATCACATAGTTATAGTTACAGTTATTTGAAGGCCCCAGATCACTGCAAACAAATGAAAATCCATAATTGCTTAACTGCCCGTGTCAAGGGGATCATCAGAATTAACAAATCATTGAATATCCAAAGCAAGGCAGCTGCAGTCCCCATCATAACAAACACATCAAAAGACACAAGGCGCATCAGCACCGAAGTTGATTGCAGCTGAACTGTCCTTCATAATACCATATGATCATTCATCGTAAGCAATCTGAATATAGAAACACCATCCGGATGAAAAACACAGCTCACGGTGTGAATAGAGCACTTAACTCAGTAGCTCTGGCAGCAAGCCGGGTTTGGAACATGAGGAAACTGCACCAAGGAACACTTTTCAGACAGTGCCTTAATGGTTCCTGCTGCCTATCCGCCATATTGACCAGAAGTCCTTTATCACATTATAAACACTACCTGATATAAGAATATAATATACCATAATTATATCTACTTGTCATATAGTTATGCTTTTCATTGGGGGCCTCGGTAGCCTAGTTGGGAAAACCACCCGACTAGACTACCGACGTTCGGACAACCCGTGTTCAATTCCCGCTGGGAGCAGTGTGAATTGTACTCATGGTTGGAATAAAAAAAATACCCCACGGTCGACCAAGCCGTTGGCAGAAATGGGTACCAGGGTATATTATCCTGGGAAGGTGAGGAATGTCGCTTCGCATCTGAGTTTCGATGCTTGAGGCTACACTATACAGAAATATCCGAACATTTCTGGATAGGCGGCCGAGCACATATGGGTATATACTCGCGTGCTAAGACGCCGGTTCAAGTCTCGTCCTTTACCTTTACCTTACCTTATGCTTTTCATGGTGATCATATCTTGTGTTTGCTATTTCCCAGACGGCTGTATCAGTTCATAGGTCAAGTGTCACATTCCTCAGAGCCTCCCATGTTTCTCTCCCTGTTTCAACTTTATGAAACTGGTGCAGGTTTGTTATTGGACCTATCATCTCATACATTGTAACAATATTAATTGCCATTTTGCTAGCATTTCATTCTTATTCATATAATCTTCTAGTATATATGTTTTTTAATATGTTTGTATGAAAGCACAATTTTAACAGAATCTTCACTAAATTTGTGTCTAGTTTATCTAAGATAGCTAGAGCTTCTTGTACATTTCTTTTTAAGCTACAAACAGATAATTAAGTTCATAAATAAATAAAAACCATTGGTCAGTTATCCATTATTTTAATTATAATAAACCCATTATTTTTAAACGGTTTTGTTTATCTTATTTACAGAGCATCCTCAGTTTTTAGAACTTCCTGGGATTTTGGTTACAGCGAGTTACATCTGTACTTTCCCAAGTTCCGACAACAGGCTCTCAAGTTTGCCTGGATGGCAGGTGTGATAACATTTGTATGTGGTCTAGTTGGCCTGTTGTTCATTTCACTTTATTGTACGCCTTTTTAAATAATGCAATAGTTAGAATATGTTGACTGGCAATGTAGTTCTTGAAATAAACCCATTTCTCCATTGTCTATATCATACAGGACCCGGCATTTACTATGGAGACATCAATGTCAAAGGATCAGCAGGCCCTAACTCTATATTAGCTAACTCCAAGTTACTGCAGTATCCTTTCGAGCCAGTGATATAATCTGTACAAAATGTTACATAAGTAGGAGCTTTCCTAATCTGGTGGATATTTATTTTGGTTATTCTAGAATGGGAAAGGGAGTTCCTTATCTGATTCGAACAGCAAGATTTAACCCTAGATTTGAATACCTATCTGTGGGTCACGTTTTCACGATATCGTCTTAAAAATTACTGTGACTTAAATGTTATATTTTGAGTTTTAAAAAAATAGTATTTTCTTTGAACTTTTGCTACACAGCTGTGTTTAACCAAGCTGACACACAGGGATTGGGTGCTGTAATCATTTCCTGGGTTGTTAGATTTATGGCCTGAAATTCTAACGCATGGCATTGCGGGTACCAGAAGTGTTAGTTGTCTATTGGTCGTTTCAAATCTAAATGTTCACGATTAACATGAAATATCTCCTCTTTCCCTGCACTTACAAACTTGATTTTTTGCATCTGGCCTTGTTTTTCCAAGGTCCCACCGATTTCACAAAATTTAATGATGTAGGAAGTATGCTTCATCATGAAGCAGCACTTTCCTTTGATCTCAGTGAATTTACGGATCTTTTTGCTCCTGGAGAAAATAATTTACCGTACATTAATGGAAATCAGCTTCTCGACATAGGCGTCTCTACACAACTTGAAAGTTGGAGGCGTTTATCAACTGTTTACTTTCTATTGTTTACTTTCTTTAAAATACTATGAGAATGTCAATGTTATAGCCTTTACAGACGGTCTAAAACAAATCAGCGTATAAACAGTTCCATTAATGAAAACTATTTAAACAATATACAACAAAGAATACATTAAAAAAAATTAATTATCCGTTGCGAGCGATAACGAGCATGACATATCAAGCAAAGTTATTGTTTATGGGTACGCATGTGACTAAAGAGTCCGATGTAAGCACGGGATCCTCTTCACTGTAAAGAGCTACATTGTTCGTTTTATGTCTTTCCATGTGACTTTCATTATTTTACGTAAACAAGACATATGAAAGTGATTTAGTTTCTTTGCATGCCTGCAGTACACATATCAAGAATCTTTACATTTTCAAAACGTTATCAACTTTAGCTAAAGATTGATCATGCGGACATATAAAAACGTCCATTATTATTTCATTTATTCTGAATCAGAGGAGTCTAACATATTGATTACTAATCTGGGCTGAACGAACGATAGTCCATCTTTTTTCCAATAGTCATTTTCTTCTTTTAAGACATGATCTTCACATTTGCACCAAAAATCTTTGTCAATCTGTGATAGAGCAGCATATGTCAGTCCTTTTATATCGCATAGTTTAAAACTTGTATTCTCAGCTGCCACCTGCCCTTTAATTTTTGCCCAAACGAGTTCAATGGGGTTTAATTGTGGATGATAAGGGGGCAGTCTCAAGCACGTATGACCATGCTGTTGAATGATTTTGTCTATTTGGAATACTTTGGTCTTTTGCGATTTCTTAACAAGTGACAGTAATTCAGGTTTCAAAAATCCCTCGTTAAATGGAATTCCTTCCTTTCTTAGCCAAATCTTTATAACATCTTTTGTACTGGTAGATGTAGGAATTTTGTCTTCTTCTGCCACAGCGTTGTGGTACGACGCGTTGTTCATTACCAGACAGGATGGTCTGTCTAGAATTGGAAGAAGAGTATTTTCAATCCACTCTCTAAATATATGGCCATTCATCTCGGTGTGATAGTCCCTGTTGTCAGTATAATTAGAGGTGAATATAAGTTCTGCATTTTTCACCAACCCTTCTTTTCGGCTGCCTGCATGTGCCATTATAATACGCTGTCCTTTTCCAGTGGGTACACATCTTTTAATACTTCCATCTGATAACTGCCATTCCTTGGCACTTGTGTGGTGAGAATTTATCCAAGATTCATCTAGAAATACAATATCATAACCTTGGTTACGCATTTCCCGTACTTCACGTAAATATTTACTCCTCATAGAAACTAAGTGCGGCTTCTCGCAGATGACATTTCTACCACTATCGTACTTTCTAAACGTAAAACCGATGCTTCTAACAGTTCTCCATAATGTTGTTTTCGACACAACAATGTCATTTTCTGCTCTCAGTCGAATTTTCAGTTTTCTTGAAGTCACAGTTTCTTTGGAATCGAACATTTTACAAATTGCTCTTCTAATCACTTCCTTGTCAAAACTATCTACTACTTTCTTTCTTCCTAGCGTCCTAGTCTTGATTGAACTGGACATTCCGTTAGCTTTAAGCACTTGTTTGAAAAAAGCGTTTGCTTATACCCAATGCGTGAATAGTTCTCTTTTCTGGCTTTGAGATGCTTCGATACAGTTTTCCACGCTTAGCTTCTATGCAAAAATATTTATACACCTTTATTGCCACTGATTGCAATGTAAGGAACTTTACTTTTATACCCATTGACTAACAGATCACAAATTTAACGAAATTACCCAATAATTAGGATACGCCGTTGCACATAAATCACAACAAAACGACAGGAAATGGGATGCACCGGATATAAAATTATAACTATGACGCGTTTTATGTGTTTTTTAGTGCTTAAAACAGGGAAATTGGCGCGCATTACGTTCAAGATGACAAGTCCGTGGGTGCTCACTCATATGAAGCGGTAATTCCTCCAAATATATGGTTTGACCAAAATGCCTTAAATTTGTATACTTCAAATAAAGAATATTTAAAACTATACGTTTGTTGGTGAGGAAATGAATGTACTTATTGGGACCAAAAAATCACAAGACCATATGCAAAATTTCAGCATTATCAATCAATTGGTTGCAGAGATATGGAATTTTAAACACCTTCAAAATATTTTGAAACGACCTATAGTCACATAAGCACCCTTTCTACAATGCCATCTTACTTTTTACACCACACTTGAAAAAAAAAAATCAAACATCAAAGGAAACAAATCCAACTTTCAGGAGTCACCAGAAGTGGTAATTAGGAAGGTCTAGGGATGGGTGAAATGTTTCCCCACCACAAACGGTCAAAGTTCAGGCTTTGTTATTTTGAGGGTGGTAATTTTTACGAAGGAATTGTAATCCAGGGTTAAATAAAGAGATTGTGTAATGTGTAAGCAGCATATTGTGGATAATTGATCCTATAATTATTTCAGTTTTGAAATTGTTCATGTTGGCATCATATCATCGCTAAATTACCATGAATGTAGCACTTGTACTAGAACATAGTTGTTAATACAAGTCAGCTATTTGTTGTAATTTTGGTTGGTTCATTTCTCTAACTTTCATTTATATTTTACTACTAAAACTTGATTGTTGATGGAAACAATCCATGTGGCATCAAAAATATGAGAACTGCCTGTATGTAAGAGACATGGGAGATTGTCATGGGCTTATTTGTTGTTATAAAATCTTTTGTTGTCTATACAATATAAGTCTTTGCACTTGTTGACGTTATTTTTTTTATTAAAATCCAGTTCAAGCTGTGAAAGAAATGTGTCATGAAAATTCATCACAGGGAAATTCATTACATAGAAAATTTATCGCAGCCAAATTCATAGTAAATAAAACTTGTTGGAATGTTTGCCCAGCACAAACTGTCAAATTTCGAGAATTGTTATTTTGAGGGTGGTAATTTTTACAAAGGAATTGTAATCCAGAATTACATAAAGAGGTTGTAATGTGTAAGCAGCATATTGTGGATAATTGATTCTATAATTATTTTAGTTTTATATATTTTTGTATTTTGTAATGTATTTTAATATACTTTTGTATTATATAATTTGCCATTTTTGTACAAAGATATTTGTACATCTGTATTGACATGAAAGAAAGAGCAGCAGTTTCTTGAATGGTTCAAGGTTTCATCATGTGAAATTATTACATCCTGAGCTCAGTCATTCTCAGCTACAGAAAGGATGATGATGACAAGGTAGCTAAACCACTGGCTATGGTGCTGACAGAGTTTCACATGCTGGTTCTTTACTCTGACAGGTTCGTTGATTCCTTTAGAGACTTAGTCCTAGAGTAACAAGATCAAAACTCTTCCATTTTGTTCATCAGGAACAAAACTTTTAAGTGATTTGCTTTTTTTATCTAACATGAATAGCTTGCAATTCTATGGAGGGTTGTCATATCTCATGCTTAAAATCATTATGTTTGTATCTATAAATGTATGAATTTCTGTAATGTAATGTCTATTAATGTTATAAATATATTAATGTCTATGGATGTATTACATGTTTGTAATGTATTGTATGTAATAATGATAAACATATTAATGATTATAATTATAGAAACAGCTGTGGATGTGGTAAATAACATGCTGTTAATGACACTTTCTTCACCAGCATGAAGGCTCTGTGTTCCCTCAACGAGGAACTAGTCTATGATGACCAGTATCCTGATGTAAGTCCATGAGGCAAGAAAACTACACATTTATAGGAGAGAATATAATATTAGTGTAGAAGTAGATAAATAATAAAATATGAGTGTAGAAGTAGAGAAATAATAAAATATAAGTATAGAAGTAGAGAAATAATAAAATATGAGATGTGAAATAGAGAAATAATAAAATATGAGTATAGAAATAAAGAAAGAATAAAATATGAGTATAGAAGTGCAGAAAGAATAAAATATTAGTATAGAAGTGCAGAAAGAATAGAATAACAAATAGTTTAAAGATGAAAGATGTATTAGATGTGAAAAAAATAAAGATAATTATTGGGACAATTAAACAAGTAGAAAGATGGGGACAAAGAAAGGGAGTATTTGAATGTTTAATAGATATTGAAAGATTCACTTTCATGTAATTATGATAAGATTTATTTCAGATGTGGTTTTGTAAAATTATGGATATCAGCAGGAGCAATTATCCAGCTCAAACATCATGACATGTTCTGAACTATTATTCATGAGTCAGGAGATTTTATTAGAATGGATAACAAACTTTCTATGGAGATCTCATAAAAGGAATCCACCTGTGGGCAGACCAAAAGTGAGATACTAAGATTCTTAGGCTTTTCTGTGACACTTCTCTATTTGTGAAAAAAAGGCAGGAAAATCTGGCAGGAATTCATAGCACATGGAAGATGAACTCAAGAAATGGAACAAGCCTCTGAAATAATGTGAAGTCTGGAGAAAAAAAGAAATGTGGCTCTATGAACTGGTAAATGTGCCTTGTTCAATATTTCTGACCAGCCAATAGCAGAATCACTCCCTACTAGAGAAGCTGCTTGGCAAGGCAGTGACCACTATTCATTTCAATATTATTTCTTTACTTCATCATGTACCATACCTGCTGGCGTAGGTGATCATGTCTCTCTACAACTTTCAATCTCGACAGTTATTTATCATTTCTGTTAACCTTCTGCCAAGCCATTATCTTAAGCTGTCTGGTATCTTTTCTCTTTCCTTCCCTCTACCTCTGTTCCCTCTATTTCTTTACAATTACCTGCTGTTAACAATCTGCAGGGGGAAAAGCAAAAAAACTTCACATGTTCCAGAAGGTTTATCAGTATTTTCATAGAATTATAAATGGAAAAAGAGAGAGAGAGTGAATGAATAACATTTATTCTCTAAGAAGGAAAGGCAGTGAGGAAGGAAGCTTTACCTCATGAAGCTGAGGCTTGGTACCGTGAAGTTACTAACACTTTATTACCCAATGGCAACCTTACTGCTACCTGTTTTAATCTGTGAGTGGCATTTCAGCTGCAACAAATGCATCAATTCTGCAGCATGTATAAGTGAAGAAGATATCCTGAGTGACATTTCAGCTGCAACAAATGCATCAATTCTACAGCATGTATAAGTGAAGAAGATATCCTGAGTGACATTTCAGCTGCAACAAATGTCTCAATTCTACAGCATGTATAAGTAAAGAAGATATCCTGAGTGACATTTCAGCTGCAACAAATGTCTCAATTCTACAGCATGTATAAGTGAAGAAGATATCCTGAGTGACATTTCAGCTGCAACAAATGTCTCAATTCTACAGCATGTATAAGTGAAGAAGATATCCTGAGTGACATTTCAGCTGCAACAAATGCATCAATTCTACAGCATGTATAAGTGAAGAAGATATCCTGAGTGACATTTCAGCTGCAACAAATGTCTCAATTCTACAGCATGTATAAGTGAAGAAGATATCCTGAGTGACATTTCAGCTGCAACAAATGTCTCAATTCTACAGCATGTATAAGTAAAGAAGATATCCTGAGTGGCATTTCAGCTGCAACAAATGTCTCAATTCTACAGCATGTATAAGTTAAGATATCTACTACATTTCATTCATTCTTATTATTTATGTTTTATGGAAGTGGTTCCCATCTGAAACATCAAATAAAAATGTGAATTTTCTAGATTAATTCATGCTGATATTAATTATTTTTTTCTAGATTAATTCATGCTAATATTAATTATTTTTTTCTAGATTAATTCATGCTGATATTAATGATATTTTATAGATTAATTCATGCTGATATTAATGATATTTTATAGATTAATTCATGCTGATATTAATGATGTTTTATAGATTAATTCATGCTGACATTAATGATATTTTATAGATTTAATTCATGCTGATATTAATTATATTTTGTAGATTAATTCATGCTGATAATAATGAAGAAATGCTGCACTGGTAATAAAGGCATCGAATGGATACAAGGAGACCATTTGGAGGACCTCGACTTTGCTGATGACATAGTTCTCATCAGCAGTCAGATAAAAACGATGCAGGAAAACACAAATGAACTATCATCAATAGCCAGCAAAATTGGGCTTGAGGTCAATCATGAAAAGACTAAAGTCATGAAAAGTTTAATTCCAACAAGTGACAAAATATACATGGAAAACAAACCAGTAGAAGAGATCGATCACTTTATCTATCTTGGAAGTCACATTGATCGAGAAGGGGATACGAGCAAAGAAATTAGAATCAGACTGGCTAAAGCAGCAATGTCTTTCAGAAGCCTTGAAAAGTTGTGGAAATCAAAACTCATTAGCACAAACACAAAACTTAGGCTATTCAAATCAAATGTACTATCAACCCTTACGTATGCGTGTGAAAGCTGGAAAACAACAAGAGATATAGAAACAAAGTTGAACGCATTCGAAAATAAATGTCTAAGGAAAATACTTGGTATAGAATGGAACGAATTCAAAACAAACGAGGAAATTAGAGAAATCGCCAATCAACCACTAATATCTTCAGTAATAAAGAAAAGACGATGGTCATACGTTGGACATGTGATGAGAAGAGATAATAATCGAATAGCAAAGCAAGCCCTCATATGGGAAACAACAGGTAAAAGAAAAAGAGGAAGACCCAGGGAGACACTGAGAAGAACATTGATGAGAGAGGCAAGAGCAGCAGGAATCGGCTCCCTCAATGAGATAGAACTGCTTGCACAGAACAGAGACAGATGGCGAGATTTGATAAAATATCTTTAAAAGAAAACTGCTAGAACAAAAATTCATATAGGAGAAGGTGTATCTTGGTCTACGCCCTATGGGCCGGTTACGGCTCGAAAGGTCAATAGATAGATAGATAATAATGATGTTTTGTAGATTTAATGTTTATGAGAATAATTTTAATAATTTGACATATTGGACACATTCTCTTTTAAGATAACCACAAATGTGATTAAATTACAGGCCTTTTGTAATTAACTTCTCCATAGGGGAGTCAAATAAAGGTTATATTTCTGATTTGAGTACAAAAACTAAAATACCTGTGATAACAGCTGTGTCTCATTAAAGCTTGCATTTTTTGAAGGGTAGATGCACCCAGAACATTTCCAGCAACTCTCAGTGACTGATCAGTTTGTGATAGTTGTCTGTTCTTTGATCCTCAGAGAGTTGGTAAACTGAGAGGTATATGTAAGGATGTTATCAAGGGAACAATATGGACATACACATCTAGTTCTGTGTTCAAGTATAAAGTAACAAAGGAAAACCGGTGAGGTCACAAATATTTTCTTGTTTTATTGTATGAAGCTGCGGTGGTAAATGCACTCTTTACTAACCAGAAGAGTCTTGGTTCAATTCTCAGACTGATCCCATTTTTTTTTTTTTGGATCAACACAGCTCCTGGGTTCACCCAGTTACTGAAACTATCAGAGATTTTTACTGGAAGCAAGTGGTGTGGTGTACATTTTAACAAAGTGTGGTGACAGCTTTACAACCGCCTTCATGCGGCCTTCTTCGGCAAACACAGAAACGGGCAACGAAATGAAGATAAACTAAACTACATGTCCTAGAGTAACCTGATGGTGACAGCTTTACTGTGAAAGAACAATGCCCTGGTGTTATAAAGGCCACCTCACCCATAAAATAGGTTATTGATCGTTGACAATGCTAGGCACTGACACCGTATTCCTCATTCCTTTCAAGACATGAAAGAACATTTACCAGGCCAGATCTCCTACAGAACATTGCATTCACCACAGTCCGCCTGAAAGAATCTCTGTCTCTAGCCAGATCTCCCATAGAACGTTGCATTCACCACAGTCCGCCTGAAAGAATCTCTGTCTCTAGCCAGATCTCCCACGGAATGTTGCATTCACCACAGTCCGCCTGAAGGAATCTCTTTCTCTAGCCAGGTCTCCCACAGAACACTGCATTCACCACAGTCCAACTGAGAGAATCTCTGTATCTAGTCAGATCTCCCACTTCTTCTGATGTCATGCTCAAGGTCTCCTTGATGTCTTGAAACCACCTTTATCTTGGTCTGCCCATGGTCCGTCACCAAGGAATCATGCCTTCCATTATTGTTCTTTCCAGCCCACTATATATCTTTTGACATGGCCATAGTATTTTAATTTCCTCTGTAGAATGGTGTTTATATGTTCTTTTAACTCTTTCTGTACGGAATTTTTTTTATCAATGGAACGGAAGAGATTTCAGGAACAAAATTTTTCATGGTTTTAAGAATCAATCTACATATTTATATTTATCTAACATATAACATATTATATATGAATTTTTAGATAATTGAACTACGTATTAGATTTCACCAATACCAAGATGATACAAGACATGTAAAAAGAATATGGTTTGATGATGGTCACACTAATCAAATTGAGCACTATGAGGCGAAGCATACGTAGCCGAAAACAGCAGGGCGCACAGTGCGGCGAAACATACGGAAAGAGTTAATGTTTAAATCTATTAATATGTCTTTATTGCTCTTTTTCATTATCCAATGAATCTTAAGGGTTTTTTCGTAGCATTTTTTGAATTAATTAATTTTCTTCCTTGTGTATGAGATTGTCCATGATTCGCAGCCATATGTTACTATTGGGAAGATACTTGTCCTCGGGAATTTTAATTTTACTGCCTTGCTGGTATTGTGCCACATGTTCTTCATGGCAGTTAATTTATTTATTGCTATTTCTAATCTGTTTTTGATCTCTTTCTGGCAGTATCCATTGTTAGTTACTACAGATCCCAGATATTCATAGCTTGTTACAGTTTCAAATTCCTCACTGTTGATGATTTTGGATTGGCTTTCTGTTTTGTCCATGAACATTATCTTAGTTTTCTGTATGTTTAGAAAGAGGTTTCATTTTTCACTGTGTTTTTTTAACACACTCAATTGTCTCTTTTAATCCTTCTGCACTGTTTAAAAGGATGACGGTGTCATCAGCGTGTATGAGCACTGGAATTATGTTGCCATTTATTGTGAAAGGGTCGAACTTCATAAATCTGTCATCATTTCTGACATTTCTCATGATATCCTTATAGATAGATGTTGAACAGGTATGGAGAAAGGATGCATCCCTGCCTCCCCCTTTTTGTACTTCAAACCAATGACATCACTGATGAAAGTGATATCACTTAAATGTTTGAATAGGTACCAACAGTTTGTGTCACTGTGTTGAAGACATTTGATAGATCTGTTGGATCTTGTCTTATCCTCAGCCAGAGCATTATTTTTTTAATTTCTTATTTTGTTGTATCCACACCAACTTAACTGTGGCCCCACTTGTCTATTCCCACATTTTGTTGTATCCCTGCCGACTTTGTTATGTGGCCCCACATGTCTATTCTCACGCTTTAATGTGCCTCTGTCAACTTTGCTGTGTGGCCCTATGGACTTTGTTGGCCCCACATGTCTATTTCCATTTTGTGTCTCTGTGGCCTAGCTGAAATAAAGAGAGCAGAACATGTCCTACAAGACTGTTTCCAGTTTGTAGAGTCTCAGAACATGGCCTTCAGCCACTGCTGTCAGTGAGAAATTAATTGTGAGGCTGAAACTCTAATAAAAGACTGCAAAGTTCATCAAAGTTTGGAATCCTAATCAAGAGTATAGAAACAATAGACTCATGGGTAAACTGACTGAAGGATAATATCACTGTTCAAATGAAAATGGAAAGAACTTGACTTTGACTTTAGAATGGAATTGGCTTCACTGCAGGTGGAGATTCCCATATGTGCTCAGCCCCCGTTGCAGCAACCAACAAAGTGTCCATCCCAATTGTTCATGCTGTTCCATTGGACATGTTGCATTCTGTGAAAATGGCATGCCTTGAGATTCACACTGCTATCTATTGAAAGTGATGCACTCTGTACAAATTGCGTACAGCTCAAAATGGAAACTTCCAGTTTGTAGTAACGGCCATCATAGGCAGCATAATCTCCATGCGCCCGCGCCAAATCAGGGTTGAGTTTATGATCAGTGAGTGTGCCACAACAATAATCGCTGTCCCAACAAATGAAGTCAGGCTTCCACTTCAGTGGGTCACTTGATCCGACCGCATTCCAGCTGGTGGCAAATTTGCAGTTGAATACACAGTTCATACATCCTGTCCCTGGGCAAAGCCTGGGTTTGGTATCGTTCCACTAAACTCCACTCCTGGTCGCATTACAGTGCTATCTCAGCATGCGGATGCCAAAACCATGTTCATTTTGTGATTATGTGAATATGACCGAACTAAGACTGTCTCCACAAATGAAAATCCAAACCAGAAAGAATCACTTTAAGCCACACTGCAACATAAATGTCTCTAGCCCTGAACCCAATCTAACTAGGCATCCATCTTGGCATGCCACACGAACAAGAAGTCTTGACAAACAAAGAGCTTGACAAGCCCTGAAAGATGATAAATTTGGATGGTAGATGATATTTAAATTTATTTAGAAGAGATTATAAGGTATCTCAGGGTAAGCCTTTTTCTAGATTCTAAAAGGAAAATATACAGGGAGTAAACAAAATATTTTAAAAATTGGAAGAAAAAGATTTGTAAAGAAAAGACATTAATAGAAATGTATAGATTGACCTAAACATGTTTGTTGAAGACCTTGACTCTTTAATAAGAATTTGATAATTTGTATAATTTATAGTTACATTGACATGCTTTTATATATTTTATTTTAAGCGATGTATGGCAGATGTACTTAGAGAAGAATGAATTTGAAATGGCCAAGGAGTACTGTAAGGTAGGTACTGTAAAGTGTTTTAATTATGGCCTAGCTACTAACATGAGTACTGTAAGGGTGGTTTTTATCGTGGACTAGTTTCTTAGAAAAAAAATTCGGAAGCAATATGGCTTACCATCAAAAATCATAAATTTTTGTCAAAGGCATGTATGATGGCTACACGTGAGCAGTTCGTACAGAGGAAGGACTGAGCGAATTTTTCCCAATAGAAACTGGAGTTTAACAAGGATGTATTTTATCACTCTTGTTATTTGGAGCTGTTATGGACATCATAAAGAAGAAATGCTGCACTGGTAACAAAGGCATCAAATGGATTCAATGTGACCATTTGGAGGACCTCGACTTTACTGAAGACATAGTCCTCATCAACAGTGATTTTATCATCACTTCCACTTCTATGATCACACAAGAAAGGAGCAACTATAACAGACTGAAGCAATTGTTGTCATTGCTCTCAATGGCTTTTTGCAAGTTCCTTTTGTAAACATTGTCTACCAGTTCTTTTAGGGTTCTTTTATATCAAGCTTTGTTATTGATGAAACTGCCCAGTATCTTTTATTTGTTTTCTTAGTTTATCTTTTATTAATAGTTTTTTCTTCTTTCAGAGTTGTAATTTAGAACATGTCAAAAATAATGTGCAATGCTTTTTGTATTGCGAATTAACAATTTGTGCATTGATCACTACAACATCTTCATAAACTTAAACATTATTTGTTGTTATGGATCCAGTAACCTGTGAGCTGAAGTACTTTGGCCCAATACCATGCAGTGATAGATATCTGCCAGCATTTCTGAGTTCCCTTGTAGTTCCATACATGGGTGTTCCAATTATCAGGTCTTTGAGCTCTCGTCCTCATCTATAGGGGCTTACCTCCTCCATGCACAGTTATATTGGCAGGAACTGTAACCTGTGGAACAAATTGACTTGAAGGCTGGGGGAGCATTAGCACCTGCGACCTGTGGTTGCAATAGCTGTCTAAGAGAAGGCCAAATATTGCAGCAACTCTGGGCTGGGCTAGTAGTTTCCCAGCAAAGCCTTGGATAGATGAACTCCTACTTCTCCATTCTGAGCTAGGAATTGCAAGAAAGCCATTACAACCCGCCACATCACTGAGTAAAAGGGCACTTTGCTTGCATCAAATCGTGACATTACATCAACATCTCTTGAGGGCTACCATAATAATGGAGACTATCATCTATTCAGCAACAGCAACCACTGTCCTTGGTCAATGATAGACTATGAACACTTCATTTACCTGTGAATGGTGTCAAGACCCAACACCAACCCCACATTTTTTTATTTAAAATAGCTCACATTGTGATTCCATTTGACTGATCCTTGTTCTAATTGTTTCTTCTTTAGGAGAACCCAATGCATTTAGACCTGGTCTTGACCAAGCAAGCGGAGCATTATTTTGCTAAGGGCAAGTAAGTCTGTAAACCTGCATCCAGACACAATCGATGTTGTCTTAACAGCCAGAACTGCAAATTTTTCTGAGCTTTAAATCTTAATTCTAGAACAATCTCTGGTTTCTTTCTCTATCTTTACTATTTTGTCTCATTTCATTCATCCTTTCTTGCTCTCTATGTGCCACGATTTTCTTTTAGTTAATCAAATATCTTTTCATCTCTCTCTTTTACTTTTGTCATGCCACACATAAGTTGAACTTATGACAAGTGGAAACAGTGGACCTAAAGAATAAAGTTGAACTTATGACAGGTTCTTCCTTATGTGTGTACTCTTTATTCTGAAACTTCTTTCATTGTTTACTTGTCTGCAGATATGAAGAAAGTGCAGCCATGTTTGCGTTGACCCAGAATTCATTTGAAGAAATTGCTCTGAAGCTGATGAAACTGGCCCAGAAAGATGCTCTCAAGATGTTTGTTCATAGGAAACTGTCTGCATTAAAGCCTCAGGTTTTGTATCATCTGTCGCTGTCAAGAATTTATGTTTGTCAAACAACCCAGTAACATGTAAAATGTTTGACCAATGGAGCCCTCAAAGTTTTGTATCTCCATGCTTTGTAATAGAGAGACTGCCCTTCCAAAGATCTTTGCAGTGTTCAAATAAATTAGTTGAGCGTTGTAAACAAGTTAAGGTTTTGTTGGATGCTGACCAACTGACTTGGCTTCTGTAAACTTTATTCTGATTCTTATAAATGTTATTTGTAGGGTCTCTCTGGGCTTTTCTTGTATCCTGATGTTTCCCATAGAAGAGCCAGTTTTGAAATTCTTGTGTTCTGTCTTCTCAGCACTTGTCTGAAATATGTCCACCTTCTCTTCCTAATTGTAGATGAGATCATTGGTTGCATGACCATTTCTCTTATTTCAATATTAATCTTGAATTCATTCTATTATACACAGAATATTCTTCTTTGGCATTTGTCTTCAAAAGCATTTAGTTTTCTTTCAATTTATTTTGTTGTTTTCCAGCTTTCACACGTAAGGGTGAATAATACTTTTGAATTGAATATTCTAAGTTTTGTTTTCTTGGATTAAATGGAGACAGGTTAATCTTTATTTCCGATATGCATTTTGCAATGCTATCTATATTTCTTATGAATTAATGCATTATTTCGTTACGGGAACGACGAGTTCAATTTCCAGATGTGGCAGAGGTTTTTTAATCAAGGATCCAGGTTCACCCAGCTTCTAAAAATAGGTACTGGAGACTTTTCTGAGAAGTAAAAATGGGCTGGCATGAGACACAAAAAAGTGCAGTTGTTGTGAAAACATCTGTCGCAAGCACAATATTCCCCATACACCTAACAAGGCATGGCACTTTTACTGTACTTTTAATATTAGAATAATTTGCACCGCCTCATATATAAAAAAAGAAAAAGTAAAGTGCCCTGACACGCCAAGTGGCGTATAGGGAATATGGTGTTAGTGACCATAAATTTACAGACCTTCGGCACATGATTTTTGGGGTAATGTGGTCGGTATTACGCCCTTGCCGTTTTACTTTCCCAGAAGAAAATCCGGTACCCCTTTAAAGGCTGGATGAGCCCTAAAGCTGTCGGTTGGGATCGAACCCTACCTCTTGTCCTTTGTAGTCCAGTTCACTAACAACTGAGCTATCGCGGCTCCCTCGCCTCATATATGCAGAGGACAAATGTATTGGACGAAAGGCACAAATAGTGCGTCTTTGCCGTAAACTAGCAACACAACACATTCATACCCACTTATGGTTGTACACTAAGAAGATAGAAAGATATCTATGTACACTGTGTACATTTTCATTTTGTTTCCCTTCTATATGTAATATATCTATAGTCTCATTTTATTTCAGAAATGTATAGTTTGCTTGTATTTGATTTATGTGCAGGATAAAACACAGATGACCATGTTGGTGACGTGGATGATTGAGTTATTCCTCAACCAACTTGGAGAGCTGAAGGAGCAGGGACAGGATGATACATCTGAGTATGAGAATACACAGGAGGAGTTCCGCAAGTTTCTCTCACAGGCAAAGGTCAAGGTGAGGAACATGAATGTTCCAGTCTGACTTGTGCTTTCAGCCGTTCATGTACCAGACACTCATGTGTGTGCTGCTTGATTACTACTAGAATGATTGTTGTCACTATTCGCACAACTCTTTCAGCAATATTTTAGCTGCTTAACACTGCTGTTGCCATAAAAAAATCTGTATAGGATACATCCACATGTATTAGAAGTAGCTTGTTCATTTGCTTACAGATATTCAAAAAGGTAAAGGTAAAGTACAAGACTTGAACCAGCATCTTAGCACGCGAGTTTCCACCCATATGTGCTTGGCCGCCTATCCAGAAATGTTAGGAGATTTCTGTATAGTGTCGCCTCAAGCATCGAAACTCAGATGCGAGGCGACATTCCTCACCTTCCCAGGGTAATACCCTGGTACCCATTTCTGCCAACGGCTGGGTCGACCGTGGGAGTATTTTTTTTTCCAACCACAAGTGGCGGGTTGTCCGAATGTCGGTTGTCCAATCGAGTGCTTTTCCCAACTAAGCTATCGCGGCCCCCAGATATTTAAATAATTAATTGTAATTAATAATTTAAAATGTCATTGTCATATTTATGAAAAGGAAAAGTCAGTGACAGTATTTCTTGTCAAAGTTTTGATTATGCTTAGGCATCAATTAGACTAGTAATTGTAAAATTTTTTATAATGAGACAGAGCTTCTCCACAAATGTGTCTCCCGTGTACTGTTGAGGAACTTGTCTGTTCCCACAATATCAAAGGCCTTGTCATCTGCAGGAATGCTAAAGGACGGGTCTCCCAAGAGGGACAACTCATTAGGGAATAGACCAAGTGAGACACAAACCAAACTAGATGACATTGCAAAAAGATAGCAGGAATCTTTGACTACTAATTCAATCAAATTTAGTTTATGGACTAAGAAAGGCATTAGAAGATAAAAATTCCAAACACAAACCTCAGCTACAGGGCATAAAAGTAAAGGTGTACCACTGCGGCATTTTTACTACCAAAGGGGAGTGGAGTGTATAGCCTTCACTATGTGTGGGCACATATTTTGAGGGGAGCGCAGCTCAGTGCTCTCTCCCAGGATGCTTGACCAACGGCCAGGTACCTGCTTTTTTTTTTTCCCCAGTTGGGTCGACTGGCGGGGACGAGCATGTTTGGAACCCTGGTATACAACATGAAAAACAAGATCTCTATAACTGTGCTAATCAGTCCCCCACTACAAGGTAGTAAAGACTGGAATAATGCAGTACATCCATTATGGACAAGCTCCAAATTCTCCATTAGAATGTGGGAAATTATTGAAACAATTATAGCTCACATCAAATTTTAAGTCTAAGAGCTAACAGTGCATGTTGATCCTTGGCATTAGGTCAACAACGTAACATTTAATGGTTCCTGTCATACTTTGTTCTTCCAGGAGTGTGTGAGTCACAACAGAAGTGTTGTATACGACCTGATTGCCAGTCATGGAGATGTTGAGGACCTTGTCTTCTTTGCAGTTTTAATGAAAGGTTTGTGTACATTTGTTAATTATTGGTTTCTCATTTATGTCAAACTTAAATGTCCTTGTTACATCTGTTCATTATTGGTATCACATTATGAAAAATAGTTATCGCAAATAGTTTGCTGTTATATATTTCTTTCACCTGAACTTATGCATACACTGGACACACAATATAGATCACACAATTCTGTAGTGCCAAGAAGCTGTTATATATTTCATTCACATTCGTGTCTCATTCAGAGTACTTACCCATACTTACATTTCAGCCACAGTACTCATTCAGACTTGTGGCTTAGCCACAGTACCCCACCCAAACTTATGTCACAAAAAGAAAGTGGTGTTGGTCACGTGATGAGAAGAGACAACAAGATTATCACAAAGTAAGCTCTTAAATTGGAAACAAGGGACAAAATAAAAAGAAACTGACCTAAAGAAATGCTATGAAGAACACTGAGACCTGAAGCAACAACAGCGGGCTTCAGCTCCCTTGCCAAGGTTAAGTGGCTTGCCCAGAACAGGAACATTTGGTGAGATACAAACCAGGTCCTGTGTGAAGTCAGACACTTAATAGCTAAGACCTCAGATATGTAGGTCTTAAGTTTATACTCTATGTTCCATCTCAAAAGTACATAGATAAATGGGTAGATGGATAGGCGGGAGAATGAACAGGCAATTATTCTTTGTATGCTTTATTGTTTTTTCAAGATGTTTCGATGAGAGTTTTATAAAAACTTTTAAGATCAAAGAATAAATGAGGAAACCTTGACACAGAACACTATGTTGTTTAAATGTTGAAGAAAAATCAATATATGTTAGTGTGTTTGCTGTTGTACAGCTCACATTTTTGGTCATTTAAGTAAACCAAACTGTAGAAATTCCTTGTAACCTTTCCCCAGACTTTGAGCGTGTTGTCAGCCATCATATCCAGCATGAAAATTATAAAGGAGCCTTAGATGTCCTCACAAAACAGGTGAGTTTTTGTATCAAAGGACATAATATGTAATAACAAAACCTTGCAAGGAATTATCAAAAGTTATTTTTAGTTTTTAGAGAGATCAGGGCTAGGTATACATTGGAGAGTGTGTTTTTTATTACAGGTTATGGACAAGTTATATGAGAGTGTATGTCAGTGATGGCTAAATGGCGGCTCAGGAGCCAGATCTGGCCAGCCAGTCTATTTTTCTTGACCCTCAAAGCGTCCAGAGACTAGTAGTAGGAAACTCTTTGTACAGAGCTTCGCAGCAGGAGGCAATCTGATCATCAGAAGAAGACCCCCCATCGAGCAAGTGTTTCGGCCCTTTAGCTTCTTGACACTCTAGGGGAGGTGGGCCCGCCTGGGTCATGACTTCCAGGCGTCGACCTCCTGCCGCATTGCCTCTAAGGCTTACACCGTATGTTCGGCACAAACTAACTAAACGTAATACACAAAACTTTCTAAAATAGCTTACCTAAACTAAGCTTATGTTCGGCACAAAATAACTATCACTTAATACACAAAACACTCGAAAATAGATTACCTAACTTAAGGTTTACATTTCATGTTCGGCACAAAATAGTTGCATTTAATAGGCAACACACTCGAGAATAGATACCTTACCTGCTCTTGGTTTAACCTAGCGCGTTACTGCGCTTTCGAGTTGAAATAACTTGGCCGTCAGGTACTATATTAAATATATGTAAATAAAAACCAATGTTCCAGTCAGCTGAAAAAAAAAAAAAATTGACATCATATGTAATCAAAGGCATTGTTTATAGTTGACACTGCAAAGTTGCTTTTCTGTCAATGTCTTGTGATAGAGTGCTAGCATTATTATTTATGACTAAATCGCATCATGTCATTTTTGGCAATGCTCTAAGGTTGGCCCCTCTGATCCTGGCTTTGGCTATAATCCAACCCTTGGTCAACCTTAAGTTGGCTACCACTAGTGTATGTGATTATGTGTTAGTCAAAGAAGTTGTACTGATTTTCTTACCGAACCTGGAGCGTCATACCACCAGCAATTGCCAAGGAACAATAAAATTGACCACTAACAATATATAGTTGTTTAGATTCATAGATGCAGTAGCCTGTTTTTCTGAATAATGAGAATTTTGTATGCTCGCAAGACATTATTCTAATGAGTTGGTGAAGTATAACTAGAGAGCTGTGTAAATAATCTTGTGAATGTAATCAAGATTGCCTTTTCAAGTCATGTGAAGTGTTGAGCATAAATGTATTCTGGACATTTGGAGTTGCAATTTCTCTATTGTGTATAATCATTGGTGTTGTGTGTACATCACTGCCAGCTCACAGTTGAAAGAGATTAAATCAAGAGTTGTGATGTGGTGTTAGTGCCCGTAACCATTTAGCATGTTTGTCAATGATATAGTCTCTATCATGCCAGACTGCTTAAACATCCTCAGATAAATCTTTAACTCTTTTAGGACCAGAACACAGGAAACAGGAATTTTCAGATTTGGACCAGGTTAATTTTCCTGTTTCCAGAAATTTTACCATATACCTTTTTCATTTGACTACTTCACACAATAATTTAGATAAATGTGGCATGTGTTATACAGTCGAACCTGTCTAAGGCGACCATTCACGGGACTTTCAAAAACTGGTCCCATAGGACAGGTGGTCCTGCCTCACAGGTTTCACATAATAAATAGAGCGATAAAAAAAATTTTATCCTAAGCACTATGAAAACTAACCTGCAAATCAGCGTAATCCATGAGTAGAACATAGTGCACATGTCGGTCTACAATAGCCACTGGTTGGACACTTTTCATAAAACACGATAGTTAAACACACAAAAATATTTTGTTGAATCACTGATATTCGTTCTTCCAGCGTTAATGCTTTTGGTTTTACACTTTTGACACTGGCCATTTCCTATATTGTGTGTAACACTTTTAAAATCCACAAAAATAATTCACTGAGATACTGTACATGTACGTGAATACACTCTAAGCGGGCAATGACTAATTCTTTAGTTAATTCCTGTAATTTATACGGGCCACGCAATGGTCTACTCTGGTCTAGACGGAACCGCGAAGTGATGTCACTTCACGAATCATAGATCTGTGTCTGCCGTGTTTCTCACACCAGTATTGACTGATAAACGTAACACGTCCCACTGTAATCTGGGACTCACTAAATACGGGAAAACTTCGACACCTGTAGACACCTGTGTCGATCGTTTATGGCTCCCAGCGAGACGGAGAAGGACTGGCTGGTCAGTGTATCGTTATCTCGGATTACCCGCGTGTCGTAAACGGGATAAATAACATTGGCGGCGGTTAATTAGCCTGGTCTCTGGTCGCGTCATACGGTGAGCGCCGTAATCAGTGTTAGCATATAGTAAAAAACTCGGGGAAATTGTAGACCCGGTCCTATAACCAGGGAAACGCTTTAAACAGGTGGTCCTAAGACCAGGTTCGACTGTACATCATCAGAAAGGGAAATAGATACAGAAAATGAAAATAGCAATATATTTATGATATGTGATTATTTAAAGGAAAAAAAATATTTGTTTAAATATAAAATTAAAATATTCAAGGTAGATCATTTTTAATTTAAGATATTGTAATTCACTTATCCTTTTCCATGTTTATATGTGTTGCTATCCATTTATCTTGAAATATTACACAACATAATCAAAATTCCTCCAAAATACAGTTTATTTGATTAATTTATATTCACTTCTTCTTTTCTCTTTTCACTGATACCTAAAAAGGTGTCGTGGTTTATATCATTTGTCGTTCTTGAGCTGCTCGAACTATCTGAATTAGTGATTTTCCTTTGTTGTTACATGTCTCTGTCACTGCATCTATCCATCTTCTTCTGGGTCTTCCTCTTGGTCTTTTTCCATGCATTCTTCAAGAATGCCCTTGATGGTGATTGGTAAGGGTTCATTCTGACCAGTTGGCCAAACCATTTAAGTTGTTGTTCTGTATATTCTTGGCAGGGTTTAGTTCCTACCATTTTTCTTATTATGTTTTCTTATTATTTGTTGTTTTATTTGGTATTCTTTCTCTTCTTGTGTTGTTTGTTACTATTCTCAAGCATCGCATCTCACATGTATTGATCTTTCTTAAATGGGATTTAGAAAGGGTCCATGTTTGACTTTCATAGCACAAAGTTGGTATGAAAATGTTATTTATCATTTGTTGTTTAGCTGGCATAGAAATGTTTGGATGTCTTAGCAATGGTGAAAGCTGGTATGTGACAGCATTTGCTTTTTGTATTCTCATGTCAATTTCTCTGTCTAGTTTTCCATCTTCTGTGAACATTGTGCCTAAATACATGAATTCCTCTACTTGTTTTATTTCTTTATCTTTGATCTTAATGTTTAATGGGTGTCTTAATTTGCTTATTCTTATAGTCTCTGTTTTTGCTGTGTTAATTTTCATACTGTAGTTTGTGCAGCTTTTATCTAGAGATGTTAAATGCTGTTGTAGCAGGTTTTCATCCTCATATATTAGGCATTGGTCATCTGCGAAGAGTAGCTCATTGATGTTGGAGTTTTCTACCTCTATGTTATTATTTGATTTTTCCTTATTGTTGGTTGTTTCCTGATTTATTTTGTCCATATATATGATGAAGAGGAGTGGTGAGAGAACGCATCTTCTGTGCTTTTATCACCTAAACCGCAGATGTTCCAAGTGCCTATTAAACGCTCTGATTGTTTTCTTTGTGTTGTTGTAGTTTTCTCGCTTTCATTTTGCATTTTCGTTCGTGCTCATAATAGCACAATGGATGGTAATTAAAACAAACTGTAAGAATACATCACAAATAAATCCGTTCAGATTAACACAAGAACGCTTGAATTTCTTTTACTACGGGCATTGAAATTCACTTATAACTTAATTTGACTCCCATCGAAAATTGCATCGTGTTGCCAGCACAGTCACACACTGGAAATCTCATTTATATCCACAAATAACAAAATTATGTACATTTTTGTAAATGATCCCAGAATGAAAAATATAAATTTATGTGACGTCAGAACAATATTATTTACAAGTTAAGTTTATTATTTTTATTTACATAACTGGACTTATTTGTGTGAATGTCCCTAAAGTACCAGTTTCGTTTCGTACAGAATAACTACCACTCGATTCCTCTGAGACACTGATAGTGCTGTAATGGAAGGCATCCCCTAGCTAGACCTAAGCCAGATCATCTTACCTTTTTATCATAACTTTTACCAATATTCCGACCCATTATCACAACAAAATTATTGTCCAAGTCTAAATACTATGAATACTCTATTTCTGAATCACTCAATAACAAGGTTTCGAACATAGATTTAGCTTGTTCTGCTCTATATCGTTTTGGTCGACTGCAACAGTGGGCATGGCCATTATGTGACAAAAATTTGAGAAATAAATAATAAATATAAATTAAAAATTTTCCAACGTTCGAAACTCAGACCACGCAGGTATCAGCAGAAAGTGAAAGTGAGAACTATCCTACTTCCGGAAATCAAGTATTGGTTGAAATAAAAACGAAAATCAGTGAAAACGAATCAAATATTCAGCTACACCCGAAATAACCGACATGTCGGTGTATAGTTGAAAATGATTAGTTTTATAGAACCGAGGTGTCGGATAATAGTCCGGAAAGAGTTATTGATCTTAGTTCTGATGTTTTTAACTTCTAGTTTTGGTGGTATTAACAGTCTTAGTTTTGATGTTTTTAACTTCTAGTTTTGGAGGTATTAACAGTCTTGGTTCTGATGTGTTTAGCTTCTAGTATTGGGGTATTAACGGTCTTAGTTTTGATGTTTTTAACTTCTAGTTTTGGTGGTATTAACAGTCTTAGTTTTGATGTTTTTAACTTCTAGTTTTGGAGGTATTAACAGTCTTAGTTCTGATGTTTTTAGCTTTATAGTTTTGGAGGTATTAACAGTCTCAGTTCTGATGTTTTTAACTTCTAGTTTTGGAGGTATTAACAGTCTTAGTTTTGAGGTTTTTAACTTCTAGTTTTGGTGGTATTAACAGTCTTAGTTTTGAGGTTTTTAACTTCTAGTATTGGGGTATTAACAGTCTTAGTTTTGATGTTTTTAACTTCTAGTTTTGGTGGTATTAACAGTCTTAGTTTTGATGTTTTTAGCTTCTAGTATTGGGGTATTAAAAATCTCAGTTCTGATGTTTTTAGCTTCTAGTATTGGGGTATTAAAAGTCTCAGTTCTGATGTTTTTTTACTTCTAGTTTTGGAGATATTAACAGTCTCAGTTCTGATGTTTTTAACTTCTAGTTTTGGTGGTATTAACAGTCTTAGTTTTGATGTTTTTAACTTCTAGTTTTGGAGGTATTAACAGTCTTAGTTCTGATGTTTTTAGCTTTATAGTTTTGGAGGTATTAACAGTCTCAGTTCTGATGTTTTTATCTTCTAGTTTTGGAGGTATTAACAGTCTTAGTTTTGAGGTTTTTAACTTCTAGTTTTGGTGGTATTAACAGTCTTAGTTTTGAGGTTTTTAACTTCTAGTATTGGGGTATTAACAGTCTTAGTTTTGATGTTTTTAACTTCTAGTTTTGGTGGTATTAACAGTCTTAGTTTTGATGTTTTTAGCTTCTAGTATTGGGGTATTAAAAATCTCAGTTCTGATGTTTTTAGCTTCTAGTATTGGGGTATTAAAAGTCTCAGTTCTGATGTTTTTTTACTTCTAGTTTTGGAGATATTAACAGTCTCAGTTCTGATGTTTTTAACTTCTAGTTTTGGTGGTATTAACAGTCTTAGTTTTGATGTTTTTAGCTTCTAGTTTTGGAGATATTAACAGTCTCAGTTCTGATGTTTTTAACTTCTAGTTTTGGAGATATTAACAGTCTCAGTTCTGATGTTTTTAACTTCTAGTTTGGAGATATTAACAGTCTCAGTTCTGATGTTTTTAACTTCTAGTTTTGGTGGTATTAACAGTCTTAGTTTTCAGGTTTTTAGCTTCTAGTATTGGGGTATTAAAAGTCTCAGTTCTGATGTTTTTAACTTCTAGTTTTAGGATTGAGTTATTGAGTTATTTGCGGGTCATCATCATTGCTCTTCGAACATGTCCATAGGTGCTCAGATCCCCTCCTCAGCAATTCCCTCAGTGTCCAGCGACTGACGACTCCAGTTCTATGTTGGTTGATAAGTCTTCTTACACGGCCACCAAGTTTCTCTTTTCTGGCCGTGCCCATCTTAACTCCCATTTCCATCATCCGAAGAAGTGACGTTGATCTGTGTTTGTCGAAGTCCTGTGCTCTTCCAACATCTCGAAGGGCATTGATGATGTCCGCCTGATCCATCGGTTGCCCGTCCTCAACGACAGCGCAGCTAGCCAACCTGTCCGCTCTCTCATTTCCACGTACTCCCGCATGTCCAGGGACATAGACAAAGGTGACCTTACGTATTTTGGATTTCTGCAACGACTCTACCCATTGCATGCGTACATAGCCCGCCTCCACTTTTTTTTATCATGCTCATCGAATCACTCAGTATACATGCGTGGATGTAGTCTTGTGACTAACCATTTGAATGCCTTGGTCACTGCCATCACCTCCATTGTCATGCTACTCGTGGTCATGGTGTATGCACCACTGTCTTCCTTGGCTATTCTGCCTGCTGAGCGTGCTGTAAATGCCCATGCACTTCTTTCGTGTCGTCTTACAGATCCGTCTGTATAGATGACTGCATCTTTCTCATCGGTATTATCGCAGATGAGACCGTTGACCTCAGCATTAACCACGACCGGGTTCTGTTCCCTACTTTTCCTGTCGAGTGTGACAATACATGAGAAAGTTCCCTTGAATGACGTAGGCACCGGTATCCACTCCTCACCAACGCTGATATTGGTAAGCCCACAGACCTGTTTGATGACATCTTCTGCCCGGCCCACCCATGATTTGCCTCTTTTTAGCCTGGTACCTTTCTCTGTGTTGAGCACGTGGTGCAATGGATGCTCTGTATCTGTACTAATCTTCAGGTATGCTCGTGCTCTCCAGATCTTAATTCTGTCATCCATGGTTGGAAAGTCAAGAAGATACCTCATTGCTTCACAGGGAGTGTCCCTCGTACATCCCAGGATAATGCGCATGGCTTTATTTTGTATTTTCTCCAGCCTATCAATTTGAGTCGTACTGACAGTAAGAATTGCCAGGGCATACTCGATTGGTGTGAGGACTAATCCCTGGAACAGAAGAGTAAGTAGCCTCTGCTCGATGTTGGCAGCTGCCATGACCTTCAAGGCGGCTAATCCTTTGCGGGATTTTGTTATCACATGGTCGACGTGGTCCCGAAAACACAGGCTGCGATCAAACTTAAATCTGAGGTATGTCATCAACTTGTCCCTGGTCACCTCATCAGCTCCCATTCGTACTACCGGTGTGGTTGTATTAACGATATGATTGTTAAGGGAGTTTTAGGATATTAACAGTTACTGTTTTTTTTTCTCCCTTTTCTGAAGAGTGATGTGGAACTCTACTACAAGTTCAGTCCCTTGCTAATGCAGTATGTACCAAAGGAGACAGTCGATGCCTGGATCAGGCAAGGGAAACAAATTGACCCCAAGAAACTTATTCCAGCTCTTGTCCAGTATGACCATACAAGATTCCGTGAACAGGTAAATCCTTCCCTTTTATATTTTATGTATCTACTGAATGTGTTTTTATTATATTGAAAAAGAACACACAAGTTTTTTAAAATAACATCTTAGTTTCAAATTTGTTTTGATGTTTGAATCAGAAAAAAATCTGGACATTCTTCTTCTTTCCTTCCTCATTTGCCTTTCAGCGTCAAGGACAGATTTGCTGTCTTTTGCTCTTCTTTTGGCCTCTGCTGCTGTTATGTTTTCTACACATCTGAACACTTGCTCTTTAACACATCTACCATAGTTTTATGCAGTCGTGACGTCAAATACAGAATTCCCTCCCACAAAGTCTGACCGGAATGTTTGTTTAGCCTGCCACTCCCAAAACTAACACCACGACTACATATTTTATATTACGATCCACTAAATTCACTACATTTAATCTCTCTTATTAACATTGAACACCTATATTTGTTTATACAGAAATATAATTTCAGAATTTCTGTGAGTAAAAGTGAAAGTCATACTTTTTTTACAGTTTCATTTTTGTTATATTCATATTTGGAGTAGGTCTAGGTTTTTGTGCTCACCACACCGATAACCATAAGTGATTTAATATTTACAATCTACTTAATTCACATTTAATCTCTCATATTAACAGTGAACATCTATATTTGTTTATACAATTTGATAAATTCTGTGAGTAAAAGTGAGTTATCATTTTCTTGACGGTTTCAATTTTGTGAATTTGTCCTGGACGTTGAATTATATTTTTGTGCTCACATCGCCAGTAAAAGCAACAGTCATAAACACTGGGCTATAAGGACAGCAATTGTTATTTTAGCAAATTTATGAGATGAACTGACGCCACAATGTCATCGGTGTTACATAAACAATAACTATTTTTATAGCATAGACATTAGACAAGAAAACAGAACAGAGAATTGAAGCCTTTGAAATGTGGATGGATATATAGAAGAATAGGTAGAATTGGATGGAAGGAAAAGAAAACAAACGATGAAGTTTTAAAACAACTAAAAATGAAAAGAGAACTACTAAGCACAATTCAAACAAGACAAATGCGATTTTTGGGCCATGTTAAAAGACACAACAGCCTACTAAAAGTAATCCTGGAGGGGAAAATACAAGGTAAAAGAGGTAGAGGCAGACCAAGACTAACATGGACGAGTAACATCAAAAGATGGACAAATCAGCCTATGACAACCTGCACCATCAAAGCAAGAGACAGAGCAGAATGGCACTTCCTGGTAGCCAACCTTCGTTGCGGAGGCGGCACTCAATGATGATGATTTTTATAGCTGAAAGGTGGGATAAGATAATGAAAGCTGCGTAGACAGCAATCCTGAATGTAAGTTAGAAACATCAGAATTTTTGTCAGGGGAAGGGCTTCATATGCATCATATTAGGGTCTTATTTCCGTCATAGCGACTTAATTCATCAGCTGAATAATATGTCCAAAACAGTCTTTTCATGGTCAACCCTGGAGGCCAGTGTTTTTTATAGCATTTCTTAAAGTCTCGTTGTGTTGTGTTTTGATCTTTCTGTCTAATCACATGGCTAAACCATTGTATCTGTTGTTTATTTATGTATTCTATGGCGAGAATTATTCCTAGCTTTTTTGTCAGTTCTTCATTTCTGATCTTACCTCTCAGGCTGGACATGGAGATATTAATTTGTCGGTTTATAGAATCATGTTTGTTATTGACTGTTTCTCAATTGATTGTTGATGTCAAGTTTGCCTAAAAGTCAACAGCCAAACTGAACAGTTCGGTGATCATTTGTATGATAATTGAACAGTTGTGGTGATCATTTGTGTGATAATTGAACAGTTGTGGTGATCATTTGTGTGTTAATTGAACAGTTGTGGTGATCATTTGTGTGATAATTGAACAGTTCTGGTGATCATTTGTGTGATAATTGAACAGTTGTGGTGATCATATGTGTGATAATTGAACAATTTTGGTGATCATTTGTGTGATAATTGAACAGTTCTGGTGATCATATGTGTGATAATTGAACAGGTCTGGTGATCGTTTGTGTGATAATTGAACAGGTCTGGTGATCATTTGTGTGATAATTGAACAGGTCTGGTGATCATATGTGTGATAATTGAACAGGTCTGGTGATCATTTGTGTGATAATTGAACAGGTCTGGTGATCATTTGTGTGATAATTGAACAGTTCTGGTGATCATTTGTGTGATAATTGAACAGTTCTGGTGATCATATGTGTGATAATTGAACAGGTCTGGTGATAATTGAACAGTTGTGGTGATCATTTGTGTGGTAATTGAACAGGTCTGGTGATCATTTGTGTGGTAATTGAACAGTTCTGGTGATCATTGTGTAACTTCTCTCTTCTTCTTCTTCTTTTCTCTTTCACTGATACCTAAAAGGTGTCGTGGTTTATATCATTTGTCGTTCTTGTGCTGCTCGAATTGTCTGAATTAGTGATTTTCCTTTTTTATTACATGTCTCTGTCACTGCATCTATCCATCTTCTTCTGGGTCTTCCTCTTGGTCTTTTCCATGCATTCTCGAGAAGAACGCCCTTGATGGTGATAGGTGAGGATTCATTCTGACCAGGTGGCCAAACCATTTAAGTTGTTGTTGTTCTATATATTCTTGGCAGGGTTTTGTTCCTACCATTTTTCTTATGGTTTCATTTGGTATTCTATCTCTTCTTGTGTTGTTTGTTACTTTTCTCAAGCATCGCATCTCACATGTATTGATCTTTCTTAAATGTGATTTAGAAAGGGTCCATGTTTGACTTTCATAGCACAAAGTTGGTATGAAGATGCTATTTATCATTTGTTGTTTAGCTGGCATAGAAATGTTTGGATGTCTTAACAATGGTGAAAGCTGGTATGTGACAGCATTTGCTTTTTGTATTCTCATGTCAATTTCTCTGTCTAGTTTTCCATCTTCTGTGAACATTGTGCCTAAATACTTGAATTCCTGTACTTGTTTTATTTCTTTGTCTTTGATCTTGATGTTTAATGGGTGTCTTAATTTGCTTATATTTATAGCCTCTGTTTTTGCTGTGTTAATTTTCATACTGTAGTTTGTGCAGCTTTTATCTAGAGATGTTAAATGCTGTTGTAGCAGGTTTTCATCCTCGTATATTAGGCATTGGTCATCTGCGAAGAGTAGCTCATTGATGTTGGAGTTTTCTACCTCTATGTTATTATTTGATTTGTCCTTGTTGTTGGTTGTTTCCTGATTTATTTTGTCCATATATATGATGAAGAGGAGTGGTGAGAGGACACATCCTTGTCTTACTCTTGTTGTAACCTGAAACCATTCTGACAGACCTTCCGATGTTCTGACGGCACTTTGACTGTTTTTATATAGTGCTATTATATTTTCTAGTAGTTGTCCTGCTACCCCGTATGTTTCTAAAGTTTGCCAAAGTTTGTTCCTGTCCACACGATCAAACGCTTTTTCCTGATCTATAAACACTATATTTAGGTTTCTGTCATATTCTATTGTTTTTTCACATAGTTGTCTCAATGTAAATATAGCATCAGTACAGCTTTTGCCTTTTCTGAATCCGAATTGATTACTACTTAATTGAGGTTCTATTATGTATCTTACTCTCCTCTCTAATATTTTAGCAAACATATTCTCTAAAAACTTCTCTCTAATGTAATAGAATTAATTAGTCACTAAAAGTAAGAATGAGCTCTAGAAAATGATGGACATGATAGTGGTGGAGAGTAAAAATAAAGGCCTTAGGCTTGGCTGCAAAAAGACTGAAGTAATAGTTGCATAATCATGAAAATCATAAAAAACCTCAACAAACAGGAGCCATAAGAATTAGCAACTAAACAGGGCAGTTTCAATACATAAAACAAGGAGTCTGAAAGGGCTGTGTTCTGTTCCTTATTTGTGTTCATTTTACAGCAAAAATATTATGAGATCAGTGGTAGATATAAAAGGTATTGAAGTCAACGGTCACAACATAAACAATTTGCGATATGCAGATGACACATCTTAATAGCAGAGACAGAATGAACTACAAGAAATGATAGACATAATATTAAAAGAATGCACAAGAGAGGTCTCAGTCTAAATAGTAAGAAGATAGAAGTATTGGCCATATACGATGCACTGTAGATAGAAGATTGTGGAAGGACATGATCGCCTACGCCAACTGGTATGGCACATGATGATGATCATGAGAAGATGAAAGTTGAAATACTTGGGTACAATTGATAAAATACAGAGAAAGAGAGATTGCAGACAACAAATAGTGAAAATACTAGATACCTTGTTGTCATGGCATGGAAAACAGTCAAAAACAGAATTGATATGATGCACTGTGGATAGATGGTTGTGAAAGAACATGATTGCTTATGCCAAACGGTATGGCACATGATAATGAACGGTTGCAACTAAAAGAAAAAAGACATTGACAATATAGGATAGACAGTTTAAGATTAGCTCATTAACAGAAATAAGGTCAATGAATTCAGATACCTCGGAACTTTGATAATTTCACTTCATTTTAAAGATACCTGCTTGCACAATATGAAGCAGTTAACCCTAATTTACGATACCTACCTGTGACACACTTTGTTATATTCCATAGTACAAATTCATCATCATCATGTGCCATACCGGTTGGCGTAGGTGATCATATCCTTCCACAATATTCTATCTACAGTGCATCGTATCAGTTTTGTTGTTGACTGTTTTCCATGCCATGACACCAACCTATCCAGTATTTAGTACAAATTACTACCACTTAATTGTAACATTAGGAGCAATAAAAATTGTATTTTCTTTGAACTTTTGACACACACACAACTGTGTGTTTACCAATTGTACACACAGGGAACTCAGATTTCCTGTCTCTGGTTGATTTACAACAAAATTAATAAAGAGCTGTAGAGATAGAAAGTTGTGGAGAGACATGATCATCTATGCCAGTAGGCACTGTAATTTATGGTGATGTAATTTTATAAAACTCTATTAATCTTCAGTCCTAGCTGTTGTGATCTCTCATCAAGTATGCTCATTTTATCCTGCATCTGTTGATGGCTGTGTGATAGGAGAGCTATGTCATCAGCAAAGTCTAAATCACCATGTTGTTTGGTCAGTGACCACTGGATCCCATTTCTGTTGTTTTGAGTTATTTTCATATTCCAATCTATGGCCAGTAGAAAGAGAAATGGAGACAGAAGGCATCCCTGCCTTACTCTTGTTTTTATTTCAAATGCTTCTGTAAGCTGTCCTTCATGCACCACACTACATTTCGTTCCTTCATATATTGTTTTTATCTGGTTAATAAACTTTATGGGGATTCCGTAATGACTCAGCAACTTCCAATGCATTCTTCTGTTTAAACTATCAATATGCCTTTTCATAATCTATGAATCCAATATAAAGTGGGGATTTTAGTTCTAAACTTTGTTCAGCTATTATATGTAGAGTAGTTATTTGATCAGCACATGATCTGTTCTTCCTAAAACCTGCTTGTTCATCTCTCAAATGTTTCTCTATGGCCTCTTTTAGTCTCTCCAGAATGATTCTGCTTAATATTTTTCCTGGCACTGATAGTAGCATAATTCCCCTATAATTTATGCACTCCTGTAAACTTCCTTTCTTTTGTAGTTTGATCATATAACCTTCTTTCCAGTCTTTAGGTATTTCTTCCCTCTCCCAAATTTTATCTAGTAGATTATGTAACATCTTGGTAGAGGTGTTAATATCTGCTTTGATGGCTTCCGAAGGAATTTCATCTGGTCCTGTGTCTTTACCATTTTTTAATAGTTTGATGGCTTTCATTATTTCTTCTTTGCTTGGTTTTCCACAGTTAACGTGTAACTCTTCTTCTGCTGGTAGTATATCTGGAGGATTATTTGAGTCGGGTCTGTTCAAAAGTTCTTCAAAGTGCTCTTTCCATCTCTCCATTTGTTCCCTTAAATTACTAAGCATATTTCCTTTCTTATCTTTAATAAAGGCATTGATCTGTTTGTATTTTCCACTTAATTTCTTTGTGCTGTTGTACAGTTCTTTCATATTCCATTTATTTGCTGCTTCTTCTGCCTCTTTAGCTAGTTCATCTATATATTTCCTCTTATCCCTTTTAATGCATCTTCTAACTTCTTTGTTCACCTCTGTGTAAGCTTCCTGTGTCTTGGCTTTATTACTTCTCGTTTTGCTTTTATTTATGTCTGCTTTCTTGTTCTTTCTTTCTTTAATTTTATCCAGGGTCTCTGCTGTCATCCATGCCTTATTCTGACGTTCTCTTTTCCCCAGTGTTTCTTCGCATGTCTCTTTCCATATATCTATTTCCATACATCTTTCTATATATCAAGGGATAAGACCAACATTATGAGAATTAATACAGTTGGCAATAACCAAATAAAACTAGGAGAAATACCTCTATTAGATGCACAGTCTTACATATATATGGGCAGTAATATAGATAAAGAGGGAGGAACAGAAAATGATACCAAAATAAGGATATCAAAAGCAAGAGGAGCTTTCATTGCACTGGGAAACATATGGAAATCCAAAGAAATTAGGTTAAATACAAAAATAAAAATTGTCAACTCAAATGTTAAGTAAGTCCTATTATATGGTTGTGAAACATGGAGAACAAAAAAATTGACAATCACGAAAATACAGACTTTCATTATTGGATGCTTACGCAGAATAAAAGGTTGGAAATGGCATGACAAAATCACTAACATAGAATTATGGAAATGTACCAGTCAAATACCAGTGGATAAAGAGATACAGCGAAGACGATGGCGCTGGATATGACACACTCTACGGAAACCAACTGAGGGTATTACACAACAGGTCCTTTTTTGGAATCCCCAGGGGAAAAGACAAAGAGGAAGACCAAGGAATTCTTGGAGAAGACAGATAGAAGCAGAGATGAAGATGATGGGGAAGACATGGAATGGTCTTAAAAGAATGGCAAAAAACAGAACGACTTGGAAAGTGTTTGTTGAAGACCTATGCTCCACTGGGAGCTAAAAAGGTAGAAGAAGAAGAAGAATTTTATAAAACATTGCTTTGACCAAGTAAAGTAAGTAGCAGTGAAGGCAGAAAACTAAGAGATTAATTCAAATATATATTATATGGGGGAGGTTGTGAGTAAAGCTGTAGAGGCCATGTGAAATAGATACAAGATGGTATTAAGCAGCTAAACTGGTGGAGAAGTGAGACAAACTACAATGTTTGTTTTATCTACAGGTTTAGCTTCTTAATACCACATATTTATTTTAACAGAAAACTCGGAGAGAATTGTTGTGTCTGTTAATTCATAGTGACTCAAGTGTGGGTGAGATGAAGTGATGTTTCCTGACAATATTCTCGAGTCAGTGTAACATTGTGTGGTGTACTGATACTGTTGTTATGCTATATGATCCATATTCTCCAAAGTGTTTGTTCTTTATTTGACAACCAGGGAAATGAGGCAATAAGATACCTGGAGTTCTGTGTGCAGAAGATGGAAAACAAGGACCTAGCTATTCACAATTATCTTCTGTCACTCTATGCCAAGCTGCAGCCAGACAATCTGATGACATATCTACAGCTTCAAGGAGAGGTGAGTCATCAGGGCATATCGGTAGACTTTAACAAACTACAAGCTGCAGCCAGACAATCTGATGACATATCTACAGCTTCAAGGAGAGGTGAGTCATCAGGGCATATCGGTAGACTTTAACAAACTACAAGCTGCAGCCAGACAATCTGATGACATATCTACAGCTTCAAGGAGAGGTGAGTCATCAGGGCATATCGGTAGACTTTAACAAACTACAAGCTGCAGCCAGACAATCTGATGACATATCTACAGCTTCAAGGAGAGGTGAGTCATCAGGAAATATTGGTAGACTTTAACAAACTACAAGCTGCAGCCAGACAATCTGATGACATATCTACAGCTTTAAGGAGAGGTGAGTCATCAGGACATATTGGTAGACTTTAAACGTACAAGCTGCAGCCAGACAATCTGATGACATATCTACAGCTTCAAGGAGAGGTAAGTCATTGTGGCATATTGGTAGACTTTAAACCTACAAGCTGCAACCAGGCAATCTGATGACATATCTACAGCTTCAAGGAGAGGTGAGTCATCAGGACATATTGGTAGACTTTAAACCTACAAGCTGCAGCCAGACAATCTGATGACATATCTACAGCTTCAAGGAGAGGTGAGTCATCAGGACATATTGGTAGACTTTAACAAACTACAAGCTGCAGCCAGACAATCTGATGACATATCTACAGCTTCAAGGAGAGGTGAGTCATCAGGAAATATTGGTAGACTTTAAACGTACAAGCTGCAGCCAGACAATCTGGTGACATATCTACGGCTTCAAGGAGAGGTGAGTCATCAGGACATATTGGTAGACTTTAAACCTACATTACGATTCCCTTGTAAAAAGTACTCAAAATACAAATTCTCGAAATGTAACTGTGCTGTGAGGGTGGTGGTTGAGTTCCAGGCTATAAATCAACCATAAGTTAGGAAATGATTACCACATGAAATTTGTCTCATCTTGGGTAAACACACACTGTGCAGAAAAAGTTAAAAGAAAATGCTATTTTTGAAACTCCAATCAGGTGGTAGTAATTTTAAATATGGTATAGTGAAAATACTTGGTATAGCATGGAACGAATTCAAAACAAACGAGGAAATTAGAGAAATCGCCAATCAGCCACTAATATCTTCAGTAATCAAGAAAAGACGATGGTCATACGTTGGACATGTGATGAGAAGAGATAATAACTGAATAACAAAGCAAGCCCTCGTGTGGGAAACAACAGGTAAGAGAAAAAGAGGAAGACCCAGGGAGACACTGAGAAGAACATTGATGAGAGAGGCAAGAGCAGCTGGATTCGGCTCCCTCAATGAGATAGATCTGCTTGCACAGAACAGAGACAAATGGCGAGATTTGATAAAATATCTTTAAAAGAAAACTGCTAGAACAAAAATTCAGATAGGAGAAGGTGTATCTTGTGTCTTGGTCTACGCCTTATGGGCCGGCAACGGCTTGAAAGGTCAATAGATAGATAGATAGAGATAGTGAAAATATGACCCACAAATATGAATCCTAATCTTGGGTTCAGGCATGTTTATGGGCACGAGTAATGTTTTGTTTGTTGACTGTTGCTTTCATTTTTGAGCAGAAGTAAAATCTGACAGATTTTTTTTTTTTACCAAAATCCACATGTGGCCTTGTTTTCTATATAATAATGACTACTTTAGTTCTGGGGTTAAGGCAAAGAAATGCAAATGAATGCATACAAATGCGAAGCTGCAGTAAAGCTAAATGTGAGGGAGAATTGAAAAATAAAATAGAAAAAATTGTATGGTAAAAGCTTTATGTGATTTTACCATACCATTTTTTCTATATTTTTTTTTTCATTTCTTCCGCCTACTTTAGTTCTGCCTGCAGGGATAACTCTGCTAATGCTTGGCGACACATATTATTATGCAACATGTGATCATGGGGTGTTTTTGCAAAATGTCATAAAAACAGCATCAAAATTTCTTGTTACTTTTGCATGTTTTGCTTCTCTAACAAGAAAAATCTGTCTAATAATAGTAGATTAATATACCATTCCTCGTTCTGTTAAGTTTCACAGCCGACAATGTTCATTTCTATCTATCTATCGACCTTTCGAGCCATAGCCGGCTCATAGAGCATAGACCCAGATACACTTTCTCTTATCTAAATTTTTATTCTAGCAGTTTTCAATTCTTGTAAAGATATTTTATCAAATTTCGCCATTTGTCTCTGTTCTGTGCAAGCAACTCTATCTCATTGAGGGAGCCGATTCCTGCTGCTCTTGCCTCTCTGATCAATGTTCTTCTCTGGGTCGGCCTCTTTTCCTCTTACCTGTTGTTTCCCACATGAGGGCTTGCTTTGTTATTCAGTTATTATCTCTCCTCATCACATGTCCAACATATGACCATCGTCTTTTCTTGATTCTATCTATTGACCTTTCGAGCCGTAACCGGCCCATAGGGCGTAGACCAAGATACACCTTCTCCTATATGAATTTTTGTTCTAGCAGTTTTCTTTTAAAGATATTTTATCAAATCTCGCCATCTGTCTCTGTTCTGTGCAAGCAGTTCTATCTCATTGAGGGAGCCGAATCCTGCTGCTCTTGCCTCTCTCATCAATGTTCTTCTCAGTGTCTCCCTGGGTCTTCCTCTTTTTCTTTTACCTGTTGTTTCCCATATGAGGGCTTGCTTTGCTATTCGATTATTATCTCTTCTCATCACATGTCCAACGTATGACCATCGTCTTTTCTTTATTACTGAAGATATTAGTGGTTGATTGGCGATTTCTCTAATTTCCTCGTTTGTTTTGAATTCGTTCCATTCTATACCAAGTATTTTCAGACATTTATTTTCGAATGCGTTCAACTTTGTTTCTATATCTCTTGTTGTTTTCCAGCTTTCACACGCATACGTAAGGGTTGATAGTACATTTGATTTGAATAGCCTAAGTTTTGTGTTTGTGCTAATGAGTTTTGATTTCCACAACTTTTCAAGGCTTCTGAAAGACATTGCTGCTTTAGCCAGTCTGATTCTAATTTCTTTGCTCGTATCCCCTTCTCGATCAATGTGACTTCCAAGATAGATAAAGTGATCGATCTCTTCTACTGGTTTGTTTTCCATGTATATTTTGTCACTTGTTGGAATTAAACTTTTCATGACATAGTTTTCTTGATTACTGAAGATATTATTGGTTGTTTGGCGATTTCTCTAATTTCCTCATTTGTTTTGAATTCGTTCCATGCTATATCTAGTATTTTCCTTAGACATTTCACTTTCAACTTTGTTTCTATGTCTCTTGTTGTTTTCCAGCTCTCACATGCATACGTAAGGGTAGATAGTATGTTTGATTTGAATAGTCTAAGTTTTGTGTTTGTGCTGATGAGTTTTGATTTTCACAACTTTTCAAGGCTTCTGGAAGACATTGCTGCTTTAGCTATTCTGATTCTAATTTCTTTACTTGTATCCCCTTCTCGATCAATGCTCATTTAGGTTACAAAAAATTTTTAACAAGTCACCATCGATTGCAACCATTGCCGGTAAAAAGAGTAACCTACATATTTAAACATGATTATGAGAAAACTATGCAGCAGCGAAATTTAAAATATAAAATCTTTAATAACTATGTAGGTGAGATTTAATTTACTTTTTAAATAGTGTCTCGCTGCCACATAGTTATTTTTTAAAACATTGATTCTCTTTTCTAATAACACAGTATAGGAGTATTAGATATCTAGGCCAGGTTAATTGTGTGCATGCATCAAAATTACAGATCAGCTGCCTTCTAAAAATGCCATTATCAATTATTGCTAATTTATTTTATATGCTATAAAAGAGAATATTTCAGGAATAACATTAAACTGTCAAATTAAGATAATTAAATTATGTTTTAAGTGCTTGCAGAAGATGTACTTTGAAAACCATTTAGGAACTATATTTAGCTGAGATATGACAATCTTCGATCATCTGTATACTGTGCTAAAACAAGGGACAAACTTACAAGTTTGGAAATAAGGTCCCATGTCCACTATTTAAAAATAAACTTCACATAGTGAAGTGTGGTTTCTCTACACAACAATCTATTACTCCATTATATATTCTGCTAATTTTTTTTTTATGCATTTACTTGTCCTTAAGGATGTTGCTATGTGATATATGTTAAATCTTATTTTATTCTCACGTATGTATATGTGATGTTCCAGGAACCACAAGATATTTGCTACGATGTCAAGTACGCACTAAGATTGTGCGCTGAGTACAACCACAAGAAGGCCTGTGTGCACATCTACTCCCTGATGGGCCTCTATGAGGAAGCTGTTGATATGGCACTGTTGGTCAGTATAAGTGCACAGTTATCAATTATAGAAATTTTGAAACAAAGTGTTATATCTAATATAAGTATGTTAAATATAGCTTGATAAATGTACTGTACGGCATGCTAATTAATATGATTATAATCTATCAGTTGACTTTCGTTATTTTATATAAGCCCAAACTTTTTCTGGATGTTTCTTGTATAATGTGTTTGTTGCTGTTACCGATTGACAGTTCTGTTGTAATGGTTGGCATGCCATTACTCTATTCCACTTCTCTCTCTCTCTCTCTCTCTCTCTCTCTCTCTCTCTCTCTCTCTCTCTCTCTCTCTCTCTCTCTCTCTCTCTCTCACTTTCTCTCTCTCTCTCCCTCCCTCCCTCTTCTATCATTGTACATCATTGAGCACTTAACAAAGTCCAAGTTCTGTTTATTCACTTTTGTTTTCCCATTTCTACTTGTTTTTTTCCTCCTCTTTTCCCTTGAGTACTCTGGAGAGTGTTTTTTTGTTTCCACATCTAGCACCACATCCATGTCTGGATTTTGAGTTCACAGATTGAGTGGTGTATAATCCAGTGTTTTGTTAGATAATATTGCTAATTTTTTAATATGAGAAGTTGAGGATTGGTGAGGGGTGAGGCAAATGCCAGACTGCACCTGAGCTGGAAGTGGCTGATGATGATAATGACTCATAACTGATTATTTATGGCGGGATTAATGACCAATAGCTGATAACGATTCTGCACATCCTGGCTAGGAGGTCTTTAAACAGACTAACCAATCTAGCCAAAGAGGTCCTGAAAATAGACTAACCAGTCTGGTCAAGGTGGTCATTCAAACAGACTAACCAATTGAAGGCTATGCATGAAAAGTGTTCCTTGTTACAGTTTCCTCATATTCAAAGTCCGGGTTGTTGCAGGAGCTACTGAGTTAAGTGCTCTGTGCATACCGTGAGCTGTGTGTCTCATCCGTTTTGATATTACGATGAATGATGATATCATATGACAGGGAACAGTTGGCTATGTTCACTTTCTGCGCGGTTTCGACTTATGCCTTTTGGTGTGTGCTGAGACTGCTACGATGGGGACTACAGTTACCTTTCTTTGTTTGGGAGATGCAATATTAATTCGGATGATTCCTCTGGCACAGGCGGTTGAGCAATTATAGATTTTAATTCATTTGCAGTGATACCGGGGCCTTCCATAACCAAACAACAGACTAACCAATCTGGCCAAAGAGGTCCTGAAAGAAGACAACCAATCCGGCCAGGCAGTTCCTACAAATAGACTAACCAGTCTGACCAAGCAGTTCCTACAGATAGACTAACCAGTCTGACCAAGCAGTTCCTACAAATAGACTAACCAGTCTGACCAAGCAGTTCCTACAAATAGACTAACCAGTCTGACCAAGCAGTTCCTACAGATAGACTAACCAGTCTGACCAAGCAGTTCCTACAGATAGACTAGCCAGTCTGACCAAGCAGTTCCTACAAATAGACTAACCAGTCTGACCAAGTAGTTCTCACAGATAGACTAGCCAGTCTGACCAAGCAGTTCCTACAAATAGACTAACCAGTCTGACCAAGCATTTCCTACAGATAGACTAGCCAGTCTGACCAAGCAGTTCCTACAAATAGACTAGCCAGTCTGACCAAGTAATTGTGAGGGTAACCAGACACCTAAAAGGCTGAAGTTGGATGTGTGACCAGTCAAGAGGCCAGGTCTCACTGCTTGCTGTAAACCACAAGATAACACATCTATGACCACTAGACTCTCTTAAATGTGTAGATGACAACAAGTAATAATCATTAGGTGAAGGTAAAAGAAGAATGAAGTCACAGCAACAATTGTATAAACATCATCTTCTACTGAAGTGATGAATTTAATTATGAGCATCATGATGATTCTATTTCTTAAACATGGAATGTCCTGACTGGTTTATCTACCAGGTGGATGTTGAACTGGCCAAGCAGCAGGCGGACAAGCCTGATGAAGATGATAAAGACATGCGTAAAAAGCTATGGCTCAGAATAGGTAAGCGGGAGTTTAGACTATAAGTATAGACTTAGGGGGTTGGATAGTCTAAAGGTATGGTGTTGACCTCAAAACATGTAAGTATAGACTTGGGGGGGTTGGGTAGTCTAAAGGTATGATGTTGACCTCAATACAGGTAAGTATAGATGGGGGGGGGGGGGGTGTTAGTCTAAAGGTATGGTGTTGACCTCAAAACATGTAAGTATAGACTTGGGGGGGTTGGGTAGTCTAAAGGTATGATGTTGACCTCAAAATAGGTAAGTATAGACTTGGGGGGGTTGGATAGTCTAAAGGTATGATGTTGACCTCAATACAGGTAAGTATAGACTTGGGGGGGTTGGGTAGTCTAAAGGTATGATGTTGACCTCAATACAGGTAAGTATAGACTTGGGGGGGGGGTTGGGTAGTCTAAAGGTATGATGTTGACCTCAGAACGGGAAGAACCCAGGCTCAAAACCCACTAGCAGCGGTGGTGAATATTTAAAACTAGGAAAAGTTAATCCATGATTTCTTTATGATGTTACCCTTATCTTATTTCTTGGGTAATGAGATGCGATGTCTAGCCATAACGACAACAAACAGGATGTCCTGTGTGTATTCACGCCCATTAAAGATCTCTTAGAAAGGAGTGGGCCATAAACATGGCCGCTGCTCAGACAAAATTGTTAGCATAAATCAACCCACACCATGGGTCCCAGACCATGATACGGAGTTCGTGCACATGGACCAAGATTCTCCTAGGATTTTCTCAGGGATATTGCAGCACCTATGGGTTTGTCCAGTGTACGGTGATGATAATCCTAGCAACAAACAAAGATAGACAGGATGTCAGTCATACGGTGATGATAATCCTAACAACAAACAAAGATAGACAGGATGTCAGTCATACGGTGATGATAATCCTAACAACAAACAAAGAAAGACAGGTTGTCAGTCATACGGTGATGATAATCCTAACAACAAACAAAGATAGACAGGATGTCAGTCATACGGTGATGATAATCCTAACAACAAACAAAGATAGACAGGATGTCAGTCATACGGTGATGATAATCCTAACAACAACAAACAAAGAAAGACAGGATGTCAGTCATACGGTGATGATAATCCTAACAACAAACAAAGATAGACAGGTTGTCAGTCATACGGTGATGATAATCCTAACAACAAACAAAGAAAGACAGGTTGTCAGTCATACGGTGATGATAATCCTAACAACAAACAAAGATAGACAGGATGTCAGTCATACGGTGATGATAATCCTAACAACAAACAAAGATAGACAGGATGTCAGTCATACGGTGATGATAATCCTAACAACAACAAACAAAGAAAGACAGGATGTCAGTCATACGGTGATGATAATCCTAACAACAACAACAAAGAAAGACAGGATGTCAGTCGTTGAAAGGTGGTTGTGAACTTATTCATTTTGGATTAATGGAAAGAGAGAATTGTGAACTGTTTCATGCTGAGGTCATGAAAGAGGGAATTGTGAACTGTTTTATGTTGAGGTCATGAAAGAGGGAATTGTGAACTGTTTTATGTTGAGGTCATGAAAGAGGGAATTGTGAACTGTTTTATGTTGAGGTCATGAAAGAGGGAATTGTGAACTGTTTTATGTTGAGGTCATGAAAGAGGGAATTGTGAACCGTTTCATATTGAGGTCATGAAAGAGAGAATTGTGAACTGTTTCATATTGAGGTCATGAAAGAGAGAATTGTGAACTGTTTCATATTGAGGTCATGAAAGAGGGAATTGTGAACTGTTTTATGTTGAGGTCATGAAAGAGGGAATTGTGAACCGTTTCATATTGAGGTCATGAAAGAGAGAATTGTGAACTGTTTCATATTGAGGTCATGAAAGAGAGAATTGTGAACTGTTCATGTTGAGGTTATGAAAGAGAGAATTGTGAACTGTTTCATATTGAGGTCATGAAAGAGAGAATTGTGAACTGTTTCATATTGAGGTCATGAAAGAGAGAATTGTGAACTGTTTCATGTTGAGGTTATGAAAGAGAGAATTGTGAACTGTTTCATGTTGAGGTCATGAAAGAGAGAATTGTGAACTGTTTCATATTGAGGTCACGAAAGAGAGAATTCTGAACTGTTTCATATTGAGGTCATGAAAGAGGGAATTGTGAACTGTTTCATGTTGAGGTTATGAAAGAGAGAATTGTGAACTGTTTCATATTGAGGTCACGAAAGAGAGAATTGTGAACTGTTTCATATTGAGGTCATGAAAGAGAGAATTGTGAACTGTTTCATGTTGAGGTTATGAAAGAGAGAATTGTGAACTGTTTCATGTTGAGGTCACGAAAGAGAGAATTGTGAACCGTTCATGTTGAGGTCATGAAAGAGAGAATTCTGAACTGTTTCATGTTGAGGTTATGAAAGAGAGAATTCTGAACTGTTTCATATTGAGGTCACGAAAGAGAGAATTCTGAACTGTTTCATATTGAGGTCACGAAAGAGAGAATTCTGAACTGTTTCATGTTGAGGTCATGAAAGAGAGAATTGTGAACTGTTTCATGTTGAGGTCATGAAAGAGAGAATTGTGAACTGTTTCATGTTGAGGTTATGAAAGAGAGAATTCTGAACTGTTTCATATTGAGGTCATGAAAGAGAGAATTGTGAACTGTTTCATATTGAGGTCATGAAAGAGAGAATTGTGAACTGTTTCATGTTGAGGTTATGAAAGAGAGAATTGTGAACTGTTTCATATTGAGGTCATGAAAGAGAGAATTGTGAACTGTTTCATATTGAGGTCATGAAAGAGAGAATTGTGAACTGTTTCATATTGAGGTCATGAAAGAGAGAATTGTGAACTGTTTCATGTTGAGGTTATGAAAGAGAGAATTGTGAACTGTTTCATATTGAGGTCATGAAAGAGAGAATTGTGAACTGTTTCATGTTGAGGTTATGAAAGAGAGAATTCTGAACTGTTTCATGTTGAGGTCATGAAAGAGAGAATTGTGAACTGTTTCATGTTGAGGTTATGAAAGAGAGAATTGTGAACTGTTTCATGTTGATGTTATGAAAGAGAGAATTGTGAACTGTTTCATATTGAGGTCACGAAAGAGAGAATTGTGAACCGTTTCATGTTGAGGTCATGAAAGAGAGAATTGTGAACCGTTTCATGTTGAGGTCATGAAAGAGAGAATTGTGAACTGTTTCATGTTGAGGTTATGAAAGAGAGAATTGTGAACTGTTTTCATGTTGAGGTCACGAAAGAGAGAATTGTGAACCGTTTCATGTTGAGGTCATGAAAGAGAGAATTGTGAACCGTTTCATGTTGAGGTCATGAAAGAGAGAATTGTGAACTGTTTCATATTGAGGTTATTGAAAGAAATGGGAGGATGGGTGTCTAAAGATAAGATGGTCTTTGAACAAGCAGGTTTCAGGTTCAAATTTCCCCCCCCCCCCCCCCCCCCGCCCCCCGCTTGGGATGTTGTATTTTTTTAAGTTTGAATCCCTGGTTTCTTTATGGCTTTACCCTCCCGTAATCTCTGGATAGTGAGGTCCCATGTGCATGTTAACCTCCTTCCCATATCTTTGTGTCCATCATAAAACTGTTCCAGGTACAGCAGATGAATACATTCATATTCACTTTGAAACAATACTGTTCACTCTGTAAGGGATCTAACCACTAATTATTGCTATAACTTTTCTAGACTTGCCTTCCCTTCCATTGGTTTTATTCTCTGAGTGTTTTCAGCTGTATTCAGGAAAATGTAGTAAATAGTGATTCTGAGATTTGACCTGCAAATTCATAACAATGGAGTCAGGTGGAAAGTGGTACCCTTCTTTAACTGTATCATATAAAACTGAACTATTTGGAAAGCAGTGTCATAAATACAACTTTTAAAAAGTTCATAAATGACTAAATATATTTTGTCATTGTCATATTTTTCTGTTTCTGTAACTTTCAACATAAGTAAAAAGGATGAAATCATCCAAAGATTTTCAATTTTTCCATATGAAAATACCATATATTTTTTCTATTCACTTATTTCTAAATCATGAAACAGACATAATGTTGGCATATTCAAATTCCTCATCCATTTTACCTAAAAAGCTTATGAGTATGCAGGGTCAGTTTGAAGTCCGGTAGTGATGGGTTTAAAAGAACAGTTGACTGTTAAAAGTCAACAAGAGCAGACCTGGGCAAATCTTCCTCTGCCAAAGACAGATGTTTCAGGTCGAATGGCACAGATATAACGATTTTGCTGTAAGCTTGTGACACAGTGCATCCGTGCCCACCCAATGGGTAAATTCCGATGAAGAAGAAAAAAATAAAGGGTTGGTTATTGAACTCTGCAAGGTCATTTGGAATTTGAAAGCTGAGAGATAAGTGATTATATTCTGTCACTCTTAACAACATATGCTATCACTCTTACCTTAACAACATATGCTGTCACTCTTATCTAAGCAACATACGCTGTCACTCTTATCTACAGACATACAACACACCAAACTCTCTCCACACTGATATGTAGTTATTAGTGTGTGATTTCAACCAGCACTGACATAAAGACATTAGTGTATGATTTAAACCAGCACTGACATAAAGACATTAGGGTATGATTTCAACCAGCACTGACATAAAGACATTAGGGTATGATTTCAACCAGCACTGACATAAAGACATTAGGGTATGATTTCAACCAGCACTGACATAAAGACATTAGTGTATGATTTCTACCAAAACTGGTTACAGAATTTTTGTTTCTGCCTGCATGGCACCATCTTGTCTACTCTATGATATTTCACCAGCCCGTCACGTTGTAGAGGAGGAGAAAGACATCAAGAGAGCCATGGAGTTCCTGCATGAATGTGACAGACTCAAGATTGAAGACATTTTGCCTTTCTTCCCAGACTTTGTGACAATTGATCATTTAAGGTAGGATACTTCTAAGCTTGTCAAATGTGTGAGTTTTTTTTTTTTTCGCCAGCTTTTATCATGAGACATGTTTTCCTCATCCCACATGAAATGTTCATACTGTCAACTTTATGGCGTTGTAGGTTTGTCTGTCAGAAATAAGAAATGATTTGACTGATTCCTTTCTGCTGGGTTTGATCTTCGTTTCTTGTGGGTTTGAACAGTAATCAGTGATCCATTATAATCAGTTTTTTCTCGTATCATTTTATTAGCGAAAGAACAATATCACTTGACACCTAACTCAGAAATTTGTTGATCAAAACTAGAGTTATTAATTGTTTGTGGTTACTCTCTGATGTTTTTATTTGCCACATTTACCCTAGATTATGTCACCTATCTACAAATCATATTTTTACGACACTGTCGTAAAATTTATGAACCCTAACTGTTACATTTGGAATTCCAAAAATAATATTTTCTTTGAATTTTTGCTACACAGCTGTGTGTTTACACTAGGAGAGACACAAGAATTGTCTGTCTATGATCATCTGAGTAGAGTTGGGGTATGTCTGTCTATGATCATCTGAGTAGAGTTGGGGTATGTCTGTCTATGATCATCTGAGTAGAGTTGGGGTATGTTTGTCTATGATCATCTGAGTAGAGTTGGGGTATGTCTGTCTATGATCATCTGAGTAGAGTTGGGGTATGTCTGTCTATGATATCTAAGTAGTTTTGTGGTATGACTGTATTTGTTTTATGTTCTGGACAGGATGCTATAATTTCTTCACTACAAGAATACAACCAGCACATTGACAGCTTGAAGGAGGAGATGGGGAAGCTACACAGAGTGCTGAGGAGATCAGAAATGAAATTCAGAGCTTTAGAAACAAGTGAGAGAAGACAAACATGTTATCTGTGACTTCTTGTTTAAACGCACTTTCACTTATAGACAAAGTTGCTGTCTAAAAGTCTGTTTAAGTGTGGCACGAATTCAATGTATGTAATTAAACTCATAGGAGCATTTCATGTGTGTCTAAGTTTTCTATCTTTGTTCACCTGAAGTATTATCTATATTTGCGATGTGTCTTAGACATTGGGACAGGTTTAGATCAAATGTAGGAATGTCTTAGATGTTGGAAAGGTTTAGATCAAATGTAGGAATGTCTTAGATGTTGGGAAAGATTTAGATCAAATGTGGGAATGTCTTAGATGTTGGGAAAGGTTTAGATCAAATGTAGGAATGTCTTAAATGTTGGGAAAGGTTTAGATCAAATGTAGGAATGTCTTAAATGTTGGGAAAGGTTTAGATCAAATGTAGGAATGTCTTAGATGTTAGGAAAGGTTTAGATCAAATGTAGGAATGTCTTAGATGTTGGGGAAAGGTTTAGATCAAATGTAGGAATGTCATTACTGATATTTCTGAATGAGTTTTCAGTCAACCTTTACACTGTGTGTCAAACAAGTTTCCTATCATTTTCTGCTTGTATGTCATTGCAGCTATACAATATTACTGGTAAAGGGAGGTAAGTCTTGCAATTGTGTTGTATCTTCCACCAGATATGCATTTGTGAAAGCAGAAGACAAGTGCTCAACCTGCTCCTACCCGCTGATGTCCAGAGCTTTCTACCTTTTCCCCTGCAGTCACAAGTTCCACATGGATTGCTTGATATCAGAGGTTTGTGTATTCCTCAGACCTTATCTTCATGATCTCACCAATTTTCTACAACCATCATAGGTTATATGATATTTATTTGTCCTACAATTTTTTTTTTGGGAACTGTGGCCGGCCCATAGGGCATAGATACCCTTTCTCCTTTTCTAAATTTTCTTTCTAGCAGTCTCATCTTTGCAAAGATCTTTTTCAGATCGTGCCATTTGTCTATGTTCTGTGCAAGCATCTCAATCTCATTGAGGGAGCTGATTCCTGTTGCTTTTGCCTCTCTGATCAATGCTCTTTTCAGTGTCTCTCTGGGTTGGCCTTTTTTCCTCCTACCTGTTGTTTCCCACATGAGGGTTATTTGGTTATGGAAGGCCCCGGTATCACTGCAAACGAATTAAAATCCATAATTGCTTAGCTGCCTGTGCCAGCATAATCATCCGAATTAATATCTCATCTCCCAAACAAAGAAAGGTAACTGTAGTCCCCATCGTAGCAGTCTCAGCACATGCCAAAAGACATAAGGCGAAACCGCGCAGAAAGTGGACACAGCCAACTGTTCCCTGTCATACGATATCATCATTCATCGTAAACAATTGGAATATCGAAACATGATCAAAACAGATGAGACACAGCTCACGGTGTGCACAGAGCACTTAACTCAGTAGCTCCTGCAACAAGCCAGACTTGGAATATGAGGAAACTGCAACAAGGAACACTTTTCATGCATATCCTTCAATTGTTCCCCCCGCCTATCCACCATATACGGAAGTTCATGCCCTCTTGAAAATGATGTTGTTTTTTTTTATTTTAAATTGTATAGCGCTTGATGATGTTAGGCCATCGTTGTTGACTCCAATTCCGAACACACAGTTAGTCGTCAGATTATCCCCATCGCACATCAAACAACAGACCGTAAGATTATCATACGGCTGGTCTAGGGATGTATGATGAGCCATTACGATGACGTAGCACACAAAAATGTCGTACACACAATTTCGCTCCTTTTAGATTCCTAATTACTCTAGTGAAAGCAGCGACGAACAAAACACGGTGCAAATTTCCTATAGAGATAAAACTGTGGCTGACAAAGTACTTTACGTTAATAAGTAACATGGAAATAACTTGCATCAAGGAATTCCAACAACGGTCATGAACGGCACCAATGTGACGTAAAGCGCAGATCAAGTCTAGACGTTGGAAGGTCGCATTCACAACACTTGATTTGTCAAAAATGGACTGCTGCCGGCGTACAACTTTGCTTTAGCGGCACAGATGTAATAAGTAGATCATCATTTATACTTAACGCAGAAAAGTACAACGGAGAACCGAAATTAATCAGATCCCGAATGCACTTTCTGCAGCGATCGACCTAGATCCACCATCTTTGCAACGGAAGTCCAACATGAGGGCTTGCTTTGTTATTCGGTTATTATTCTTTTCATCATATGTCTAACATATGACCATGGGGATTTCTCAAATTTTCTCATTTGTTTTGAATTTATTTCACGCCATACCAAGTATTTTCCTTAGATATTTATTTTCAAATGCATGTGATCATATACGTAAAGAAAACCTGCAGCTGACCGAATCGATAACTCGTAGGGCGACAAGCAGGAGAACGCAGTTTCTAATCCAGGTAGTTTCAAAAGTTTTTATATCGGAGTAAAATAAAAACTCAGACTCAAACTCCTCATCGTAACTGCATTGGACATGCTGCCTTCATTCTTCGGTCTTATTAGTTCTCCTTGACATACCCCAATAATGGGAAAATGCCATAAAAATAGTAAGAAGATAGTACAAAACCCAATTTTTTAAACTGATATTTCTGTGTTAATTATGTGCAGTAGTCACGGTTTTGTGAAAGTTTGTTATTTCCTTATGGAAGTGTTATTCTAGTAATTACTGTTGAGCTCATTTTAAAGGTGGAATAATCTTTGAACAGGTTCTACCAAGCTTGCCTAACTCCAAGAGGAGCCAAGTGGAAGGTCTACAGAGGAAGTTGGCTGAAGGGGAGATCAGTAGCATCTCAAAACTGACTGGGGCTATAGCTGGAGTCAAGGACATAGATGTCAAGGTCAGCTTATTATGTCATTAAGTCAAGTAACTTGATAAATTACACTAAATATTTTTTCATTTGTGATGTTTAATAACATGTCACAGTTCCAGATTTAGACTTGTCCTAAGCTAAATGACATTTTGAGGCCACACCCCACCCCTAAAAATTAGTACCAGAAAGTTTCATAAATCTTGAAATCATTTCTTCTTCCTTTCAGCTCCCAGTGGAGCATAGGTGTTCAACAAACACTTTCCAAGCCATTCTGTTTCTTACAATTCTTTTAAGATCAATCCATGTCTTCCCCATCATCTTCATCTATGCTTCCATTTGTCTTTTCCAAGAAAATTGTGATCTTCCTCTTTGTCTTTTTTCCTTGGGGATTCCAAAAAAGGGCCTGTTGTGTAATACTCTCAGTTGGCTTCCGCAGTGTGTGTCCTATCCAGCGCCAGCGTCTCATTGTTTCTCTTTATCCACTGGTATTTAACTTGTACTATTTATCATTTACTGTTATGAAAAAAGTTGATTCCCAAAAACAAGTTCTGAAAATTGTTTGAGGCGCCCTCAGAATGTGTGGCTGGAGCTTTTGCCTAAACTCATGCCCATACATTTTGTACAGTTGGAATTGTTCATCTTCTGTTTCTTATGATTGGTGGTGATGCTCATTATTTCTTTCTTTAATTTTGATGGAGACTAGGTGGGAGTGAGATTTGGCAATAACATTTTCCTCAATTTTTTAATTTGAAACAAAAAAATGTATTTGCCTGGACTTCTCTTTATTTGTTTATATCTTCTGTGAAAGTGATAAAGGTGCACTTTTATCATTTAACTTCTTGGGTAATGTTTTATTGGGGAAAAACTATCTTTCCACTGTTTGTTGTTTTGACTAATTACTAGTAGTCATGGTTACAGTAGGGAGCCGCTATAGCTCAGTGGTTAGTGACTACTAAGTACTGAGTACAAAGTACTGGACTACTAAGAACAAGAGGTCGGTTCGATTCTGATCAACGGCTTCCAGGTTCACCCAGCCTTAAATTAGTACCAGTCTTTTTAATGGGAAAATAAAATGGCACGAGTGTAATACTGACCACATTACCCAAAAAATCATGTGCTGAAGGTCTGTAAAAATTATGGTTACTAACTCAAAAATTCCCTATACACCACTTGGCGTGATGGGACACTTTACTTTTAATATGGTTACAATGCACTCTTCAGTTACCCTCCTTGACTTTCTGACCACATTTTTGTTTTATCTTCAAGCTGCGATCAGTGGGGCTCTAAGGTCCATTCATCTGCATTAATGTTCAATATTATATTCTATTGATATGTTTTGTTGTGTATTATCTTGTTGATATCATTTATACTTGCAGTCCATGTTAGACGAGCTTGTGGCATCCGAATGTATCTTGTGTGGTGACTTCATGATCAGGTGAGTTTTGAAGAGTGAGGTGAAGGTGATATCATCACAGCTCTTTGTGTTCACCTCAAAGTGACACTTTAGTTATTATCTTGGAAATGTTGCAGCATTTATTAATGAAGATGTTCTGAGTCTAATACATTCCCCTCATTTATTAATGAAGATGTTCTGAGTCTAATACATTCCCCTCATTTATTAATGAAGATGTTCTGAGTCTAATACATTCCCCTCATTTATTAATGAAGATGTTCTGAGTCTAATACATTCCCCTCATTTATTAATGAAGATGTTCTGAGTCTAATACATTCCCCTCATTTATTAATGAAGATGTTTGAGTCTAATACATTCCCCTCATTTATTAATGAAGATGTTCTGAGTCTAATACATTCCCCTCATCCTTAAAATTGATCTTTTGTGGAAGTGGTTTCAATTTGTGACACCAGATAAAATGTCAACATTTTATGAATAATATTTTCGAAGTTAATGCTCATAACAAAAAGATCATGCCATTCTGCGAGTCAGTGCTCATCTTCACATCAGGAAATTAATGTACAGTCTTTTCAATCATGAAGCCAACACGCTATCACTATGTTCCCTGTAATAAAAGTCTGGTAACTGTTTTCTTGTCTCCACAGATGTGTAGACAAATTGTTTGTGGAGGACGAGGAGTGGACCAGCGTGGCTGCAGAATGGGAATGAAAGTTGTTGCTGCTTGTTCCAGGAATTCTACATGGTCTTTCATAGTGGCCCTGGCACATAATCAAATACTGAGTTAGCTGGGTTGTAGCACATTCTTTGTTACATTCACCTCAATAGACTTGTTTTATTCACATCATGTCATGTGATAATTTTTTGTTTTGTTCCACACATTTTACTAACTTCTTGACCATTCATTAACTAAAGCTGTTTAAATCTAAGGGAGACTACTCTGTTTGATTCGACACTTCCTGTTTCATAGCTCCTGGCATTGAGCGAGTCAGGATCAGTCAGTTCTCAAGGAGCACTCAAATATTTTGCAAACATTTTTTCACCTGAAAAATTATTATTTTAAGAAAATTGAAGTATTATTTTGTTACCTAAAGCTTAAGACAGACACCTAAAAGGTTGAAGGCCAGTGTTGTATGTAAGGGAAGTATTACACTTCACCCTTCTATGCCATAACATTTGACAGGGGGGAACACTCTTCTTGCTGTTGTTATCTTTCCAAACTCAGTGAGCCAGGTACTGATTCTATTTCCAGCTTGATTGACAAGAGAACATCAAGCTGGAATCGAACCCAAATTCACCTCATCACAAAGTCAGCACACTAACAATTGTGCTGCTGTTTCCAGGTACTGATAGCTTTGTTGATATATTCCATTGACTTTCTTTGTAAATATTTTGGGAAATTCACAAATCAGTCATTTTTAGGTGTTCTATTGTTATTGGATTTTTTTTTTTTATGATGAGTAAGTAAACGGTATACAGCAGAACATAATGTCTTGAAGTTTCACAAAGTTCTTACATTTGTCAATTATAAAATATTCACAAAAGTGACAAGTTCTCTCTTTTCTTGATGTCTAATATTTTCTTACTGTCTGAGTTAGGTGCCAATTCACAGCTTGTTTGATTAAAATATTTAATGGTTAGTACAAAGTGGAAACTTGAGAAATCAACACAATAACAACTGTAGTAGTTGTTAAGTAATAGAGATGTTGTAGGTGGACAGGTGAACCTATGACAATAGAGATGTTGTAGGTGGACAGGTGAACCTATGAGAATAGAGATGTTGTAGGTGGACAGGTGAACCTATGACAATAGGGATGTCACAGGTTTTTGGTAGACAGGTGAACCTATGACAATAGAGATGTTGTAGGTGGACAGATGAACCTATGACAATAGAGATGTTGTAGGTGTACAGGTGAACTATGACAATAGAGATGTTGTAGGTTGTTGGTGGACAGATGAACCTATGACAATAGAGATGTCACAGGTTGTAGGTGGACAGGTGAACCTATGACAATAGAGATGTTGTAGGTGGACAGGTGAACCTATGACAATAGAGATGTTGTAGGTGGACAGGTGAACCTATGACAATAGATATGTTGTAGGTGGACAGGTGAACCTATGACAATATAGATGCTGTAGGTGGACAGGTGAACCTATGACAATAGAGATGTTGTAGGTGGACAGGTTAACCTATGAGAATAGAGATGTTGTAGGCGGACAGGTGGACCTATGACAATAGAGATGTTGTAGGCGGACAGGTGAACCTATGACAATAGAGATGTTGTAGATGAACTTATGACAATAAAGATGTTGTAGGTGGACAGGTGAACCTATGACAATAGAGATGTTGTAGGCGGACAGGTGGACCTATGACAATAGAGATGTTGTAGGCGGACAGGTGAACCTATGACAATAAAGATGTTGTAGGTGGACAGGTGAACCTATGACAATAGAGATGCTGTAGGTGGACAGGTGAACCTATGACAATATAGATGCTGTAGGTGGACAGGTGAACCTATGACAATAGAGATGTTGTAGGTGGACAGGTTAACCTATGAGAATAGAGATGTTGTAGGCGGACAGGTGGACCTATGACAATAGAGATGTTGTAGGCGGACAGGTGAACCTATGACAATAGAGATGTTGTAGATGAACTTATGACAATAAAGATGTTGTAGGTGGACAGGTGAACCTATGACAATAGAGATGTTGTAGGCGGACAGGTGGACCTATGACAATAGAGATGTTGTAGGCGGACAGGTGAACCTATGACAATAAAGATGTTGTAGGTGGACAGGTGAACCTATGACAATAGAGATGCTGTAGGTGGACAGGTGAACCTATGACAATAGAGATGTTGTAGGTGGACAGGTGAACCTATGACAATAGAGATGTCGCAGGTTATTGGTGGACATGTGAACCTATGACAATAGAGATGTGTTTGTAGTTGGACAGGTGAACCTATGACAATAGAGGTGTGTTTGTAGTTGGACAGGTGAACCTATGACAACATGTACCACCAAGACTAGAGACAGATTAAAATGACGCTCCATCATTGCCATGTGGGGATGGCACCCAGTGAAGAAGGTTGTAGTTGAAATTAAGGCACTTGTAGCAATTTGAACTTAGGCACTTGTAGCAATTTGAACTAAGGTACTTGTAGCAATTTGAACTAAGGTACTTGCAGCAATTTGAACTAAGGTACTTGTAGCAATTTGAACTTAGGTGCTTGTAGCAATTTGAACTAAGGTGCTTGTAGCAATTTGAACTAAGGCACTTGTAGCAATTTGAACTTAGGTACTTGTAGCAATTTGAACTAAGGTACTTGTAGCAATTTGAACTAAGGTGCTTGTAGCAATTTGAACTAAGGTGCTTGTAGCAATTTGAACTTAGGTGCTTGTAGCAATTTGAACTAAGGTACTTGTAGCAATTTGAACTTAGGTGCTTGTAGCAATTTGAACTTAGGTGCTTGTAGCAATTTGAACTAAGGTGCTTGTAGCAATTTGAACTAAGGTGCTTGTAGCAATTTGAACTAAGGTGCTTGTAGCAATTTGAACATGATTATGTTGCTTAGTGGTTCTCTGATAATTCCTTCAGAACCATTTTTTAAAACTGTATTCAAATTACAGAGGTCAGGAGTTCATAAATGATTCAAGTCTCTAGTTATTTTGTTGGCAAACATTTTATCTTGTTGAAGTCTTCTTGTGGTTGATGTTATCATTCTCTTAGTTATGACTTGTTTGTAATTGTGACATCAACATGGTGAGAATTGCATTGCACTGCTACATAAGACACTTAGTTCGGAGCATCTGCTCTCAATATGTTTGTGTCTCACTTTGTCTACTCCCAACTATTTAATCTGTCTAGCTTATGTGACCTCTCAGTAACGTCACTATCACCATCATAACCTTAGTTAGCAACACTCGTCTGCTACTTCAAGGTAGAGACACATTAGAAGAGAAAATGTGTGCAGATGCTCTACTGGCATGATTTTAGATACATAATGCCTCACTTTAAGTAGAATATCTTCCTTTCTTTATCTCGTGCTTTCTTTCTTCACCTTCACTTCCTCTTGTGCTCATTCGAGTGTTGAGGGAGATACAAAGTTCTGGTTGTTACCCTTTTGGCGACTTCACTCATTGTCACTTGATGTTGTTTCTCCATCTTATGCTGGGTCTGCCTCTTGCTCTTCTCCCTTCTCCTCTTTTAATTTATGCTTTGAATGGTAAGGAATCGCCTGCACTCTTTCTAGATGAGCAAACCAGTTTATTTGTTGTTTCTGTATGTAGCTTATGATTTGTTCAGTACCACTCTTTCTCATAGAACATCTACTGGGTTATAATGTTGCCTGGTGTCCGATCTGATTGGTCATGGTTGATACCTTCAGAGCTGGCTCATGCCACTAGCCTTTAATGGAAGCGCATTCAGGTCTTCAAGAATACCAACATTTCACATTAATATTTTGCCTCATATTTTCATTCTGGATCATTTCTAGAACAATCCTTAGGCAGGTGAGACATGTGACAACTTGTGCAATAGATTTCACATCTGCACTTGTATGTTTTTGATGTTATCAAATGATATAATTTTTTTTGTAATGGAAGTTCAGCCTTGTTTTTCTCTCCTGGTTATTGTTGATGTGTAACTATTGATGTGTCTGTTGGAATGTGATGGATGTTTATTGCTGCAATATCTTGTGTGCCATGCATGATTTATGTTTATGTGGTTATACATTTGTATGGATTTGTGCACTGATATGGTCAGTGGTAGGTTAGTGTTATGTTGTTTAAGGAGAAGCCAGCATTTGATATGATTATACAGTAATATGTGCCGTGTACTAATTGTTATATGTGCACTGACATAACTGTTTTACTTATTCCTGTAAATTGATATGGTTATGTATCATGTTACACTGTGTCCTGCTACTGATAAGTTTATATGATGTTTGACTCTGTTTAGTTATACGGTGTGCTGTTTGCATTTTAATGCAGATCTGTAGTGTGTACGAATGTGTACTGATAGAGATATATGGTGTGTAAAGATATGTGTACTTAAATATGATATTTGTGTACACAGATTTGGTGAATTTAGTCATCTTGACCCTGGTTTTCTATAAACAGTTTCATGTCACCATCTGTTTTCTCATCTTGGGTACATTTTGTTTTTAAAACACTGCCTGAGAGATTAGCATTTCTTGCCAAGGAGAGCTGTATGTGTGTCTCAACACTTTGATGAAGTCACATATAAAAAGTAAAGGGAAAGTACGAGACTTGAATCTGCGTCTTAAGCACGTGAGTTTCCATCCATATGTGCTCGGCTGCCTATCCAGAAGTGTTCAGAGACTTCTGGATAGTGTCGCTTCAAGCATTGAAACTCACTATGCGAGCCGGCTTTCCTCACCTTTCCAGAGTAATACGTTACCCATTTCTGCCAGCGGCTGGGTCGACCGCGTGGGTATTTTTTTTTTTTCAACCACGAGTACAGCTCACACTACTTCCAGTGGAATCATACATGGGTTGTCTGAATGTTGTAGCCCTGTCTGATGGTTTTCCCAGCTAGGCTACCGAGGCCCCATCACTTAAATGTTAGTGTTGATAATAGTCAACCTATGGTGTTCCTGAAAACTGTCAATCTACATTCATTATAAGTTAGTTCTGGAATGTTCTTTGTTCAGGGATGCCCCCGCTGTTAGTTCTGGAATGTTCTTTGTTCAGGGATGCCCCGCTGTCAGTCCCAGAACATGAGATGGAAGTTGAGCGTATAAAGTGACCATGTTTTGAAATAATAAACTGTGTGTATTTTGCAATATGTAAATTAGATGTGTTTTAAAAATAAACAACTGGAATGTCTTCAAATAAATAACCAGGTTGTATGTTTTGGCTAAATGAAGTGGGCGTGTTCTGAATAAATTATTGATGATGTTTTAATGAATGAGCGTGTGTGAATACATAAATTGTTTGCTTCTTTATTTGAATGAATAAATTGATTGTATTTTATTGAAATGATCTAATTAATAAGAAATAAAAAAATGTTTAAATAAATGAATTAATTGATTGAGATGTTTCGTTTTGTTTTTTAATAAACTGTTATGTATTTTGGTAAAAACAAAAATGTGTGTTTTAACCAGAATTAATTCAATGATTTTTTGCTACAAACATGTCTACTTTTTGGAATGGAGAGTAACATCAGGAGAGATTATGTCTGGGTCAATTTACTTCAGGGGGAACTTGTAATAAGAATAAAGCTTGAGAGAGGAAAAGAACACATGATGAAATGTGTGTTGGGGATGCATGTACAGGGCAGTAAGGTGGAGTGATCTTATAGTTTGGGAACAACACAGTAGATGAAGAGTTAAACATTCAAAACAGGTGTCCTGTACATTTGATGTAGGAACATTCACAAAAATAACCATCACTGAAATTAAAAGTGTTAGTCGCATGGCAGGAAACAGCCTGAGAGATAAGAAGTGAAGAGAAGAGCATAACTCTTTCAGTACGGAAGGTTTTTATGAATTTAGCGATAGAGATTTCAGAGACCAAATTTTAATGGTTTTAAATATCAATCTACATATTTATATTTATCTAACACTTAACATATTGTATATGAATTTGTAGATAATTAAACAAGGTGTTAGATTTCACCAATACCAAGATGATACAAGACCTATAAAAATAATATGGTTTGATGGCAGTTTACAGTAATTAAATTGAGAGTGGTGACTTCCGGTGAATATGGCGGATAGGCAGCAGGAACCATTTAGGCTTCGTTTTACCTTGTTACAGTTTCCTCATATTCCAAGTCCGGCTTGCTGCCAGAGCTACTGAGTTTAGTGATTTGTGTACACTGTGAGCTGTGTTTTTCATCCGGATCATGTTTTGATATTCCGATTGCTTACAATGAATGATGATGTATGACAAAGGACAGTTCAGCTGCGTTCACTTTTGATGCCGCTTGGCCTTATGTCTTTTGGCATGTGCTGTAGCTGCTATGATGGGGACTGCAGCTACCTTTCTTTGTTTGGATCCTTGAATGAGATGAGTTTTAATTTGAATGATTCCACTGGCATGGGCGGTTGAGCAATCATTGATTTTAATTCTTTTGCAGTGAAACCGGGGCCTTTGACTAACCATAAACTGAGAGTGGCGCACTGTGCAGTTAAATGTACATGACCAAAATCGTCATGGTGTGTCGGAACGTACAGAAAAAATTATGGGAATACTAAATGTGACCTCAAGAGACCAAATGAGAATCTATGGAGAAGAGTTGCAGTAGCACTGATGTTGGATCATATGGGGAAACAAATAGTTGAAACATAGAACATGGGGAAACAATAAATAGTTGAAACATAGAACATGGGGAAACAATAAATAGTTGAAACATAGAACATGGGGAAACAAATAGTTGAAACATAGAACATGGGGAAACAAATAGTTGAAACATAGAACATGGGGAAACAATAAATAGTTGAAATATAGAACATGGGGAAACAAATAGTTGAAACATAGAACATGGGGAAACAAATAGTTGAAACAGAACATGGGGAAACAATAAATAGTTGAAACATAGAACATGAGGAAACAATAAATAGTTGAAATATAGAACATAGGGAAACAATAAATAGTGAAATATAGAACATGGGGAAACTATAAATAGTTGAAATATAGAACATAGGGAAACAATAAATAGTTGAAACATAGAACATGGGGAAACAATAAATAGTTGAAACATAGAACACGGGGAAACAATAAATAGTTGAAACATAGAACATGGCAGCCACCAGACATCAACTCTTACAAAGCTTCGACATTCTGAAACAACGAGACGAGGGGAAAGTATCTTCTTTCCTTCCCCATTTACCTTTCTGTTTCAAGGGGAGATATTGTGATCTGTTGCTCTTCTGTTGGCCTCTACTGCTGTTATATTCCAATAATCTATCAATCCGTCTTGTTCTGGTTGGCCCTTGAGTCTCATGTTCTGACAATGTTTATCGAAGGCTGTTATTTTGTGTTTTGGTATTTCTGCCTTATTACATGGCCAAACCATTTATCTGTTGTTTCTTTATGTATTCTATGGCAAAAATTATTTTTAGTTTTTTTTCTAAGTTCTTCATTTCTGATCTTATCTCTCATGCTTTCTGTCATTCGTCTAACACATTTTATCTCGGTTGTAGTTATTGTTCTTGTAACCAGGCTCTAGGTCTGGCATTTATAGAACTGCTGTGGGGTGAAGATTGTATTGTAGAGTACCCGTTTTGCCTTAAGAGTTATTTCCTTGTTGGACAATAGTGGTGATAGCTGTCCAATGATTTGACAAGCTTTGTTGCATCTTGAGTATTTCTGCAGCTTGTGAATTGTCGTTTGTCACTAGACTTCCTAAGTATTTAAATTCCTGCACTTGTTTTAGTTTTCTGCTGTCCATTTTTATGTTGATTTTCTGTTTCTATTTCGCGATATTCATGATGACTTAAGTAAGAGGATTAATGAAAAATGGATAAAGATGGATTAATGGAATAAATTTGAAATATATCTCCCCACTGGAAAGTGAATGAGGAAGGAAGGAATAACAGCAGTTGGTGAGACAACCTGGCAGCATTAGTTTGTGTGCCAGAGTTATTCTTCTCACTTCAGAAAGGCAGTGCTGTGACCAGGCAGTGGTGATATCCCTGGGTAGCATGTTCTAATGAATCACTTAAAGAAACCTATAGATGCCTGGCTAGGCTGACCATATATACCTGGGTTTTCATGACAACAGCATCATAGAAAGTTCTAAGTTATAACAAAAAGCTTTCACAACAGATAAATGATGGAGATATCTGAAGCTTAGAAATTAATTGTTTAATGGAGTCCAGAACTTCAGGCTAACTCAAGACTTGTTCACTGACAAGGAATCTTGGATTGTTTGTTTTTAAAGCTGTAATCAATCTCTGGAATAACAATTCTTGTTGGTTATCACGGTCTTTGAAAATCTGTTTTTATATAGCTCATAATTACTGTCAGAGTCATTGTTTAATTGTCGGTCTCATATGTTGAATTCCAGCTCATTGTCAGTCTATAATGTTGAATTCCAGCTCACTGTCGGTCTATAATGTTGAATTCCCAGCTCACTGTCGGTCTATAATGTTGAATTCCCAGCTCATTGTCGGTCTCAGATGTTGAATTCCAGCTCATTGTCAGTCTATAATGTTGAATTCCAGCTCACTGTCGGTCTATAATGTTGAATTACAGCTCATTGTCAGTCTATAATGTTGAATTCCAGCTCACTGTTGGTCTATAATGTTGAATTCCCAGCTCACTGTCGGTCTATAATGTTGAATTCCCAGCTCATTGTCGATCTATCATGTTGAATTCACAGCTCATTGTCGGTTTCAGATGTTGAATTCCCAGCTCATTGTCGGTTTCAGATGTTGAATTCCCAGCTCATTGTTGGTCTCAGATGTTGAATTCCAAGCTCATTGTCGGCCTATCATGTTGAATTCCCAGCTCATTGTCGATCTATAATGTTGAATTCCCAGCTCATTGTCGGTCTATAATGTTGAATTCCCAGCTCATTGTCGATCTATAATGTTGAATTCCCAGCTCATTGTCGGCCTATAATGTTGAATTCCCAGCTCACTGTCGGTCTATAATGTTGAATTCCCAGCTCATTGTCGATCTATAATGTTGAATTTCTAGCTCATTGTCGGTCTATCATGTTGAATTCCCAGCTCATTGTCGATCTATAATGTTGAATTCCCAGCTCATTGTCGGTATATAATTTTCAATTCCCAGCTCATTGTCGATCTATAATGTTGAATTCCCAGCTCATTGTTGGTCTATAATGTTGAATTCCCAGCTCAGTGTCGGTCTATAATGTTGAATTCCCAGCTCATTGTCGGTCTATTATGTTGAATTCCCAGTTCATTGTCGGTCTATAATCTTGAATTCCCAGCTCATTGTCGGTCTATCATGTTGATTTCCCAGATCATTGTCGGTCTATAATGTTGAATTCCTAGCTCATTGTCGGTCTATCATGTTTAATTCCCAGCTCATTGTCGGTCTATCATGTTTAATTCCCAGCTCATTGTTGGTCTATCATGTTTAATTCCCAGCTCATTGTCGGTCTATCATGTTTAATTCCCAGCTCATTGTTGGTCTATCATGTTGAATTCCCAGTTCATTGTCGGTCTATAATGTTGAATATCCAGCTCATTGTCGGTCTATCATGTTGAATTCCAGCTCATTGTTTCATTGTTGGTCTATAATGTTGAAGTCCATCTCGTTTTTTATCTTTTATATTGAAGTCCAACTCACTGTTGGTTTTAAGTGTTGAAATCAGTCATTAGTTGGTCTATAATATTAACCTCTGTCTCATTGTTTGTCTATAATGTTGAATCAGTCTCATTGTTGGTCTTCTATAAAGCTGAACTCAATCTCATTGTCGGTACCTAATGTTGAAGCTGTCTCATTGTCGGTATATAATGTTGAACTCAATCTCATTGTCGGTCTATAATGTTGAAGGCTGTCTCATTGTTTGACTATAAAGTTGAAGTCAATCTCATTGTCGGTACCTGATGTTGAAGTCCACCTTCAGTCTGACTTATTGTTGATGATTCAAAACATTAAAGTTATCATTATGTTTACAAATGTATTCGTGAGAAGCCACGTCGTGTGAGCATGTAGTTCATTTCACTTATTCTGTTTCATGTATGATAGTGAGATGGAACTCTATGCAATGAGATGAACTTTAGACTACACCAGATCTTGCTGTGGACCAGTGGCTTGGCTGCTGGTGTCCATGATTGTGTAATTTGGCTTCGCTGTCTGCGCTGTACCAATTCCTTTCTTTCCGCAACGAAACATTTCAAACCTGAAAATGAAACAAATTCTGTTATTTATTGTTTACGTCAGTGCGATGGCAATGTTTGAGGTCATAGCTGGGCCAGATTTACCTACAGGGGAGACAAATAATAATAAATGAATATTATTATAGAGGGAAACTTCCGAGGCGATGATTCAGGGAATCATAGGAGGAAGAGGTATGTACTACAGCACTCAGAAAAAAATGACAAATAAACAACAACAACAGAAAAAAACACAGAACAATATATGATCCGAAGCAGGATCGAACCCGTACTCCATGGCACTGCACCTTGCCACGGCTAAACTAGTTAGCTGAGTGGCAGTGTTCCCTGACGTTCGGCTTCTGTTGTTGTTTATTTGTCATTTTTTCTGAGTGCAGTAGTACATACCTCTTCCTCCTATGATTACCCAGATTTACCTATAAGCCACAACTTAGGGACACGCAATCAGGCCCGGCTCAAGGTACCGGCCACCCGGGACGTGTGTCCTATTGTTAGGGGCGCCATCAAGGATATTTTTTTTTAATGTGAAAATAATAAATAAAATATTAAAAAGGGCACCGAAGTTCAGCTTGCCCAGTGAGCCAGAAAACTATAGGTCCGTCTCTGCCCACAATACGAGGGGTCGCACAAAATTGTTCTCAATTTGTTTTGGGGCCACGCTGTTTTTTTTTTCATAAAGTAAATTACAAATGAAGAATATTTAAACCGAGTTGAAGAAACCAGAAATATAAAAAATCGTAAAGGAAGGAATCTACATTTATTAGGCATGGCTTGCTAAAAGAAGACATTGAGAATACTATAACAACAGGCAGAATAAATAGAAAGAAGAGCAGAGGAACACCAAGAGAAAAAAATATTGAATAGTTTATCCAAATGCTATAATAATAAAATTCACGTACTGAAATTATAACATGCATGGAGGACCGAGTGAAGTGGAGAGTGATGATCGCCTACGCCAACTGATTTCAAGTGGTGTGAGACCTTCTGTCATTGTTTATTTATTTTTCGGGAAAAAGGGAGGTGGGGGGAGGGGTTGAAAGTGTCATTTAAATGAGGGTCTCACCAAGTATAGATCATGTACTACACGCCAGTTTGGTGGCTGGGTAGTCTAGAGGTACGACGTTGGTCTCATGAGAGGAGGGGGGAGACTGGGTAGTCTAGAGGTACGACGTTGGCGTCATGAGAGGAGGGGGGAGACTGGGTAGTCTAGAGGTACGACGTTGGCGTCATGAGAGGAGGGGGGAGACTGGGTAGTCTAGAGGTACAACGTTGGCGTCATGACAGGGAGGATCGGGCTCAAAGCCCACCTGAAGAGTGGTAAGTTTTTCAAAAGTATATTTAAAAAAATAATCTGTGGTTTCTTTATGATGTGACACATTCCCTGACTTCTGTGGTAGTGAGATCCGATGTCTAGCCCTTTCGGATAACCACAATAAACAGGAGGTCCCGTGTGCACTCGCGCACGTTAAGAACCCTGGACAGTTAAAATTTAAAAGAGTAGGCCATAAAATATGGTCGCTGCCGGGAAAAATTGTCAGCAGAAACCTACCCACACCGTGTATCCCAGGCCGTGCTACGGAGTTCGTGCACGTCGGCCAGGATTACCCTTGCGTTTTCTCCAGGGGGATATCGGAGCACTTATGGGTTCGTTCGGTGTGCAGGGATGATGATCCTAACAACAAAGAAACCATTTTCTAATCAGCCCAAATGTGCACCAGACAGGAAAAGTCACACACACTTCCGGTTAGGTTTATGAAATGATCCAAACAATTCAATATCGGGGATCGATGTCTGACTTCTGGTGTTGCAGACAGTGAACCAACAAGAACATGAACATTGTTGTTTCACCCTTTTTGGTCATGTGACCTGGCTGGTTAGTTTGATCTCGTGAATTTTATTTAGAAAAGTAAAGTACGAGACTTGAACCGGCGTCTTAGCACGCGAGTTTCCACCCATATATGCTCGGCCGCCTATCCAGAAATGTTCGGAAATTTCTGGATAGTGTCGCTTCAAGCATTGAAACTCACGATGCGCGGCGACATTCCTCACCTTCCCAAGGAAAAAAACAAACAAACTATCCTACGACACATTTACCTATATACATCGGATATAGGGGGGGGGGGGGGGTTGTTCTCTGCGGGACCAGAGCGATAAAGGCCGCTTGGTCAAATAAGTCGCCACCACGTGTGAGACTCCGGATTGTTATTTCACCTGATTGATTCACTTGATTTCACCAAATCCTTGAAAATAAAAAATAAAAAAATATGGAAAAAGTAATATGGTTACAGCTTTACGTAGGTGAGAAACAAAACAAGATTAGAACGACGTTTCGGCCAAGTAGGCCTTCAGCTGGAACAGTAAACAATAACACACAAATATATATATAAGGATATATACAGATAGCTAACTACATGGTGAAGACACGCTAGACTCTCAAAAAATGAAGATAAATCACTTCTCTGTGGCCCGGAGCATGGTTACACACCGACTGGACTGTAATTGATATGGCGGGCGGATAGGGCGGGACACAGGTGTGAAATATGGTAAAAGGGAGGGGTTCTAAAAATATGTAAAGGTGGGTACAAGATCACAGAACTCAACTATTACTGGAAACGTTTATATGAGTTGATTCTCGATAAGTTTATTCAAATAGAAAAAGTTTATTACGCATCCAAGCGAACACATATATATGTGTATATCTGCAACTATGGGAGCACAAATGTGCACAAACGCATGCGTACGTACTCATACATTCATAATCGCATACATCTGTATATACCAGTGGCTTTTTCTCTATGCTACCGCCGGTAGCCTGAACATATTAACGAAATACAAAAGGAAATGATAATTTGTTATATTTTTTAATAATTATATTGCAATTTTTCGAATATTCTATTACACATTTCGTAAGCCAATGTGATTTATTTGCTTTCATTTGCATTTATTAAAGCAAGGTTATCCTACGGCCACTACAACGTTTGTGATTGAAACAAAAACTACTCTACGATAGTACATGAAACCGCTAATAAATAGCAGTACAATTCTATTTTCTCGGACTTAGTATTAATGATCTTCACATTCAAAAATTCCAGTGAAAGTAATACAGCGGGAGCTACCTATACAAAATGCGGTTTCATGGGTTATTTTCAGCTCTAGCCAATTAGAAGCGTCACAAAGTGAAAGTGAAACGATGTCTGATTTCCGGAACTTCTTAACCTATTTATAACTACGTTATGCGTATCAGCATCTGTAGAAAGAACTTTTTCTGCTCTCAAGAGAATCAAATCTTATTGTCGCTCAACTCAGACACAAGTACGCTTATCTGGTTTGGCATTAATGTCCATCGAGAAATCATTCCTTCAGAAACTTAGAAACCAACCCAACAGTACTTTCAATAACAAAGTTATCGAGGATTTTTCGTCGCAAACAAGACGGATAGAATTTATATACAAATAAGTAAGTAATTTAAAATATAGTGATGTCATTAGCAAATATTACTTCATTGTAGCATACTGAATACAATGTATGTGTTTATTTATTATGTCAGCGGTAGCCAAGACCCTAAAACCAGTATACGCCATCGGTATATACTACCTCAAAGCACATGGAAAAAAAAGCCCAGAGGTAACCAAAGTTGACATTACACATGCAAACAAATATACACAGTTGTTTAGATGCGGGTGCGCATGAGGTAAAGAAATATGTAGCAGGTATCATATGTGTATGAGAGTAATATGTTCATGCCTTATGGGGACGGCGAACATTATATATAGCTATAAACTATATATGGGAGCCGCGATAGCTCAGTGGTTAGTGAACTGGACTACAAAGGACAAGAGGTAGGGTTCGATTACGACCGACGGCTTCCGGGTTCACCCAGCCTTAAATGGGTACCGGATTTTTTGTGGGAAAGTAAAGCGGTACGGACGTAATACCGACCACAATACCCAAAAAATCATGTGCCAAAGGTCTGAAAAATGTATGGTCACTAACACCATATACCCTATATGCCACTTGGCGTGACGGGGGTACTTTACTTTTACTTACTTTTTATAAACTATATATATACATATATATATATACATATATATATATACATATATATATATATATATATATAGAGAGAGAGAGAGAACTATAAAAAGTTTCCTGTGACGATCCAAGATGGAGTTTTTGTTTTTCTTCCGCTTGGCATAGAACCGTTAATCAGAGGTCCAACAAGCCACTATCGTAAAAACACCCTTGTTATTGAAACGTAGACCTGATACAGAATGTGTAAATTAGCAGTAGATAACAGTAGTGATAACACTTTCTGTCCTAAAACAACAACAAAAATAAGATTCTGGAATGTACGAACAATGGCCGCCCCGACGAAACAAGCACAAGTCGCGAGCAAAATGGACAGATACCGCCTAGATATATTAGGAATAAGTGAAATGAGCTGGCTAGGAACAGGTAGGAAATCTGTTGATAATAAAACACTAGTATTTTCAGAAAAGGTAGATGGAAAAACACTGTGAAGGAGTAGACATAATAATGACAGACATAGTGAGGGAGTAGACATAATGATGACAGACACAGTGAAGGAGTAGGCATAATAATGACAGACACAGTGAGGGAGTAGACATAATGATGACAGACACTGTGAAGGAGTAGACATAATGATGACAGACACAGTGAAGGAGTAGGCATAATGATGACAGACACAGTGAGGGAGTAGACATAATGATGACAGACACAGTGAGGGAGTAGGCATAATGATGACAGACACAGTGAGGGAGTAGACATAATGATTACAGACACAGTGAGGGAGTAGACATAATGATGACAGACACAGTGAGGGAGTAGACATAATGATTACAGACACAGTGAGGGAGTAGACATAATGATGACAGACATAGTGAAGGAGTAGACATAATGATGACAGACATAGTGAAGGAGTAGACATAATGATGGCAGACACAGCTGCGAGAAGTCTACTAGAATGGGAACCCATAAATAGCCGCCTGATAGGAACACGCTACAAAACAAAATATCGAAGACTTTCAATTATTCAATGCTATGCGCGCATACAAACGAAGCTGATGCTGAAGTTACGGACGATTTGTATAACCAACTACATATTATAAACGAAATACCAAAACACGATCTTTTAATTGTAATGGGAGACTTCAACGCCAAAGTGGGAAAAGACAACGCAGGAGTGGAACGTGTGATGGGGAGAGAATGCTGTGATACTACAAGTCAGAATGGAGAAAGATTAATAGAATTATGTTTAATAGAAAATTGTGTTATAGGTGGGACATTATTTCCACACAAAAATATACAAATCAAACGTATTATAAGTCCTTACGTATGCATGTGAGAGCTGGAAAGCAAGAAAAAACATAAACAAAGTTGAACGCATTAGAAAATAAATGTCTAAGGAAAACACTTGGTATAGCATGGAACGAATTCAAAACAAACGAGGAAATTAGAGAAATCGCCAATCAACCACTAATATCTCCAGTAATCAAGAAAAGACGATGGTCATATGTTGGACATGTGATGAGAAGAGATAATAAGTATATAATAAGATATTGGTAATAACCGAATAGCAAATCAGGCTCCGAAGTGGAAACAACAGGTAGGAGAAAAAGAGGCAGACCCAGAGAAACACTGAGAAGAACATTGATCACAGAGGTAAATGCAGCGGGTATCGGCTCTCTGGATGAGATCGAGATGCTTGCACAGAACAGAGACAGATGACGAGGTTTGGTCGAGATGCTCGCACAGAACAGAGACAGATGACGAGGTTTGGTAACAGATCTTTGCAAGGATTGAGACTGCTAGAAAGAAACATTTGAACAAGAGAAAGAGTTCGTTCGTTCGCTTTCGTCAGCTTTGACCTCTGACGAAGTCCCACCCACTCAATTTTGTGGGACTGAATTTTGCGTGTAAAGTCTGTTTTATCCCATTACAGGATGCCCCTCGCCATGCAGGCAGATTTACTCCGACTTCAGAGGTACTAATTTTTAGGGAATTAGTAAAACCCAGGTGTCCTCGCCAGGGTACGAACCCCGGCTGTTGCCGTGGTAAGCCAACCGCCTATCGATTGCGCTAACCGGACACCCCTAAGAGAAAGAGTATCTGGGTCTATGCCTTGGGCCGGCAAGACACATTATTGTCCGGTAAAAAACAAAAAAGGTAAAGTACCCCCGTCACGCCAAGTGGCGTATAGGGAATATGGTGTTAGTGACCCTATATTTTACAGACCTTCGGGACATGATTTTTGGGGTAATGTGATCGGTATTGCGCCCGTGCCGCTTCACTTTCCCTGAAAAAAAATCAAGTACCCATTAAAGGCTGGGTGAACCCGGAAGCCGTCGGTTGGGATCGAACCTTACCTCTTGTCCTTTGTAGTCCAGTTCACTAACCACTGAGCTATCGTGGCTCCCTTTATTGTCCGGTGCGATATGTTATATACATATATATATAATTCTTCATTTTTTTTCTTCTTTCCTTCCTCATTTGCGTTTCAGCGTCGAAGGGAGATATAATTTGCGGTCTTTTGCTCTTCTGTTCGCTTCTGCTGCTGTTATGTTTCCTAGTGTTTCTAATATTCCATCGATCCATCTTTTTCGTGGTAGATCCTTGGGTCTGCTGTTCTCGCAACGCTTATTGAAGGCTCGTTGTGTTGTGTTTTGATCACTCTGCATTGTCACGTGGCCAAACCATTTTATCTGTTGCTTCTTTATATATTCTATGGCGGAGGCTATTCCTAGCTTTTTTCTCAGTTCTTCATTTCTGATCTTATCTCTCAGACTGTTTCCTGTCATTCGCCTTACACATTTAACCTTAGGTTAAAGGTTAAGGTTATTTTTCTTATTGTTCTTGTATCTAGGGTCCAGGACTGACATTGGTAGCACAACGTTGGGATGAAGATTGTATTGTAGAGTGCCAGTTTTGCCTCCAGAGTTATTTCCTTGTTGGACAATAGTCGTGATAGCTGTCTAAAGATTTGACAAGCTTTGATGCATCATTGAGTCTATCTCTGCTGTTTGAGAACTGTTGCTTGTCACTAAACTGCCTATATATAAAGTAAAGTACCCCCGTCACACCAAGTGACGTATAGGGAATATGGTTTTAGTGGCCATCAATTTGACAGACCTTCAGCACATGGTTTTTGGGGTAATGTGGTCGGTATTACGCTTGCGCCGCTTGACTTTCCCAGAAAAAAATCCGGTACCCATTTAAGGCTGGGTGAACCCGGAAGCCATCGGTTGGGATCGAACCCTACCCCTTGTCCTTTGTAGTCCAGTTCACTAAACACTGAGCCATTGCGGCTCCCAACATATATATATATATATTATAATAATAATTAGGTGAGATGAAGACAGTCGATTACTTAGGAAACCATCTTGTTTTGTTTGACGTAAGCAGTAAATATCGGGGGGGGGGGGGGAGATGCGAGGAAGAAGAGTAATTAACAAAACAATACAAATAAAAGAGCAATAAATGTAACTACATACATATGTCGAAACTTGTCTCTGAAGTTCTTGGCTGCTTCTTTGGCAGTGGGCGCCTTGAAGAACTCGCTCTGGCCACAGCAGCACGACACAGTTAGAATCATCAGCAGGGCTATAACGATGACTACCACCAGAATCCAGACTTGGTCAGTCCTAGCAATAGAAAGATGACTTTCTTGTATAAGAAACCTTCAGCTGTATTTACTTCGTATTTTTATATACCATGATTGAGTGTTTTTTTTATATTTCATATCACATACTTTTCTTATTTTGTGCATTTGTTGTGCATTTTGTGTTATATATATATATATATATATATATATATATATATATATATATATATATATATATATATCTGTGCGTGTAAGTGTGTATGTGTGTGTGTATAATATATGTAGGCATAGAAGAAATAGAGGGAAGCAAAGAGAAAATATACCAGACAGCCTAAGAGAATGGCTTGGCAGAAGGTCAACAATAGAAATATGAAATAACTGTCGAGATCGAAAGTTGTGGAGAGACATGATCACCTACGTCAGCAGGCCTGGTACTTACTTGATGATGATAATGATATATATATATATATATATATATATATATATATATATATATATATATAAGAAATTGCTGAAAACCACAAAAAAATGCACACACACACGCATATATATATATATATATATATATATATATATATATATATATATATATAATATATATAATATATTTAATATATAATACATAATATATACACACACACAAATGTATATAGACACACATATATATATGTATATATATTTGTGTGTGTGTATATATTATATATATATATATATATGCGTGTGTGTATGTGTGTGTGTGTGCATTTTTGTGGGTTTCATCAATTTCTGATTTTTTTTTTGCCAAGTATATCCGACTTCAACATGACAGTTTTTGGTAGCGACTTGCTCTCCCTCTAGATCCCTACCCTTAGTCAGACTTGTGTGTCTGTTACTTGAGCTATAGCGGAAGTTGATGAGGCATTTGATCAGCCATTGCTGTTGATTCTGGCCTGCATGACGACCACTCAATTATTTTCACAAAAACAACAATAAAGGAGGCCCGCGACGGAAAATACCCCAACTAGCGTGACGTTTCCAGCTATAGGAGCTACGAGTGTAATCCTACTTCGATCTGTCATTGTTCTTTGTTTTTTTATGTTGTTGATTATTTGTGAATTTTTTCCGAATGTTATAAACATACCTCTACCTCTACCTCTACCTCTACCTCTACCTCTACCTCTACCTCTACCTCTACCTCTACCTCTACCTCTACCTCTTCCCCTGAAATGATTCGCTGATTTATCGCCCCGTAAGTAAACCTCCATAATAATATTAATTTATTATTATTTGTCTGTGGGAGCTATCGTCGGCTAACGTCACACTACCCACAACTACTTCGTCTGGAAAATCTGAAAACGTCACGCTTGTTGGGGTGTTTTCCGATGTTATTTTCTGTCCGCGAGCCGTCTAAATCAGGGGTGGCCAAATGGCGGCCCGCGGGCCGGATCCGGCCCGCCAGCCTAGTTTTCTTGGCCCGCGAAGCTCCACGGACTTACTTCATTTTTTACCCCTAATAGCGGATTTCTCCTGGTTTTAATCCGTGTCGGAGTTAACTCTTCTATCGTTCAAGAATACACAATTTGAAAATCTCTGTCAATTTCTCGCAACAGCTAGATTGGCAACATAATTTCAAATAACACACACACACACACACACACACACACACACACACACACACACACACTGCACAACTAATGGTGCCGACAATATTCAAAGTCTTTGCTTCGAGTTGGTACCGCAAAGTTGCTTTATTGTCAGTGCGGTGATAGCGTCAGATCTTTGGCTCAACATTTGTCGTCTGGACTTGTGGTGGCTCTTTCATTTCGCGGTAAGGGGTTAATGAGGTTGGGAGGGACAGGGGTGAGGGGACTTCGTAGCTCTAATTCTGTCTTTGAAGTTACATTCAAAATGTTTCACTGTTCGCCTTCATTCCCTTTGATCCCATCGTCTTGTCTTGTCCATAAAATGACTGCAACGTGTTTATTTGGTCACAATCTTTTGATTTCATTGTCAAACACAAGTCTGTGTATAACTGTCAAATCTGGACTTATTTTCGATAGTGGACCAACATTCTGTGACTTTTAACTTTGATGTGAGATTTTGTATTAAATCATGTTAAAACGTAGAAAAGTTGATTGTGAAAATCGCATATTTAAACCTGAATGGGAATTAGATTATTTGTTCATCTTCAATAAGGATAGTAAACCTCAGTGCTTAATTTGCGTTCAAGTGTTAGCCGTTTTGAAGGAATATAATTTAAAACGGCACTATGCCACACATCATCAAAACATGTATGAGAAACATAGCATTGAAGCTAGGAAGCTTTTGGTTGAACAGCTGAAGACAAAGTTGAATCAACAGCAAAGTATGTATACAAAGGGCAATAAAATTAAAGAGTCATCGATCATTGCATCATATACAGTTACCTATGAGCTTGCAAAATCTAAAAAACCCTTTACTGACGGAAATTTTGTGAAGAAATGTGCGATTCAAATGGCAAAGGCATTCGGTCAAGAAAAAATAGCCAAAGAATTTGAATCTGTGCCTCTTTCAAAACAAACTGTAGCCAGAAGAACAGAAGACATCAGTCTGCAACTGTCTCAAAGTTTAAAATCTTGTATTGAAAACTGCTCATATTTTTCGCTCGCGATTGATGAAAGTACTGACATCACTGACACTTGCCAGCTTCTTATTTTTGTTAAAGTTATCCAGGAGGATTTTACTGTTATTGAAGAATTGTTGAAAGTTTGCTCTTTGCATGACACTTGTAGAGGGACAGACATATTTTCTGCAGTTCATAGTGCCGTAGATGAAGTAGGTGTTTTGGAAAGTTGTCTGCAGTGTGTACTGATGGTTGCAAAGCTTTTATTGGTTCAAATACTGGTTTTGTTGGACTTCTAAAGCAAAACAAAATTAACGTACCTACATTGCATTGCATAATTCATCAAGAGGCCTTTGTGCAAAGTCCATAAATCTAAAAGACACCATGGCTACTGTTGTGAAAATAACAAATTTGATAAGAGGAGGACACCAGTCTTTAAATCACAGGAAGTTTTTATCATTTTTAGAGGAAGTAGATTCTAGCTACGGTGATCTCCTGCTTTATACAGAAGTAAGATGGCTTAGTCGAGGGAAATGTTTAATAATATTTTTTGAACTGAAGAATGACATTTATGACTTCCTGCGAGAGAACTTACCATGCTCCATTGATCTTCAACATGCACTCAAAGACATTAATTTCCTTCATAATCTGGCATATCTCACAGACATCACACAACATTTGAACATATTGAATTTGCAGCTACAAGGGGAAAAGCAAACCATTTTTCAATTGATGGGATATGTTGATGGTTTTAAAAAGAAGCTGAATCTATTTAGACTTTCTTTGCAAAGAAATGATCTGTTCCATTTTTCAAGTTGTAAGCAGTTGTTGTCAGAGATAGAAAGTGCAAACTTCAGTAAGTACGCAGCTGACATTGAACATTTGATTTGTGAATTTGATCGACGATTTCAAGATTTTGAAATGTTTCGTCCGCAAACGGAACTTTTTAATAACCCAATTAAGTGCACAGTGGAGTGCCAGCCATCAGATCTTCAACTAGAGTTGTGTGACCTTCAGTGTGACCCCTTCCTCAGTACTGTAAAGGCATTAGGAGCTGACTTCTGGAAATTGCTACCAAATGAACGTTACCCGTGTCTGAGAAAATGGGCACTAAAGATGTGCTCTATATTCGGCAGCACATATCTCTGCGAGACAACATTCTCTTCCATGAAGTTAATTAAATCTAAGACCAGGAACAGAATGACCGATTCGACATTGTCCCATACTCTCCGAATCGCCACGTCAAAAATGGAAGTGGACTTCAAATCTCTGGTGAAAAGCTGTGACAAGTCACAATCGTCGCACTGAGACATTAAAGGTAATTTTAAATGAATAATTAATGGATTTGTTACAAATCAAATATGTAGTCAAAGTGCAAGCATTATTTATATATTACTATATCGCATAGGTCCCTACTGTCATTTTTGACGATATTCTTAAGTGTGGCCCGCGGGTCTTGGCCTTGGCTTTAATCCGGCCCTCGGGCAACCTCAAGTTGGCCACCACTGGTCTAAATAGTTGGTTGTGACAAAGACTAACGAGTACAAGTATTTGTTGGCAATGTTCACAACAATTTACACGACGTGTTTCCAATACTTTTGACATCAACTTACATGACGTGTTGCCAGTACTGCTCACAACAACTTACATGACGTGTTTCCAGTACTGCTCACAACAATTTACATGACGTGTTTCCAGTACTGCTCACAACAATTTACATGACGTGTTTCAGTACTGCTCACAACAATTTACATAACGTGTTTCCAGTACTTTTCACATCAACGTACATGACGTGTTTCTACTACAGTACACATCAACTTACACGACGTGTTTCTACTACAGTTCACATCAACTTACATGACGTGTTTCTACTACAGTTCACATCAACTTACATGACGTGTTTCTACTACAGTTCACAACAACTTACATGACGTGTTCTACTACAGTACACATCAACTTACATGACGCGTTTCTACCACAGTTCACATCAATTTACATAACGTGTTTCTACTACAGCTCACATCAACTTACATGACGTGTTTCTACTACAGTTCACATCAACTTACATAACATGTTTCTACTACAGCTCACAACAACTTACATGACGTGTTTCCAGTACACCTCACAACAAGTAAATGTCCTATTTTTCTCACAGCACTCGGTAAGGACAGGGTCCTCACATTGGTACAAGTTGCCAGGACGTTTTCCAATCTCGTCACGTTTCACACACACCTTCCCATCTGTTGTGATTAAACCAAAACCGAAAATGAACGGAAACAGTTAACGATCTCAACAATATTGTTCACAATTACCAAATGTTTGTTGTCCGTTATGTCATCGATTTTAAGTTTAGTTAATTTGCTCATCATCATCATTGAGTGCCGTCTCCGCATCGAAGATTGGCTACCATGGAGCGTCATTCTATTCTGTCTCTTGCTTTGATGGCGCAGGTTGTCATAGGCTGACTTGTCTATCTTTTGATGTTACTCGTCCATGTTAGTCTTGGTTTGCCTCTGCCTATTTTACATTGTATTTTCCATTCCAAGATATATTTTAGTAGGCTGTTATGTCTTTTCATATGCCCCAAAAACCTCATTTGTCTTGTTTGAATTGTGTTTAGTAGTTCTCTTTTCATTTTTAGTTCTTTAAGACTTCATCGTTTGTTTCCTTTCTTTCTTAATTCTTCCTATTCTTCTAAAAATCTCAATTTCAAAGGCTTCAATTTTCTGTTCTGTTTTCTTGTCTAATGTCATTGTTTCTACAACATACAGAAACGATGAGAAGATATAACATTTTGCTATCCTCGTATGTTTTTTTACGGCATTAAAATTACCTTCTGCCATTCCTATTCTTTTGTTTATTTCAGTTTTACATTTTCCATCACTGTTTAATAATGAATGAGTTATCCAGTGTAATCTTGTGTCACTCCTTATATAAGGAAGTGAAACATGGAAAATCAGTACTTGTTACCTAGCGTCACTCGTTTTGTGAGAATGTGACACATTGGCAGTCAGTACTTGTTGCAAAGCTTCAGTTCTTATATTGGGAAGTGAAGCATTGGCAGTCAGTACTTGTTGCAAAGCTTCAGTTCTTATATTGGGAAGTGAAGCATTGGCAGTCAGTACTTGTTGCAAAGCTTCAGTTCTTATATTGGGAAGTGAATCATTGGCAGTCAGTACTTGTTGCAAAGCTTCAGTTCTTATATTGGGAAGTGAAGCATTGGCAATCAGTACTTGTTGCAAAGCTTCAGTTCTTATACTGGGAAGTGAAGCATTGGCAGTCAGTACTTGTTGCAAAGCTTCAGTTCTTTTATTGGGAAGTGAAGCATTGGCAGTCAGTACTTGTTGCAAAGCTTCAGTTCTTATATTGGGAAGTGAAGCATTGGCAGTCAGTACTTGTTGCGAAGCTTCAGTTCTTATATTGGGAAGTGAAGCATTGGCAGTCAGTACTTGTTGCAAAGCTTCAGTTCTTATATTGGGAAGTGAAGCATTGGCAGTCAGTACTTGTTGCAAAGCTTCAGTTCTTTTATTGGGAAGTGAAGCATTGGCAATCAGTACTTGTTGCAAAGCTTCAGTTCTTATACTGGGAAGTGAAGCATTGGCAGTCAGTACTTGTTGCAAAGCTTCAGTTCTTTTATTGGGAAGTGAAGCATTGGCAGTCAGTACTTGTTGCAAAGCTTCAGTTCTTATATTGAGAAGTGAAGCATTGGCAGTCAGTACTTGTTGCGAAGCTTCAGTTCTTATATTGGGAAGTGAAGCATTGGCAGTCAGTACTTGTTGCAAAGCTTCAGTTCTTATATTGGGAAGTGAAGCATTGGCAGTCAGTACTTGTTGCAAAGCTTCAGTTCTTATATTGGGAAGTGAAGCATTGGCAGTCAGTACTTGTTGCAAAGCTTCAGTTCTTTTATTGGGAAGTGAAGCATTGGCAGTCAGTACTTGTTGCAAAGCTTCAGTTCTTATATTGGGAAGTGAAGCATTGGCAGTCAGTACTTGTTGCAAAGCTTCAGTTCTTATATTGGGAAGTGAATCATTGGCAGTCAGTACTTGTTGCAAAGCTTCAGTTCTTATATTGGGAAGTGAAGCATTGGCAGTCAGTACTTGTTGCAAAGCTTCAGTTCTTATATTGGGAAGTGAAGCATTGGCAGTCAGTACTTGTTGCAAAGCTTCAGTTCTTATATTGGGAAGTGAAGCATTGGCAGTCAGTACTTGTTGAAAAGCTTCAGTTCTTTTATTGGGAAGTGAAGCATTGGCAGTCAGTACTTGTTGCAAAGCTTCAGTTCTTATATTGGGAAGTGAAGCATTGGCAGTCAGTACTTGTTGCAAAGCTTCAGTTCTTATATTGGGAAGTGAAGCATTGGCAGTCAGTACTTGTTGCAAAGCTTCAGTTCTTATATTGGGAAGTGAAGCATTGGCAGTCAGTACTTGTTGAAAAGCTTCAGTTCTTTTATTGGGAAGTGAAGCATTGGCAGTCAGTACTTGTTGCAAAGCTTCAGTTCTTTTATTGGGAAGTGAAGCATTGGCAATCAGTACTTGTTGCAAAGCTTCAGTTCTTATATTGGGAAGTGAAGCATTGGCAGTCAGTACATGAAGAAGCTAGTTGAAACCACGAGTATGTTTAACGAAACAATCGCAGTAAGAATGCCGATCATCCAGCAGTTAGATTTTGTTGATTCCCTTGCATTTTAAGTAGACAAGAGACATCTCATTGTGTGAATACAAGAAACAAGTGAAGACAAAAGACATCTGATTGTGTGAATACAAGAAACAAGTGAAGACAAGAAACATCTGATTGTGTCAATACAAGAAACAAGTGAAGATAGTGACAAGATACATCTCAATGTTTGAATACAAGAAACAAGTGGAGATAGTGACAAGATACATCTCATTGTTTGAATACAAGAAACAAATGAAGAGAACAGTCGCCGGGCTGTGATAGAAAAAGTACAAGTGGTCATTTTACGTGAAGTTCAAGTCATGTCTTGTTTACCATTCATATCTTTTTCTAAGTCTCTAACCCGTTAAGTGGGCGTTCATGCGTTGTGTCGTTATATACGACAAAGCCGCAAAATAAACAGAAGACGGTGTGAATCAGCTAAACTATCAGAAAGACAAGACAAACTACTACGTTTCAGCAAAAACCTTTATCAGGTATAACACACAAACTATTCAAATTAAACAAAGAAATCCAAGCACGAAAAAAAAAAACACTTATCTAAAAAATGGCGAAACCTTGCAGCTTGTCTTATCTTTCTCTTAGTTTAGCTACTTCGTAACGTTTTACGCTTACTTTACATGTTCTCTGCAGCTCTACCTGCTGCCCTGCATGGTATGTAATATATTTAAATAGAAATCTGCGACTTCAGGCTCCAAACATTCGATTTTGACGACGGTAAATTTGCTTAACAATGTTTGCCCTGGCAGCAGCCATTTTGCCCTACTCTTTGCCAAGGGTTTTTTTAATGCGAATGCACACGGAACCTCCTGTTTTTCATTGTTTTCCCAGAGGGTTAGACATTAGATCTCACTCGATAGAGACCAGGGAGAAACCAAGGAGAAACCACGGGTTCGAGGCGAAAATTTTCCACCGCCTTTGGCGCGATTCAAACCTGAATCAACATCAAATCAACATCAACAAAACAGAAGTCACGAATATCGTAAAAGAGAAACAGAACATCAACATTACTATAGACGACAGACAACTGAAACAAGTAGAGAAATTTAAATACATATGAAGTCTAGTGGCAAACGACAGTTCACAGACATCAGAAATAGACTTAAGATGCAACAAAGCTTGTGAAATAATTGGACAGCTATCACCACTATTGTCAAATAATTGGACAGCTATCACCACTATTGTCAAATCATTGGACAGCTAGCACCACTATTGTCCAACAAGGAAATAACTCTAGAGGCAAAACGGGCATTCTGCAATACAATATTCATCCCAACGTTGTGCTACCAATACTAGTTCTGGGCCCTAGATACAAGAACAATAAGAAAAAATAATCTCTACTTAGATTAAATGTGTTAGACGAATTACAAAAAAAAAAAAAAAAAACAGTCTGAGAGATATGATCAAAAATAAAGAACTGAGAAAAAAAAGCTAGGAATAATCCCTGCCATAGAATGCATAAAGAAACAACAGATAAAATAGTTTGGTCACGTGATAAGGCAGAAACATCAAAACACAACACAACGAGCCTTTAATAAATATTGCAAGAACACCAGACCAAAGAGCCAACCGCGAAAAAGGTGGATTGACAGGAAAATTAGAAACACTTGGAAACATAACAGCAACAGAGGTAAATAGAAGGACAAAAGGCCGCAAATTATATCTCCCCTCGAGACTGAAAGGCAAATGAGGAAGCAAAGAAGAAGACCTTCCTCTCTAGAGAGGACATCTTACCTCAACACCACCCAACACCCCTCCCTCATTTTATTTTAAGAACGCCCATGAAGTGAAACATGAGCGGCAATTTGTAAAAACCTAAGTAGAGGTTCTAAATATTCGCCAAAGAGACATGCATTATAGACACTAATACGATGACACTTTTAATAGAAAGAGGGGCCAATTAGTAACTTTCATTATGATTTTTTGAAATGTGGGCGTAAAAATGATTCATAAATGGCGGGATTAAGTTACGAAACAAACAATTTTAGAAAATGTGTATTTTAAGATTTGTGGTTTGGTTTCTTCACGAAACAGACAATGATTTAAAGTTGATTAGAAGTTATCTTTGATTGTAATAACATTTGTGGCTTTACATGAAGTTATACCTTTGATTGTAATAACATTTGTGGCTTAACATGAAGTTATACCGTTGATTGTAATAACATTTGTGGCTTTACATGAAGTTATACCTTTGATTGTAATAACATTTGTGGCTTAACATGAAGTTATACCTTTGATTGTAATAACATTTGTGGCTTTACATGAAGTTATACCTTTGATTGTAATAACATTTGTGGCTTAACATGAAGTTATACCTTTGATTGTAATAACATTTGTGGCTTTACATGAAGTTATACCTTTGATTGTAATAACATTTGTGGCTTAACATGAAGTTATACCTTTGATTGTAATAACATTTGTGGTTTAACATGAAGTTATATCTTTGATTGTAATAACACTTGTGGCTTAACATGAAGTTATACCTTTGATTGTAATAACATTTGTGGCTTAACATGAAGTTATCTTTGATTGTAATAACATTTGTGGCTTAACATGAATTTATACCTTTGATTGTAATAACATTTGTGGTTTAACATGAAGTTATCTTTGATTGTAATAACATTTGTGGTTTAACGTGAAGTTATATCTTTAATTGTAATAACATTTGTGGTTTAACGTGAAGTTATATCAATGATTGCACTATTCGTGGTTAAATATGAAATGTTCTACACCAGAAGGCGTTCAACTTGTCAATGTCTGAAACACTTGTTGACATGGCCTCTCATGTAGGCTACTACATTATAATGCTGACAGGATTCTATTTTACAGCTTTGCAAATTAGTTTATTCTGTGTAACGGCACACTGTGTGACTATCACCACTATTGTCCAACAAGGAAATAATTCTAGAGGCAAAACGGGCACTCTATAACACAATCTTCATACCAACGTTGTGCTTCCAATGCCATATCTAGACCCTAGATGAATGAACAAAAAGAACAATAAACACAATTGAGATAAAAATGTGTTCGACGAATGAAAGGAGACAACCTGAGAGATAAGATCAGAAATGAAGAACTGAGGGGAAAAGCTAGGAATAATTCCCGCCTTACAGTAAATGAAGAAACAACAGATACAATTGTTAGGCTACGTGATAATGCAGAAGAACAAAAATAATACACAATGAGTCTTCAATAAACGTTGCGAGAACACCAGACCCAAGGGCAGACCACGGAAAATGATGGATTGATAGAATATTAGGAACACTAGGAAACACAACTGCAAGAGAGGGCAGTAGAAGATCAAAAGACCGAAAACTATATCTTCCCTTAATGCTGAAAGACACATGAGGAAGGAAAGAAGAGGAAAAAAAAGATGAGATGTCACAAACTGAGGTCAAAAGAAAAAAAAAATGAGCCGCTGAAGCAACATCAGCGCACCAGATTATTAAATGCTGCACTAAGGGTTATAATTAAAATGCCACTTTGACTACCAAATCAGCAGCAGTGTAACTAAACGAAGGCTCATTGCACGTGCTCTTTTCCCATCTTCTATGTCTAACTGGTCATGTCGACCCACCGGCGCCGAGCAAAAAATAAATATAATGGCACCCAACAAGAAATGCCAACATCAACATTGACTCAGCGACCCCTAGCGGCAAGGGTAAGGCAAGCACAAATATTGGAGTGTATTTATTGAACTGAGCAAGCCAGCGAAAGCTAAAGTAAAGATCTACGTACTAATCCACAAAGGTTGTCAATCAACCAGAATAAGGCGTGGCATGTTGCCTTCTTGAGCCACAATGGTTGTCAACCAACAAGAAAGGGCGTGGCATATTCCCTTCTGTCCTTACTGCGGTCCACCCCGTCAATTGTTTTAAAGTGTCATTGAGACACAAGGGGCATAAACTCAATGACCATCTAAGACACTGAGTTGTACGAATGTATTACTAGCATGGTTTCAAAAACTCCATTCCAACCTATATCTACGAATGTAATATAGAACACAATTCATTTATCAATGTATGTAATCATCATCATCATCGAGTGCCGTCTCCGCAACGAAGGTTGGCTACCATGGAGCGCTATTCTGCTCTATCTCTTGCTTTGATGGTGCAGGTTGTCATCGGTTGCTTTGTCCATCTTTTGATGTTACTCGTCCATGTTAATCTTGGTCTGCCTCTGCCTCTTTTACCTTGTATTTTCCCCTCCAGGATTACTTTCAGTAGGCTGTTGTGTCTTTTAACATGGCCCAAGAATCGCATTTGTCTTGTTCTAATTGTGTTCAGAAGTTCTCTTTTCATTTTTAGTTGTTTTAAGACTTCATCGTTTGTTTTCTTTTCCTTCCATCCAATTCTACCTATTCTTCTATAAATCCACATTTCGAAGGCTTCAATTCTCTGTTCTGTTTTCTTGTCTAATGTCCATGTTTCAGCACCATATAGGAATATTGAGAAGATGTAACATTTTGCTATTCTTAGTTTTAGCTTTGGTGTTATTTGTTTTGATGTTAGTATGTCCTTCATAACATTAAAATTACTTTTTGCCATTCCTATTCTTTTGTTTATTTCAGTTGTACATTTTCCATCACTGGTTATAGTATGTCCAAGGTAGTTGTAGTTTTGAACTGTCTCAAGGTCTATTCCTTCAATTTTGATATCCATTTGTGGGTTTTGAGTATTTTCTTTGTTTATGATCATAGTTTTAGTCTTTTTGATGTTCATATCTAGTCCATATTTTTTGCTTGTCGTGTTTATTTCATTAAGTAATTGTTGTAGGTCTTTAGGATTTTCTGCTAGTAGTACAGTATCGTCAGCATATCTTAGGTTATTGATTATCTTTCCATTAATTTGTAGGTCTGGCATCTCTATGATGTTTTTAAAGATTTGCTCAGTGTATAGATTGAACAAGCTTGGTGATAGGATGCATCCTTGTCTTACTCCTCTTTTTATATCAATGGGTGTAGAGAACTCTTTGTTATATTTTATTATTGCTGTTTGCTCCCAGTATAGATTGCATATTAGTCGTATATCCATGTCATCTAGATGTATCTCTTCTAGGCATTCTATAAGTAATGTATGTAATATAGAACACAATTCCGTTATCTATGTATATAATATATAATAACAAAAATATTGAATGATATCTACAACAGCGGATATATACCAGACGACCTGCTCAAATCAATATTCATAGTCCTACCAAAGAAATCTAGTGCGATTGAATGCGATGATCATCGCACAATAAGCCTTATGAGTCATATGACTAAGATATTACTAAGAATCATCACGCGAAGAGTGCGAAACAAAATCAGTCCAGAAGTTAGCGATGAACAGTGGTTTTTTTTTAAGGTAAAGGAACGAGCAATACCATATGCATCATAAGATCTTTAGTAGAAAGAGCCATAGAGGTGAAAACAGATCCATACCTATGTTTCATAGATTATACCAAAGCATTTGACAAAGTAAAGCATCAAGAAATAATCAACATTTTAGAAAGCATAAATGTAGACAGCAAAGATCTAAGAATAATAAAGAACATGTACTAGCAACAAACAGCGGCCATAAGAACTGGAAACCAATTGGGAATGTTTCAACAAATAAAACAGGGTGTTAGACAAGGTTGTGTGCTGTCACCAGATTTGTTTAATATTTAAAGTGAGATTATTTGAAGATCCATAAGGGGCATGCCTGGAATAAAAATTGGAGGTCATAATATAAATAATCTAAAGTATGCTGATGATACAGTCTTAATCGCTAAGAGTGAAAATGAGTTACAAGAAATGTTGGATATTATAGTGAAAGAAAGCAAAAATAAAGGATTCAGCCTTAATAGCAAAAAGACAGTAGTAATGGTAACAACAAAGAAAAAGACATCACCTCAGTGCAAAATAAAGACAAGTGACACAATATTAAAACAGGTAAATGAATTTAAATATTTGGGAACTTTGTTAACCTCAGACGGAAGATGTACAAAAGAGGTGAGATGCAGAATGGCTCAGGCAAAAGCAGCTTTCCAAAAAATGAGGAAGATATTATGCAATCCATTTTTGATAATGGAAACAAGAAAAAAAGTTCTTAAATGTTAGTAGAGCCAGTCTTAATATATGGATGTGAATCATGGACAATAGGACAACAGACAAGAAAATCACTGGAGTCTGTAGAAATGTGGTTTTACTGAAGAATGTTGAGAGTACCATGGACAGCTAAGAAGAGTAATGAAAATGTTCTGAAAGAGGTCAAAGCAAAAAGAGAGCTAATTTCCAATATTAGGAAGAAACAATCATCATTTTTTGCCCATGTAATGAAAAGCTGGAATATATTGTAACAACTGGGAAAATTGAGGGACGAAGAGATAGAGGGAAACAAAGAGAAATAATATCAGAGAATGGCTTGGCAGAAGGTCAACGACAGAAATGATAAATAGCAGTCGAGATCGAAAGTTATGGAGAGACATGATCACCTACGCCTGCAGGCCTGGTACTTGATGATGATGATGATGTATGTAATATAGAACACCATTCTTTTTTAAATGTATGCAATTTATAACATAATTCCTTTATCTTTGTTTGAGATATATATAAATAATTTCTGTATATGTATGTAAAACAGAACACCTTTTAACACATGTAACAAAGATCACACTCTCTATGTGTGTATAAAGAACACCCTCATATATACGTAATAAAGAACACCCTCATATATACGTAATAAAGAACACCCTCATATATTCGTAATAAAGAACACCCTCATATATACGTAATAAAGGACACCCTCATATATACGTAATAAAGAATACCCTCATATATACGTAATAAAGAACACCCTCATATATACGTAATAAAGGACGCCCTCATATATATGTAATAAAGAACACCCTCATATATACGTAATAAAGGACACACCTCTTATATACGTAATAAAGAACACCCTCATATATATGTAATAAAGGACACCCTCATATATTCGTAATAAAGGACACCCTCATATATACGTAATAAAGGACACCCTCATATATACGTAATAAAGAATACCCTCATATATACGTAATAAAGAACACCCTCATATATACATAATAAAGGACACCCTCATATATACGTAATAAAGAACACCCTCATATATACGTAATAAAGGACACACCCCTTATATAAACGTAAAAGAGGACACTCTCATATATACGTAACAAAGGACACCCTCATATATACGTAATAAAGAACACCCTCATATATACGTAATAGAGGACACTCTCATATATACGTAATAAAGAACACCCTCATATAAACGTAATAGAGGACACTCTCATATATACGTAATAAAGGACACCCTCATATATACGTAATAAAGGACACCTTCATATATACGTAATAGAGGACACTCTCATATATACGTAATAAAGGACACCCTCATATATACGTAATAAAGGACACTCTCATATATACGTAATAAAGGACACCCTCATATATACGTAATAAAGAACACCCTCATATATACGTAATAAAGGACACACAACTTATATACGTAATAAAGAACACCCTCATATATACGTAATAAAGAACACCCTCATATATACGTAATAAAGGACACCCTCATATATACGTAATAAAGGACACCCTCATATATACGTAATAAAGAACACCCTCATATATACGTAATAAAGGACACCCTCAAATATACGTAATAAAGGACATCCTCATATATACGTAATAAAGGACATCCTCATATATACGTAATAAAGGACATCCTCATATAAACGTAATAGAGGACACTCTCTCTTAGTGAATTAGAGATATTTCATATATCATCATCATCATCATGTACCATACCGGTTGGCGTAGGCGATCATGTCCTTCCACAATCTTCTATCTACAGTGCATCGTATCAGTTCTGTTGTTGACTGTTTTTCATGCCATGACACTAAGCTATCCAGTATTTTTTTTCCTTTGTCGTCCGCGATCTCACTTTCCCTGTATTTTGCCAGTTGTAACCAAATATTCCAACTTTCCTCTTCTCATGATGTGCCCGAAAAATATTGATTGTTTCTTTCTGATGTTTTTTAGAAGCTGCCTTTTTGTGTTGGCCTCTTTGAGAACTTCCTCATTTGTCTTTTTTTAGCTGTCCAGGAAACTTTCAACATTCTTCTGAGAAATCCCATCTCTGTGGCCTCTAATCGTCTTTTTATTTGTTTGTTTACTGTCCATGATTCGCTTACATAGGTCAGAATTGGTTCTACATAGCACCGATGAACTCTCTTTCTCATTTCTATTGACATAGATTTGTTGCATAAGATATTTTTCTGAAATGCTATTTTGGCCTGAGCTATTCTGCTTTTTATTTCCGTGGTGCATCTTCCATCCAATGTTATTATTGTGCCCAAGTATTTGACGCGTTGCACTTGTTTCAAATTTGTCCTGTTTTTTTTTTTATGCTGCATGCTGGTGATGATTGTTTCTTCGATATGACCATTACTTCTGTTTTCTTACTATTCAGACTGAGACCTTTCTTGTTGCTTTCTTTTACTATTACGTCTATCATTTCTTGTAGTTAATTCTCTGTCTCTGATATTAAGACTGTGTCATCCGCATATCACAAATTATTTATGTTGTGATCGTTGACTTCAATTCCTTTTTTGTCTACTATTGATCTCATAATATGTTCGCTGTAAAGTGAAAACAAATCCGGCGACAGAACACAGCCTTGTCTGACTCATTACATATATATATACATGTATAATATACACTATATATATATTATGACTATCATCATCATCAAGTACAATGCCTGTTGGCGTAGGTGATCATGTCTCTCCATAACTCGATCTCGACAGTTATTTATCATTTCCGTTGTTGATCTTCTGCCAAGCTTCCTCTTAAGCTATCTGGTATCTTTTCTCTTTGCCTCCTTCTATCTCTTCGTCCCTCAATTTTCCCAGTTGTTACAATATATTCCAGCTGTTCTCTTCTCATTACATGGCCAAAAAATGATGATTGTTTCTTCCTAATTAGGAAATTAGTTTAAATTGCATAATTTGAAAACAGAATTGTGTTCTATATTACATACATACATCATCATCATCAAGTACCAGGCCTGCTGGCGTAGATGATCATGTCTCTCCACAACTTTCGATCTCGACAGTTATTTATCATTTCTGTCGTTGACCTTCTGCCAAGCCATTCTCTGGTATTATTTCTCTTTGTTTCCCTCTATCTCTTCGTCCCTCAATTGTCCCAGTTGTTACAATATATTGCAGCTGTTCTCTTTTCATTGCATGGGCAAAAAATGATGATTGTTTCTTCCTAATATTGGAAATTAGCTCTCTTTTTGCTTTGACCTCTTTCAGAACATTTTCATTACTCTTCTTAGCTGTCCATGGTATTCTCAACATTCTTCTGTAAAACCACATTTCTACAGACTCCAGTGATTTTCTTGTCTATTGTCCATGATTTGCATCCATATGTTAAGACTGGCTCTATATAACATTTAAGAACTCCTTTTCTTGTTTCTATTGTCAACAATGGATTGCATAGTATCTTCCTCACTTTTTGCAAAGCTGCTTTTGCCTGAGCCATTTTGTATCTCACCTCTTTTGTACATCTTTCGTCTGAGGTTAATAAAGTTACCAAATACTGAAGGGAGGTCAAAAAGTAATGCACACCAATTTTTTCTCGGTTTATAATAAAGATAGGAATATGAAATTTTGCACACTTGGAATATGACATGTTCCAATTATGTGCACCAAATTGCACAGCATTCTGATAAATATTACGCAATCTATGAACCGTTAAAATGGAGCTTGTCAACAATGTCCGTTACAAACAGCGAATTGTCATAGAATTTCTGGTTGCGGAAAAAGAAACTGTGGCAAACATTCATAAACGACTGTGTGCAGTGTACAAATGTTCTGCAGTCGATAGGAGCACAGTTAGTCGCTGGGTTCAGAGAATTAAAGCTTCAGAAAGTGTACGAGTGGAGCTGCATGATTTACCGCGTTCTGGACGTGTTGCCTCGGCTACCAGCACAGACATGTTAAACCGGGCTGATGCCATTATTCGTAAGGATAGGCGTATCACTAGTCAGCAATTGGCATTGCAGCTTACAGTCAGCAAGGGAAGTGCAATCGCAATTTTTAAAACTCTCGGATATTCAAAGATTTGCGCTCGATGGGTTCCTCGGTGCCTAACAAATGATCACGTTCAAAGGAAAACATTCTGTTCTGAATTGTTGGAGCGTTTCGGTGTTGAAGGAGAAATGTTTTTGTCAAAATTGTTACCGGTGACGAAACGTGGGCACATCATTATGAGCCTGAAACAAAAATGCAGTCAATGGAATGGCATCATCCGCAGTCACCAAAAAGAAAAAAATTCAAAACATCTCCATCAGCCGGAAAGGTGATGATCACTGTCTTCTGGTACATTGATGGTGTGATTCTTGTTGATGTAATGACAAGAGGTGAGACAATCAACTCGACAGCTTACATCAATACACTGACAAAACTCAAAAATCGGTTCCACAGAGTTCGGCCTAATAAGCCATCTGCAGATTTGTTGCTTCAACATGACAATGCACGCCCTCACACAAGTCTGGTAACACGGGAAGCAATCAACAAATTTGGTTGGACTGTACTGCCCCATCCTCCTTACAGCCCTGATCTGGCTCCCTCAGATTTCCATCTGTTTGGACCACTCAAAAAATTCCTGCGTGGGACACACTTTGACAATGATGAGGATGTGATCCGTGCAGTTAAAAAATGGCTACGCGAGCAGGACAAAACTTGGTACAAACGAGGCATTCATGACCTAGTTTCGCGTTGGCGTAAGGCAATACGCTTGGACGGAGATTATGTTGAAAAATAGGTAGTGTAAAGGGGATGTTCAGCTACAATCTGTGAAAATTTCACACATTTTACCCGAATAGTTTCCGAGAAAAAATTGGTGTGCATTACTTTTTGACCTCCCTACGTATTTAAATTCATGTACCTGTTTTAATATTTGTCCTCTTGTCTTTATTTTGCACTGAGGTGATGTCTTTTCCTTTGTTGTTACCATTACTTCTGTCTTTATGCTAATACGGCTGAATCCTTTATTTTTGCTTACTAAAGCAAAATATATTATGATATATACATTATAATACATAATACTTCTTTGTGCATGTAATACAGAACATCATCCCTGCATTTATGTAATGGAGAACATCTCTTTATGTGTAATACAAAATAACATCTCTCTATTTTATATTATACAGAACATCATCTCGTATTGCCATTTCTTTACCATGCTATACAGACCACATTCGTGTAATACAACCTTCTATCTACGTCCTACATTTTACGAGCTTTACTGCAGCTTCGTGTCTACTCTGAAGTCACGATACATAACTCGCAGCTGACGTCATTATCGGTGAACCAAAGCTGACGAAGACCCTGCTTCAAGTTCCTATAGCGGTCTCGACTAACTATTCTCGTTAAGTATGTCCCGAAGAAGATAAAAAAACAGAATAACTCAAACCAAAATAGAATTTCAGAAAATGAAAAATTTCTTATGCAACAAATCTATGTCAGTAGAAGTGAGAAAGAGAGTTCATCGGTGCTATATAGAACCAGTTCTGACCTATGGAAGCGAATCATGGACAGTAGACAAATGAAAAGACGATTAGAGGCCACAGAAATGGGATTTCTCAGAAGAATGTTGAAAGTTCCCTGGGCAACTAAAAAGACCATTGAGGACATTCTTAAAGAGTCAAACCCAAAAAGGGAGCTCCTAAAAACATCAGAAAGAAACAATCAACATTTTTCTGGCACATCATGAGATGAGGAAAGTTGGAATACTTGGTTACAACTGGAAAAATACAAGGAAAAAGAGATCGGGGACGACAAAGAGTGAAAATACTAGATAGCTTTGTGTCATGGCATGGAAAACAGTCAACAACAGAACTGATACGATGCACTGTAGATAGAAGATTGTGGAAGGACATGATCGCCTACACCAACCGGCATGGCACATGATGATGATGATGTCCCGAATAGGGAAAGCAACAAATATCCACAAAAATGTACCTGAAGTATGATGGTTATGCTGAAAGGCGCAGTTATTGCAGAATGATGTAAACAATAGCATGATTCAAGTACAGTTTTTAACGCTTTTGCAAGGGTGGATAATCGTGGGAGAATTGCTCAACAAGAAAAATAATGTGTTCTTGGAGACAGAATGTGAGACTGTCTGAATTAGCTTACTCACTCACTTTCTTATTCATTCATTCACTCACTCTCACTTACTCACTCATTCACTCACTCATTCACTTTCTTGTTCATTCATTCACTCACTCTCACTTACTCACTCATTCACTCACTCACTTACTCACTCACTTTCTTATTCATTCATTCACTCTCTCTCACTTACTCACTCACTCATTCACTCATTCACTCATTCACTCACTCACTCACTCACTAACGCTCTCTCGCTCTCACTCACTTCCTCAATCACTCACTCACTCACTCATTCGCTCACTCTCTCTCACTCACTATCTCAATCACTCACTTTCACTCATTCACTTTCACTGACTCACTCTGTCTCTTACTCACCCATATGACCCTGATGTTCCTACAACTTGTACTTATGTCACCTTGAAGCTCCAATACAGTCACTCACTCACTCACCACTCACTCACTCACTCACTCACTCACTCACTCACCCACTCAAATACTCACCCATTCACTCACTCATATGACCCTGGTACTCCTACAACAAGTACGTGTCACCTTGAAATTCCAATACAACCATTCATTCACTGATACACCCACTCACTCACTCACCAACTCAAAGACTCATTCACTCACTCTTTCACTCACTCACTCACTCACTCATTCATATGACCCTGGTACTCCTACAACAAGTACGTGTCACCTTGAAACTCCAATACAACCATTCATTCACTGATCACACCACTCACTCACTCACTCACTCACTCACTCACTCACTCACCAACTCAAAGACTCATTCACTCACTCACTCACTCATATGGCCCTGGTACTCCTACAATGTGTACATATCACCTTGAAGCTCCAATACAATCACTCACCTGTGTGTTGGATACCAGTACCCCCAATAAGACAGACTAGTGCCACTTGTATCCACATCCATTTAGTGAATCCCGTAACAAAACAGAATTGTACGTCCATATTTGTATTTTCAAATTGTCTTAAAAATAATTGTAACTGTAACATTTATTTCTCATCTGCAAAGAGAACAATAATTAATTCCCCTGTAATTGTTTCAAGCACTTTCATACACAAACTATGGGTGATGTCTTGGCTGTGCTGGTTCAACTGACAATCATGGACATTGTGAGAGAAGGCGGTGACGAGGTAAGTTGGTAACCATGGCAGTGATTGCAGACAAGGTTTGATGCAATCAAGGGGAGAGCACCTTGCGACAGACGGCATGCTCTATGTTGTTTCCCCTTGCAAGTCAATTAGATCAATTCTTCAAACAAAAATCGATTGCTCTCTTTGACTTATACAATTCACAAACATCATTTCTCCCTGATTTTTTGTAATTGTGTGCTCCATTGGCGCGATGGGGACGTGCTAATATACTGGGAGCTGACGACGTGCGCACGATTGCTAGACCTCGATATCACGTGGAAACCTTGCAACAAAAGTTCATGTACAGTAATGCCAGCTTTTGTTTGTCGTTTTTTTTTTTCGTTTGTTTTTTTAGACATACCATTAACTTTCCATGCCAAAATGTTTCGGTTAAATAATCATGAATGTGTGTGTGTGAGAGAGAGAGAGAGAGAGAGAGACAGAGAGAGAGAGAGATAGAGAGACACAGAGAGAGAGACAGAGAGAGAGAGAGATAGAGAGATGAGATGCGTAATTCGGATTTCACTGCCAGAGTACAAAATCAGTTTCTGCGCCCCTCTCTACCCCTCTCGTGAAAAGATGTGAGCCATAAGGTGTCTGTCATGTTTTCCCTGAAATTTGTTTAGTTTTAGAGCATGGAAACCTGCATTTAGAACATGAAAACCTGCATTTAGAACATGAAAAAATGCATTTAGAACATGAAAAATGCATTTAGAACATGAAAACCTGCATTTAGAACATGAAAAATGCATTTAGAACATGAAAAAATGCATTTAGAACATGAAAACCTGCATTTAGAACATGAAAACCTGCATTTAGAACATGAAAAATGCATTTAGAACATGAAAAAATGCATTTAGAACATGAAAACCTGCATTTAGAACATGAAAAATGCATTTACAACATGAAAAAATGCATTTAGAATATGAAAAAATGCATTTAGAATATGAAAACCTGCATTTAGAACATGAAAACCAGCATTTCGTGATGTTTTTTAGTGAACGAAGAAGATGAAGCACTAAAAAAGCAAGGGACAGAGCGGAATGGCGCTCTATGGTAGCCAACCTTCGATACGGAGTCAGCACTATGTGACGGTGAGAAACATAAAATTGGTTAGAGCCCATTCATTTTTAAATTGATTTTCCTGTTAGTACTCTCCCCCTATCCTTACTTCTGAATAATTGAAACTAAAAGCCCACACAAAAGCTGCCTTTGAAACAACAAAATAATAGTTCCCATTGTAAGTATTCTATATTTAACATAACCCGTGAGTAATAGCACAACTCAGAGATAAGAATCACCATTTCATTAACATCGGTGGCAACGTGCCAGATAGGATGACACACAACTACATGAATGCAAGATAAGCTCCGTCACATATAGGGAAAAATGGTGTTATGGCACATATATTTATAGACGTTCGGCACATGATTTTTATGATGTGGTCGGTATTACGCCCGTATCCTTTTCCTTACACAGAAAAAAAATCTGATTGGTGTTCTATATGACAAGAAAAGGGATAGTGTTCTCTATTACATTTATAAAGGGATTGTGTTCTATACTACATTTATAAAGGGATAGTGTTCTATATTACATTTATAAAGGGATTGTGTTCTATACTACATTTATAAAGGGATTGTGTTCTATACTACATTTATAAAGGGATTGTGTTCTATACTACATTTATAATGGGATTGTGTTCTATACTACATTTATAAAGGGATTGTGTTCTATACTACATTTATAAAGGGATAGTGTTCTCTATTACATTTATAAAGGGATTGTGTTCTATACTACATTTATAAAGGGATTGTGTTCTATACTACATTTATAAAGGGATTGTGTTCTATACTACATTTATAATGGGATTGTGTTCTATACTACATTTATAAAGGGATTGTGTTCTATACTACATTTATAAAGGGATAGTGTTCTCTATTACATTATAAAGGGATTGTGTTCTATACTACATTTATAAAGGGATTGTGTTCTATACTACATTTATAAAGGGATTGTGTTCTATACTACATTTATAAAGGTATAGTGTTCTCTATTACATTTATAAAAGGATTGTGTTCTATACTACATTAATAAAGAGATGATGTTCTGTATTACATAATATAAAGGGATAGTCTTCAATGCTACATAATATAAAAAGAGATGGTACTCTGTATTGAATACATCAAATGATGATGTTCTGTATAGCATACATAAAAGTTGAATAAATCTGGACGCTATAAGTCGATGTAGAACCCAGCAATTTGCCCTTATTAGTCCAGTTCAAACACCATTTAGCTATTGCTGCCCCTCACTCATAACCTTAGAGAAAAGAGAAATGAAAAACAGACAACTCAAGTTAGTTGGTAGTTGAATTATATTCATCGCACACCGAACAATTGTGAATAAACTCTCCGATCTCCTTGCCAATAAATCCCACTGTGCGAAACGATAAACCAGTTCATAAATTCTACTGTGTGAAACGATAAACCAGTTCATAAATTCTACTGTGTGAAACGATAAACCAGTTCATAAATTCTACTGTGCGAAACGATAAACCAGTTCATAAATTCTACTGTGTGAAACGATAAACCAGTTCATAAATTCTACCGTGCGAAACGATAAACCCGTTCATAAATTCTACTGTGCGAAACGATAAACCAGTTCATAAATTCTACTGTGCGAAACGATAAACCAGTTCATAAATTCTACTGTGTGAAACGATAAACCAGTTCATAAATTCTACTGTGCGAAACGATAAACCAGTTCATAAATTCTACTGTGTGAAACGATACACCAGTTCATAAATTCTACTGTGCGAAACGATAAACCAGTTCATAAATCCCACTGTGCGAAACGATAAACCAGTTCATAAATCCCACTGTGCGAAACGATAAACCAGTTCATAAATCACCTGTGCGAAACGATAAACCAGTTCATAAATCCCACTGTGCGAAACGATAAACCAGTTCATAAATCCCACTGTGCGAAACGATAAACCAGTTCATAAATCCCACTGTGCGAAACGATAAACCAGTTCATAAATCCCACTGTGCGAAACGATAAACAAGTTCACAAATCCCCAGTCCTTCTCCTCGTAGCTCTACTGAATTGAGACAACATTCCTCTTGAGTAACATGAAGACCCGGAAGTCGTACCAAGACTACAGATTCAGGAACAAATCGAAATCTTCATCTCGCCCTTTGTTTCGTTTGCATTATAAATAGACTAGAAATAAACAGACAAATACCAATGGATAAAGAGGTACAGAGAAGACAATGGCGCTGGATAGGACACACATTGCGGAAGTCAGTTGAGAATATAAACACAACAGGCCCTTTTTTGGAATCCCCAAATACCAACTGTTCATTAGAAATAAACAGTCAAATACCAATGGATAAAGAGGTACAGAGAAGACAATGGCGCTGAATAGGACACACATTGCGGAAGTCAGTTGAGAATATAAACACAACAGGCCCTTTTTTGGAACCCCCAAGGAAATAGACAAAGTGGAAGACCAAAATATGTTTTTGGAGAAGACAGAAGCAGAGATGAAGATGATGGGGAATACATGGAATAATCTTAAAAGAATAGCAAGAAACAGAACGGTTTGGAGAGTGTTGAAGACCTATGCTCCACATGGAGCTTCACGATAAAGAAGAAGACTATAAATAGATGTAAGTAAAAAGTAAAGAGTCTCGTCACTCCAAATGGCGTAAAGGGAATATGGTGTTAATGACCATCATTTTTTACAGACCTTAGGAACATGATTTTTGGGGTAATGTGGTCAGTATTACGCCCGTGGTGTCGCTTTACTTTCTCAGAAAAAATCAGGTGGCCATTTAAGGCTGGATGAACCCGGAATCTGTCGGTCAGGATCGAATACGATCTCTTGTCCTTTGGAGTCCAGCTCACTAGCCACTGAGCGATCGCGACTGCCATAAATATGTTCTCGAACATAAAACGGTTTTTTATATAAAGTGCTGAAAAAATACTAATAAAAGAATGTCTTGTAAATATAGCAAATAAATCAGGCGTTAAATAAATAATTTGTAAATGTAGCAAATAAATCAGGCGTTAAATAAATAACTTGTAAATGTAGCAAATAAATCAGGCGTTAAATAAATAGCTTGTAAATGTAGCAAATAAATCAGGCGTTAAATAAATAGCTTGTAAATGTAGCAAATAAATCAGGCGTTAAATAAATAGCTTGTAAATGTAGCACATAAACCATGGGTTAGATAAATAGCTTGTAAATGTAGCACATAAATCATGCGTTAAATATATAGCTGGTAAATATAGCAAATAAACATGCGTTAAATAAATAGCTTGTAAATATAGAAAATAAATCATGTGTTAAATAAATAGCTTGTAAATATTGAAAATAAATCAGGCGTTAAATAAATAGCTTGTAAATATAGAAAATAAATCAGGCGTTAAATAAATAGCTTGTAAATATAGAAAATAAATCAGGCGTTAAATAAATAGCTTGTACATATAGAAAATAAATCAGGCGTTAAATAAATAGCTTGTACACATAGAAAATAAATCAGGCGTTGAATATACTGATAAATAGTTGCATTTTTGTGTACATTGTCGACTTCTGGAATATTCTTAAACTGTCTCAATGTTACGGATGATGTGTTTAAATTGTTACAAAAACTATCTAATGACAAATAAGAAAAGTGATGCAAACAAGTTAGCATTTCTGGTCGATTCTTTGGTGGTGCACTAGCGCACGTTAAAGATCCCTTGACAGTTACAATCGAAAAGAGTAGGCCAAAAACTAACCCATACCATGATCTCAGATCGTGCTACGGAGTTCGTGCATGTGGATCAAGATTCTCCTTGGATTTTCTCAAGTGGGATATCAGGACACCTATAGATTCGTCCGGTGTGCGGTGATGATAATCCTAACAACAACAACAACAATAACAACCTATCATGATTGACAGTTCTGGAGATGTTACAGATTTGAATTTGGATGGCCAGGAACAGACACGACAAATTCACCAAGGCACACTCACTGCGGATTCTCGTCCACTGCAATGTACACTAAACATTAAATCAAATATTTATATAAACTAGTCGAGATTGACAGTTCCACGAATAGAATAAAGTGAGAGCAAACACACACAAAAGTATATATCGAGAGAGAGAGAGAGAGAGAGAGAGAGAGAGAGAGAGAGAGAGAGAGAGAGAGAGAGAGAGAGAGAGACTTCCAAATAAACAAAAAGCCTAAACGATCCATGTTTAATATCGAACAAAGTTTCTCGAAATAATGGCTGGAAATTTGTTAAAAACCTGGCCAATGAGCCATAACAAAAATAATATGTGTCGTCACACAATGATTGTTTGATTTCACGGATCGGAGTTAACCGCGACTTTTTGAGTCTACTACCCACACTCTAGGAGCCGCGATAGCCCAGTGGTTAGTGAACTGGACTATAAAGGACACAATGGGTTCGATCGTGATCGACGGTTCCGGGTTCACCCAGCCTTAAATGGCCACCGGATTTTTTCTGAGAAAGTAAAGCGGCACACATTACCCGAAAAATCGTGTCCCAAAGGTATATACAAATTATGGTCACTAACACCATATTCCCTATACGGCACTTGACGTGACGGGGCACTTTACTTTTTTTTACCTCAAGATCAAACACATCACATGTACCGCTTGATTACATCCATGGATCGAACATATCACCTGTACCGCTTGATGTCACAGCCATAGATCAAACACATCACCTGTACCGCTTGATGTCACAGCCATAGATCAAACACATCACCTGTACCGCTTGATGTCACAGCCATAGATCAAACACATCACCTGTACCGCTTGATGTCACAGCCATAGATCAAACACATCACCTGTACCACTTGATGTCACAGCCATAGATCAAACACATCACATGTACCGCTTGATCACAGCCATATATCAAACACATCACCTGTACCGCTTGATCACAGCCATATATCAAACACATCACCTGTACCGCTTGATCACAGCCATGGATCAAACACATCACCTGTACCGCTTGATCACAGCCTTAGATCAAACACATCACCTGTACCGCTTGATCACAGCCTTAGAGCAAACACATCACCTGTACCGCTTGATCACAGCCATGGATCAAACACATCACCTGTACCGCTTAATGTCACAGCCATGGATCAAACACATCTCCTGTACCGCTTGATCACAGCCATGGATCAAACACATCACCTGTACCGCTTGATGTCACAGCCATAGATCAAACACATCACCTGTACCGCTTGATGTCACAGCCATAGATCAAACACATCACCTGTATCGCTTGATCACAGCCATAGATCAAACACATCACCTGTACCGCTTGATCACAGCCATAGATCAAACACATCACGTGTACCGCTTGATCACAGCCATAGATCAAACACATCACCTGTACCGCTTGATCACAGCCATAGATCAAACACATCACCTGTACTGTTTGATCACAGCCATATATCAAACACATCACCTGTACCGCTTGATCACAGCCATGGATCAAACATATCACCTGTACTGCTTGATGTCACAGTCTTAGATCAAACACATCTCCTGTACTGCTTGATCACAGCCATAGATCAAACACATCACCTGTACCGCTTGATGTCACAGCCATAGATCAAACACATCACCTGTACCGCTTGATGTCACAGCCATAGATCAAGCACATCACCTGTATCGCTTGATCACAGCCACAGATCAAATCCATCACCTGTACCGCTTGATGTCACAGCCATAGATCAAACACATCACCTGTACCGCTTGATATCACAGCCATAGATCAAACACATCACCTGTACCGCTTGATGTCACAGCCATAGATCAAACACATCACCTGTACCACTTGATGTCACAGCCATAGATCAAACACATCACCTGTATCGCTTGATCACAGCCATAGATCAAACACATCACCTGTACCGCATGATGTCACAGCCATAGATCAAACACATCACCTGTACCGCTTGATGCCACAGCCATAGATCAAACACATCACCTGTACCGCTTGATGTCACAGCCATAGATCAAACACATCACCTGTACCGCTTGATGTCACAGCCATAGATCAAACACATCACCTGTATCGCTTGATCACAGCCATAGATCAAACACATCACCTGTACCGCTTGATATCACAGCCATAGATCAAACACATCACCTGTATCGCTTGATGTCACAGCCATAGATCAACCACATCACCTGTACCGCTTGATCATAGCCATAAATCAAACACATCACATGTACCGCTTGATGTCACAGCCATAGATCAAACACATCACCTGTACCGCTTTATGTCACAGCCATAGATCAAACACATCACCTGTATCGCTTGATCACAGCCATAGATCAAACACATCACCTGTACCACTTGATGTCACAGCCATAGATCAAACACATCACATGTACCGCTTGATCACAGCCATAGATCAAATCCATCACATGTACCGCTTGATGTCACAGCCATAGATTAAACCCATCACCTGTACCGCTTGATGTCACAGTCATAGATCAAACCCATCACCCGTACCGCTTGATGTCACAGCCATAGATCAAACACATCACCTGTACCGCTTGATGTCACAGCCATAGATCAAACACATCACCTGTACCACTTGATATCACAGCCATAGATCAAACCCATCACCTGTACCGCTTGATATCACAGCCATAGATCAAACCCATCACCTGTACCGCTTGATGTCACAGCCATAGATCAAACCCATCACCTGTACCGCTTGATGTCACAGCCATAGATCAAACCCATCACCTGTACCGCTTGATGTCACAGCCATAGATCAAACACATCACCTGTACCGCTTGATCACAGCCATAGATCAAACACATCACCTGTACCGCTTGATCACAGCCATAGATCAAACACATCACCCGTACCGCTTAATCACAGCCAACTATAGATCTACCTAGGCCTGCGGGCTGAGAGGAAATTTCCGGATAACCTCCAACTAGCGATATGTTTTCAGCTTTGCGAGCAGGGGTGTTGTGGGTAGTGTAACGTCAGCCATCTATAGCTCCTATAGCTGAACAAGTCAGGCTAGTGAGAGGGTTTTTCTGGTTTTATTTTCTGCCCACAGGCCTTAGTCAATCTATAGTTGACAGTAGCTTAATACGCTAGGAGATTACGTTTGTGCACACGATTAAACTTTAATAGAGCCGGCCTACTGGACACAAGAAAGTAGAAAGTTAATTATAATTACGTGAGAACAGACAAAGACGTGGGGCCAGAAACAGAATCTTGAAGGCAGACTCAGACTGGTAAGTGAGTCGAAGATCATGATTTCAACTGAAATCTCGTGACAGACAGTTGTGTTTACTTTTATTTTTTGTTTTGTTTTGTTTATTAGTATTGGTTTACTTTCATGCACGAGCTTTTCATTGGAGAATGAACAATGTTATGCTGCTGACGTCATTGATTTAATGATTTCTTGGAATCGTTATCAACACTTGGTGTGTTTGATTTCTTCACATTCAGCGGATTTTCTTTTTAGGTACCTTGCTGGAAGTGTGATTGGATTGTGACGTCACTTTGTAATTTTATTAACACTGTGGCAGCGCTTTATATACTGGAGACTTTCACAGACACATAGGTTTGTATGTACGATGGTTGGAGGTGAGAGGAAGGGAGGAAGGAAGGAGGGAAGGAAGGAAGGAAGGAAGGAAGGAAGGAAGGAAGGAAGGAAGGAAGGAAGGGAGGGAGGGAGGGAGGGAGGGAGGGAGGGAGGAAGGGAGGTAGGAAGGAAGGAAGTGAGGTAGGAAGGAAGGAAGGAAGGAAGGAAGGAAGGAAGGAAGGAAGGAAGGAAGGAAGGAAGGAAGGAAGGAGGGAAGGAAGGAAGGAAGGAAGGAAGGAAGGAAGGAAGGAAGGAAGGAAGGAAGGAAGGAAGGAAGGAAGGAAGACATACTTAGTCAATAGAACATCTCATAGCTTATTTCGGCTGTCATCAAACACATTGAATCATTGTAACAAGTATCACTGAGAACCTCATAACTTCAGTGTTTATGTGTGGAGTGTGAGAGTGTGTGTGTGCATGTGTAGTGTGTGTGCATGTGTGTGTAGTGTGTGTGCATGTGAGTGTAGTGTGTGTGTGCGTGTATGTGTAGTGTGTGTGTTGCTATTTGTTGACCTCCAACACTGGAGGTCGTCGTGAAGTCTTCACACGACTCCAACCGAACATACACCTTGGCACATCACATCAGCACCTACATGGATGCCCTGTGTCACTGTTGCTCAGAATCACCAACCTCTCAGAATCTGTTGTAACAAAAGATTAGAAAGAGCTCCAATTTTAATTTAAGTGAAAGAAACGTATGTTTTCTTCTTTCTATCTCTCTCCCTACATCTCTCTCCCCTCCCTCTCTCCCTCCATTTCTCTCTCTCCATCTTTCTATATCTCCCTCTCTCTCTCCCTCCCTCTTTCTCTTATCTGTCCTTCCCTCTCTCCCTCCATTTCTTTCTCTCCTATCTCTCACCATCCTTCCTTTTCTCCATCTCTCTCTCCTCTCTTCTCCTCTCTTCCCCTCTCTCTCCCCCTCTCTTCCATCTCTCTTCCTCCCTCTCTTACTCCTTTCATCTCTCTCTCTCTCTCTCTCTCTCCCACATCTCTCACTTTCCTTCATGATCTCTTTCTGACGCTCATCCAACGACTACTAAAGAGACAAATAAATAAATGCGTTTAGGCCCCTGAATATATTCGAATAATGTAAACAAACTAGGAATTGCTACATTTTTGCTGCAACCGACATAGCACCTATGGGCTTCCTAACGTGCAGTATATTCGATTCCTTTCATAATAATATTTATGAACAGTGTTTATCACAGCTGCCTGTCATTGGTACTTTAGTTCTTCGTCTTCCTTTCAACTCCCTGTAGAGTATAAGTCTTCAACAAATACTTTCCAAGTCGTTCTGTTTCTTGCCTTTCTTTTAAGACTATTCCATGTCTTCCCATCACCTTCATCTCTGATTCCACCTGTCTTTTCTGAGAATATTTTGGTCTTCTTATTTGTCTCTTCCCCTGGAGATTTCAAATAAGGGCTTGTCGTGTTGTACTTTCAATTGGCCCATTCCATATCTTCTCCATAATCTTCTGTTGATTTGCTCATTAATGTGTTTCCATTAAGATAAATTGCACATGTTTTTATTCATAATTCGAAATGATTAGAAGAGGCTGTTTCATATTTTTTTTTTTTTTTGGATTAAAAATGGAATATTGCATCCCCCGAAACTCTCAGATTTGTCATTCTTTGATCTTGTCGCGAATTGCTCACATATCACACCCACATAAATGTTTACTGACGTTTTGTTTGCGATGTCACAAACCACTTCCATCAAACATCCATTTTAAGGATGAGCGGAACGTACTAGGCTAAGGACATCTTCAAATGTCATCATCATTGAGTGCCGTCTCCGCATCGAAGGTTGACTATAGTCCGTTCAGAAATTCATAATCACACCTGAATTAGCTTTGCGTGATAACCGCTTGTTATTTTGGTTTCACATTTTGCATGCAATCTTAGAATATTGATGACGCAAAGATTTTGGTATTTTTTATTCCACAAACACAACAGATTTTGCACATCAGCGAATTCCTTTGGTCTTTTATGACGATATCACACAAGTTGATTCAAATTTTAGAGTTTACAGTAATCGTGTTAAATTGTCCAGTTTACCGCAATTCTTGTCAGAGGCGTATCTACATAGTGCTTAATTGTGGGTGTTGTTCGTTATGTGTATTTGCAAACATGAATTCAATTGGTTACAATTAGTCTTGTCCTTCGGTCACCATTAGACCCCAGGACGTCCTAACTGCAGCTGGAATTGAATTCATCTTAATTTTAATCATTCCGAATCTGACGATTCCAAGAGGTTGATAATCATTACTGGCTGGACAAATAGTAATCTATCTCGTTTCCAGTACTCATCTTCCACCCGCAACACATGTCCAACACACTTCATTTGCATAGTTATAAATTTGCATTTCAAACTCATTGTAATTTAGATATAAATGTTGGTATTTAAAGTCAACAAATTGTCTACTGAGTCTTCACAAAATTAATAAAAATACGCCTTCCCTTCGGTAATTAATGCCCAGGCCGTGGTGCGTCATGTCGTTCAATAACAATTCAGTTTTGTGCACGGGATTTTCCTGAAGTTAGTGTTTCTGCAATAGCTAAACTATTTTACATCAACGACCGCACCAAATTAATGTATATATCCTAAAATGGTGTCAAATTCGAACAGGGTGAATTTAATATACCATAAAGAAGAAAACTTTTAAGCTAGATCAAATTTCTCAGAGCAAAAATATTTCTATAACGTCATCAATATTCTAAGATTCCATGCAAAATGTGAAACCAAAATAACAAGCGGTTATCACGCAAAACTAATTCAGGTGTGATTATGAATTTCTGAACGGACTATACCATGGAGCCCCATTCCACTTTGTCTCTTGCTTTGATGGTGCAGATTGTCATAGGTTGACTTGTTCATCTTTTGATGTTACTCACCCACGATAGTCTTGGTCTGCCTCTGCCTCTTTTACCTTGTATTTTCCATTCCAATATTACTTTTATTAGGCTGTTGTGTCTTTTAACATGCTCCTTAATTTTATTTGTCTTTGTTCTAATTGTGTTTAGTAGTTCTCTTTTCATTTTTAGTTGTTTTAAAACTTCACCATTTGTTTTCTTTTCCTTCCATCCAATTCTACCTATTCTTCTACAGATCCACATTTCAAAGGCTTCAACTTTATGTTCTGTTTTCTGGTCCAATGTCCATGTTTCCCCACTATACAGCAACATTGAAAAGATGTAACATTTTGCTATTCTTAGTTTTAGCCCTGGTGTTATTTGTTTCAAGTATAAATGCAGCAAAATGTCCAAGTTGTAACTAAAATACCATTTTGAGATGAAATCAAGCAGCTGTGTCACATTACATGACGTGGTGAAGTTAGATCAAGGTGGCCTCCATTATTGCACTAGAAACGCTTGACCTGCGGAATGTGTAATCTCCTCACGTGACTGTTCACAAATCTGCTTTGATGTCTGCTTTCATCAACACAAAAGGCGTTATCAATACAAGAAGCCCGCCAAGGGAAGCGAAATTAAACGTCCAGAAATTAAATCGGCAAGAAAATTATAATCTAAGCCCGTTTGGAAACGGAAACAAGAATATTGACACAGAAACATAGACCAGTCCAACATTTGTAAGTTAACAGTTTTAAATCTTACCCACAGATTAATATTTCTAATCTGTGTTAAACTTCTCCATCTTTCCCAGTTCTCTCGTTCCAGGTAGTGGTGGCATTCTGAGAGTGTGGCGGGTAATTGAGGTTTACCAAAACGTGCTATCCCTCTGGTTAAGTCTGAGTCGTTTGGTCTGAGAGTATTTCTACAGAGTTTGTTTCCGGTATTGACCTTCGTGCATATAAATGTTAAGAGAGCATGATTCTGACATTACTATTTCAAAACCTGGAGTAAACGATATCACTGAACATATTTAATTTTACTGGAATTATGTTTCAAGACTCGCTTTTATCTTTAAAGTGGTCGGCTGAAGATTTGAGTAGGGAAAAGAAGACGACAATTTTAACAGAAAAGAAGGAGAGGAGAAGAAGAAGATGAAGAATAAGAAGAAGACGAAAAAGGAAAATGCAATAATCACTTAAAAGAGTGAGAGGAAACAAAGAAGCGAAGGAGAATAGAAAAAAAAATAATAATGACCCGAAAGAACAAGAGAAGAAGAAGAGGGAGAAGGAAAAAGAGGATGAAGAAGAGGAATGCAATAATAACTTAAAAGAATAAGACGGGATGAAAGGGGAGGGGGGAGGAGAAGAAAAAATAAAGCAATAATGGCAAAAAAAAAGAGAAAAGAAGACGAAGAAGAAGAAGAAGACGAAGAAGAAGAAAAAAGGAAAGGGACGAAGGAAATGAACAAGGAAGTGGGGGAGAAGAGAAATGGTTAAGACTAACAGGAAAAATAAAAAGTAAAAACCTCTGTAAGAAATGAAACAAAGGTGTACAAACGGTAAGAAAAGAAAATGGAAAAAAATAATGTGGCTAAAAGAAAGAAGAAAGCAAAATGAGATGACTGGATTTTTGCGAGACAGTTGTGGGTTTATTTATTTTGGTGGTTGCATGATGTTCTTGTCTGTGCTGTTGTGTGAACACTTTCAACTGTTCATAAAAGAACAATAAATAGAGTCGATCAGAAGCAAAGGCGGTCCGATACGTCATCTCGCTGACAAGATCACGGCATTCCGTGGGAATGAATATAAAATATACGTGGCTATCTTGGCGACGTGAAACTAAACTATATGACCATTTTTTGGTGATGTAAACATAAAATCATCATCATCATCGAGTGCCTTCTCCGCAACGAAGGTTGGCTACCATGGAGCGCTATTCTAAAATATATGTTTGTATTATGTAAAATATAATATATTTGTGACCGTATATACACGATATAAAATCAAAATTTTACGACTATTTTGGTGTTGTATAGTAAAACTAAAACACATAACAAGTTTGACGGTGCAAAGCTAAAATGTATGTGGGCAACTCGATGTAAAACTAAAATATATGATTAACTCGACGATGTAAAACTAAAATATATGATCAACTCTACGATGTAAAACTAAAATATATGATCACCTCTACGATGTAAAACTAAAATATATGAACAACTCGACGATGTAAAACTAAAATATATGATCACCTCTACGATGTAAAACTAAAATATATGAACAACTCAACGATGTAAAACCAAAATATATGATCACCTCTACGATGTAAAACTAAAATATATGAACAACTCAACGATGTAAAACTAAAATATATGATCAACTCGACGATGTAAAACTAAAATATATGATCACCTCTACGATGTAAAACTAAAATATATGATCGCCTCTACGATGTAAAACTAAAATATATGAACAACTCAACGATGTAAAACTAAAATATATGATCACCTCTACGATGTAAAACTAAAATATATGATCAACTCGACGATGTAAAACTAAAATATATGATCAACTCGACGATGTAAAACTAAAATATATGATCAACTCGACGATGTAAAACTAAAATATATGATCAACTCGACGATGCAAAACTAAAATATATGATCAACTCGACGATGTAAAACTAAAATATATGATCAACTCGACGATGTAAATCTAAAATATATGATCACCTCTACGATGTAAAACCAAAATATATGATCACCTCTACGATGTAAAACTTAAATATATGAACAACTCAACGATGTAAAACTAAAATATATGATCACCTCTACGATGTAAAACTAAAATATATGATCACCTCTACGATGTAAAACTAAAATATATGATCGCCTCTACGATGTAAAACTAAAATATATGAACAACTCGACGATGTAAAACTAAAATATATGATCAACTCCACGATGTAAAACTAAAATATATGAACAACTCAACGATGTAAAACTAAAATATATGATCAACTCTACGATGTAAAACCAAAATATATGATCACCTCTACGATGTAAAACTAAAATATATGATCAACTCGACGATGTAAAACTAAAATATATGATCACCTCTACGATGTAAAACTAAAATATGTGAACAACTCAACGATGTAAAACTAAAATATATGATCACCTCGACGATGTAAAACTAAAATATATGATCACCTCTACGATGTAAAACTAAAATATATGAACAACTCAACGATGTAAAACTAAAATATATGATCAACTCTACGATGTAAAACTAAAATATATGAACAACTCAACGATGTAAAACTAAAATATATGATCAACTCTACGATGTAAAACCAAAATATATGATCACCTCTACGATGTAAAACTAAAATATATGAACAACTCAACGATGTAAAACTAAAATATATGATCACCTCTGCGATGTAAAACTAAAATATATGATCAACTCGACGATGTAAAACTAAAATATATGATCAACTCGACGATGTAAAACTAAAATATATGATCAACTCGACGATGTAAAACTAAAATATATGATCAACTCGACGATGCAAAACTAAAATATATGTTCAACTCGACGATGTAAAACTAAAATATATGATCACCTCGACGATGTAAAACTAAAATATATGATCACCTCTACGATGTAAAACTAAAATATATGAACAACTTAACGATGTAAAACTGAATTATATGATCAACTCTACGATGTAAAACTAAAATATATGATCACCTCTACGATGTAAATCTAAAATATATGATCAACTCGACGATGTAAAACTAAAATATATGATCAACTCGACGATGTAAAACTAAAATATATGATCAACTCGACGATGTAAAACTAAAATATATGATCAACTCGACGATGCAAAACTAAAATATATGTTCAACTCGACGATGTAAAACTAAAATATATGATCAACTCGACGATGTAAAACTAAAATATATGATCAACTCGACGATGTAAATCTAAAATATATGATCACCTCTACGATGTAAAACTAAAATAAAATCGAATCGAATCGGAAAATCAAATTGATCACATATGTGTTAATAATAAGTTTAAGTCATCCTTACAGGATGTAAAAGTATATAGAGGGGCAGATGTAGCTTCTGATCATCATCTTCTGTTAGCGAAACTTAAAATTAAACTAAAAAGGTATACTACAACGAATAAGGGTAGAAAGTATTTCAATGTAGGGTTTCTTAAAGAACAAGGAATTAAAGATAAATTTGCAGTCACAATATCAAACAAATACTAAGTCCTCCAACAACTAGAAAATACAATAAATATAGAAGATCATTGGAAACAGGTAAAAGATATATGGAAAGAGACATGCGAAGAAACACTGGGGAAAAGAAAACGCCAGAATAAGGCATGGATGACAGCAGATACCCTGGATAAAATTAAAGAAAGAAAGAACAAGAAAGCAGACATAAATAAAAGCAAAACAAGAATTAATAAAGCCAAGACACAGGAAGCTTACACAGAGGTGAACAAAGAAGTGAGAAGATGCATTAAAAAGGATAAGAGGAAATATATAGATGAACTAGCTAAAGAGGCAGAAGAAGCAGCAAATAAAGGGAATATGAAAGAACTGTACAACAGCACAAAGAAATTAGGTGGAAAATACAAACAGATCAACGCCTTTATCAAAGATAAGAAAGGAAATCTGCTTAGTAATATAAGGGAACAAATGGAGAGATGGAAAGAGCACTTTGAAGAACTTTTGAACAGACCCAGCTCAAATAATCCTCCAGATATACTACCAGCAGAAGAAGAGTTACACGTTAACTGCGGAAAACCAAGCAAAGAAGAAATAATGAAAGCCATCAAACTATTAAAAAATGGTAAAGCCACAGGACCAGATGAAATTCCTTCGGAAGCCATCAAAGCAGATATTAACACCTCTACCAGGATGTTACATAATCTATTGGGTAACATTTGGGAGAAGGAAGAAATACCTAAAGACTGGAATGTAGGTTATATGATCAAACTACCAAAGAAAGGAAGTTTACAGGAGTGCACAAATTATAGGGGAATTATGCTACTATCAGTGCCAGGAAAAATATTAGGCAGAATCATTCTGGAGACACTAAAGGTGGCTATAGAGTAACACTTGAGAGATGAACAAGCAGGTTTTAGGAAAAACAGATCATGTGCTGATCAAATAACTACTCTACGTATAATAGTTGAACAAAGTTTAGAACTAAAATCCCCACTTTATATTGGATTCATAGATTACGAAAAGGCATTTGATAGTTTAGACAGAAGAATGCTTTGGAAGTTGCTGAGTCATTACGGAATCCCCATAAAGTTTGTTAATCTGATAAAAACAATGTATGAAGGAACAAAATGTAGAGTGGTGCATGAAGGACAGCTTACAGAAGCATTTGAAATAAGAACAGGAGTAAGGCAAGGATGCCTCCTGTCCCCATTTCTCTTTCTACTGGCCATAGATTGGATTATGAAAATAACTCAAAACAACAGAAATGGAATCCAGTGGTCACTGACCAAACAACTTGATGATTTAGACTTTGCTGATGACATAGCTCTCTTATCACACAGCCATCAACAGATGCAGGATAAAATGAGTATATTAGATGAGAGATCACAACAGCTAGAACTAAAGATTAATAGAGATAAGACCAACATTATGAGAGTTAATGCAGTTGGCAATAACCAAATAAAACTAGGAGAAATACCTCTACTAGACGTACAATCTTACATATATCTGGGCAGTAATATAGATAAAGAGGGAGGAACAGAAAATGATACCAAAATAAGGATATCAAAAGCAAGAGGAGCTTTCATTGCACTGGGAAACATATGGAAATCCAAAGAAATTAGGTTAAATACAAAAATAAAAATGTTCAACTCAAATGTTAAGTCGGTCCTATTATATGGCTGTGAAACATGGAGAATAACAAAATTGACAATCACGAGGGTACAGACTTTCATAAATGGATGCTTACGCAGAATAAAGGGATGGAAATGGCAGGACAAAGTCACTAACGTGGAATTATAGAAATGTACCGGTCAAATACCAGTGGATAGGGAGATACAGCGTAGACGATGGCGATGGATAGGACACACACTACGGAAGCCAACTGAGAGTATTACACAACAGGCCCTTTTTTGGAATCCCCAGGGGAAAAGACAAAGAGGAAGACCAAGGAATTCTTGGGGAAGACAGATCGAAGCAGAGATGAAGATGATGGGGAAGACATGGAATGATCTTAAAAGAATTGCAAAAAACAGAACGACTTGGAAAGTGTTTGTTGAAGACCTATGCTCCACTGGGAGCTAAAAGGTAGAAGAAGACAATGTAAAACTAAAATATATGATCACCTCTACGATGTAAAACTAAAATATATGATCACCTCTACGATGTAAAACTAAAATATATGAACAACTCGACGATGTAAAACTAAAATATATGATCAACTCTACGATGTAAAACTAAAATATATGATCAACTCGACGATGTAAAACTAAAATATATGATCAACTCGACGATGTACAACTAAAATATATGATCAACTCGACGATGTAAAACTAAAATATATGATCAACTCAACGATGTAAAACTAAAATATATGATCAACTCGTTTTATTTTCTGCCCACAGGCCTTAGTCAATCTATAGTTGACAGTAGCTTAATACGCTAGGAGATTACGTTTGTGCACACGATTAAACTTTAATAGAGCCGGCCTACTGGACACAAGAAAGTAGAAAGTTAATTATAATTACGTGAGAACAGACAAAGACGTGGGGCCAGAAACAGAATCTTGAAGGCAGACTCAGACTGGTAAGTGAGTCGAAGATCATGATTTCAACTGAAATCTCGTGACAGACAGTTGTGTTTACTTTTATTTTTTGTTTTGTTTTGTTTATTAGTATTGGTTTACTTTCATGCACGAGCTTTTCATTGGAGAATGAACAATGTTATGCTGCTGACGTCATTGATTTAATGATTTCTTGGAATCGTTATCAACACTTGGTGTGTTTGATTTCTTCACATTCAGCGGATTTTCTTTTTAGGTACCTTGCTGGAAGTGTGATTGGATTGTGACGTCACTTTGTAATTTTATTAACACTGTGGCAGCGCTTTATATACTGGAGACTTTCACAGACACATAGGTTTGTATGTACGATGGTTGGAGGTGAGAGGAAGGGAGGAAGGAAGGAGGGAAGGAAGGAAGGAAGGAAGGAAGGAAGGAAGGAAGGAAGGAAGGAAGGGAGGGAGGGAGGGAGGGAGGGAGGGAGGGAGGGAGGAAGGGAGGTAGGAAGGAAGGAAGTGAGGTAGGAAGGAAGGAAGGAAGGAAGGAAGGAAGGAAGGAAGGAAGGAAGGAAGGAAGGAAGGAAGGAAGGAGGGAAGGAGGAAGGAAGGAAGGAAGGAAGGAAGGAAGGAAGGAAGGAAGGAAGGAAGGAAGGAAGGAAGGAAGGAAGACATACTTAGTCAATAGAACATCTCATAGCTTATTTCGGCTGTCATCAAACACATTGAATCATTGTAACAAGTATCACTGAGAACCTCATAACTTCAGTGTTTATGTGTGGAGTGTGAGAGTGTGTGTGTGCATGTGTAGTGTGTGTGCATGTGTGTGTAGTGTGTGTGCATGTGAGTGTAGTGTGTGTGTGCGTGTATGTGTAGTGTGTGTGTTGCTATTTGTTGACCTCCAACACTGGAGGTCGTCGTGAAGTCTTCACACGACTCCAACCGAACATACACCTTGGCACATCACATCAGCACCTACATGGATGCCCTGTGTCACTGTTGCTCAGAATCACCAACCTCTCAGAATCTGTTGTAACAAAAGATTAGAAAGAGCTCCAATTTTAATTTAAGTGAAAGAAACGTATGTTTTCTTCTTTCTATCTCTCTCCCTACATCTCTCTCCCCTCCCTCTCTCCCTCCATTTCTCTCTCTCCATCTTTCTATATCTCCCTCTCTCTCTCCCTCCCTCTTTCTCTTATCTGTCCTTCCCTCTCTCCCTCCATTTCTTTCTCTCCTATCTCTCACCATCCTTCCTTTTCTCCATCTCTCTCTCCTCTCTTCTCCTCTCTTCCCCTCTCTCTCCCCCTCTCTTCCATCTCTCTTCCTCCCTCTCTTACTCCTTTCATCTCTCTCTCTCTCTCTCTCTCTCCCACATCTCTCACTTTCCTTCATGATCTCTTTCTGACGCTCATCCAACGACTACTAAAGAGACAAATAAATAAATGCGTTTAGGCCCCTGAATATATTCGAATAATGTAAACAAACTAGGAATTGCTACATTTTTGCTGCAACCGACATAGCACCTATGGGCTTCCTAACGTGCAGTATATTCGATTCCTTTCATAATAATATTTATGAACAGTGTTTATCACAGCTGCCTGTCATTGGTACTTTAGTTCTTCGTCTTCCTTTCAACTCCCTGTAGAGTATAAGTCTTCAACAAATACTTTCCAAGTCGTTCTGTTTCTTGCCTTTCTTTTAAGACTATTCCATGTCTTCCCATCACCTTCATCTCTGATTCCACCTGTCTTTTCTGAGAATATTTTGGTCTTCTTATTTGTCTCTTCCCCTGGAGATTTCAAATAAGGGCTTGTCGTGTTGTACTTTCAATTGGCCCATTCCATATCTTCTCCATAATCTTCTGTTGATTTGCTCATTAATGTGTTTCCATTAAGATAAATTGCACATGTTTTTATTCATAATTCGAAATGATTAGAAGAGGCTGTTTCATATTTTTTTTTTTTTTTGGATTAAAAATGGAATATTGCATCCCCCGAAACTCTCAGATTTGTCATTCTTTGATCTTGTCGCGAATTGCTCACATATCACACCCACATAAATGTTTACTGACGTTTTGTTTGCGATGTCACAAACCACTTCCATCAAACATCCATTTTAAGGATGAGCGGAACGTACTAGGCTAAGGACATCTTCAAATGTCATCATCATTGAGTGCCGTCTCCGCATCGAAGGTTGACTATAGTCCGTTCAGAAATTCATAATCACACCTGAATTAGCTTTGCGTGATAACCGCTTGTTATTTTGGTTTCACATTTTGCATGCAATCTTAGAATATTGATGACGCAAAGATTTTGGTATTTTTTATTCCACAAACACAACAGATTTTGCACATCAGCGAATTCCTTTGGTCTTTTATGACGATATCACACAAGTTGATTCAAATTTTAGAGTTTACAGTAATCGTGTTAAATTGTCCAGTTTACCGCAATTCTTGTCAGAGGCGTATCTACATAGTGCTTAATTGTGGGTGTTGTTCGTTATGTGTATTTGCAAACATGAATTCAATTGGTTACAATTAGTCTTGTCCTTCGGTCACCATTAGACCCCAGGACGTCCTAACTGCAGCTGGAATTGAATTCATCTTAATTTTAATCATTCCGAATCTGACGATTCCAAGAGGTTGATAATCATTACTGGCTGGACAAATAGTAATCTATCTCGTTTCCAGTACTCATCTTCCACCCGCAACACATGTCCAACACACTTCATTTGCATAGTTATAAATTTGCATTTCAAACTCATTGTAATTTAGATATAAATGTTGGTATTTAAAGTCAACAAATTGTCTACTGAGTCTTCACAAAATTAATAAAAATACGCCTTCCCTTCGGTAATTAATGCCCAGGCCGTGGTGCGTCATGTCGTTCAATAACAATTCAGTTTTGTGCACGGGATTTTCCTGAAGTTAGTGTTTCTGCAATAGCTAAACTATTTTACATCAACGACCGCACCAAATTAATGTATATATCCTAAAATGGTGTCAAATTCGAACAGGGTGAATTTAATATACCATAAAGAAGAAAACTTTTAAGCTAGATCAAATTTCTCAGAGCAAAAAATATTTCTATAACGTCATCAATATTCTAAGATTCCATGCAAAATGTGAAACCAAAATAACAAGCGGTTATCACGCAAAACTAATTCAGGTGTGATTATGAATTTCTGAACGGACTATACCATGGAGCCCCATTCCACTTTGTCTCTTGCTTTGATGGTGCAGATTGTCATAGGTTGACTTGTTCATCTTTTGATGTTACTCACCCACGATAGTCTTGGTCTGCCTCTGCCTCTTTTACCTTGTATTTTCCATTCCAATATTACTTTTATTAGGCTGTTGTGTCTTTTAACATGCTCCTTAATTTTATTTGTCTTTGTTCTAATTGTGTTTAGTAGTTCTCTTTTCATTTTTAGTTGTTTTAAAACTTCACCATTTGTTTTCTTTTCCTTCCATCCAATTCTACCTATTCTTCTACAGATCCACATTTCAAAGGCTTCAACTTTATGTTCTGTTTTCTGGTCCAATGTCCATGTTTCCCCACTATACAGCAACATTGAAAAGATGTAACATTTTGCTATTCTTAGTTTTAGCCCTGGTGTTATTTGTTTCAAGTATAAATGCAGCAAAATGTCCAAGTTGTAACTAAAATACCATTTTGAGATGAAATCAAGCAGCTGTGTCACATTACATGACGTGGTGAAGTTAGATCAAGGTGGCCTCCATTATTGCACTAGAAACGCTTGACCTGCGGAATGTGTAATCTCCTCACGTGACTGTTCACAAATCTGCTTTGATGTCTGCTTTCATCAACACAAAAGGCGTTATCAATACAAGAAGCCCGCCAAGGGAAGCGAAATTAAACGTCCAGAAATTAAATCGGCAAGAAAATTATAATCTAAGCCCGTTTGGAAACGGAAACAAGAATATTGACACAGAAACATAGACCAGTCCAACATTTGTAAGTTAACAGTTTTAAATCTTACCCACAGATTAATATTTCTAATCTGTGTTAAACTTCTCCATCTTTCCCAGTTCTCTCGTTCCAGGTAGTGGTGGCATTCTGAGAGTGTGGCGGGTAATTGAGGTTTACCAAAACGTGCTATCCCTCTGGTTAAGTCTGAGTCGTTTGGTCTGAGAGTATTTCTACAGAGTTTGTTTCCGGTATTGACCTTCGTGCATATAAATGTTAAGAGAGCATGATTCTGACATTACTATTTCAAAACCTGGAGTAAACGATATCACTGAACATATTTAATTTTACTGGAATTATGTTTCAAGACTCGCTTTATCTTTAAAGTGGTCGGCTGAAGATTTGAGTAGGGAAAAGAAGACGACAATTTTAACAGAAAAGAAGGAGAGGAGAAGAAGAAGATGAAGAATAAGAAGAAGACGAAAAAGGAAAATGCAATAATCACTTAAAAGAGTGAGAGGAAACAAAGAAGCGAAGGAGAATAAGAAAAAAAAATAATAATGACCCGAAAGAACAAGAGAAGAAGAAGAGGGAGAAGGAAAAAGAGGATGAAGAAGAGGAATGCAATAATAACTTAAAAGAATAAGACGGGATGAAAGGGGAGGGGGGAGGAGAAGAAAAAATAAAGCAATAATGGCAAAAAAAAAGAGAAAAGAAGACGAAGAAGAAGAAGAAGACGAAGAAGAAGAAAAAAGGAAAGGGACGAAGGAAATGAACAAGGAAGTGGGGGAGAAGAGAAATGGTTAAGACTAACAGGAAAAATAAAAAGTAAAAACCTCTGTAAGAAATGAAACAAAGGTGTACAAACGGTAAGAAAAGAAAATGGAAAAAAAATAATGTGGCTAAAAGAAAGAAGAAAGCAAAATGAGATGACTGGATTTTTGCGAGACAGTTGTGGGTTTATTTATTTTGGTGGTTGCATGATGTTCTTGTCTGTGCTGTTGTGTGAACACTTTCAACTGTTCATAAAAGAACAATAAATAGAGTCGATCAGAAGCAAAGGCGGTCCGATACGTCATCTCGCTGACAAGATCACGGCATTCCGTGGGAATGAATATAAAATATACGTGGCTATCTTGGCGACGTGAAACTAAACTATATGACCATTTTTTGGTGATGTAAACATAAAATCATCATCATCATCGAGTGCCTTCTCCGCAACGAAGGTTGGCTACCATGGAGCGCTATTCTAAAATATATGTTTGTATTATGTAAAATATAATATATTTGTGACCGTATATACACGATATAAAATCAAAATTTTACGACTATTTTGGTGTTGTATAGTAAAACTAAAACACATAACAAGTTTGACGGTGCAAAGCTAAAATGTATGTGGGCAACTCGATGTAAAACTAAAATATATGATTAACTCGACGATGTAAAACTAAAATATATGATCAACTCTACGATGTAAAACTAAAATATATGATCACCTCTACGATGTAAAACTAAAATATATGAACAACTCGACGATGTAAAACTAAAATATATGATCACCTCTACGATGTAAAACTAAAATATATGAACAACTCAACGATGTAAAACCAAAATATATGATCACCTCTACGATGTAAAACTAAAATATATGAACAACTCAACGATGTAAAACTAAAATATATGATCAACTCGACGATGTAAAACTAAAATATATGATCACCTCTACGATGTAAAACTAAAATATATGATCGCCTCTACGATGTAAAACTAAAATATATGATCAACTCTACGATGTAAAACTAAAATATATGATCACCTCTACGATGTAAAACTAAAATATATGATCAACTCGACGATGTAAAACTAAAATATATGATCAACTCGACGATGTAAAACTAAAATATATGATCAACTCGACGATGTAAAACTAAAATATATGATCAACTCGACGATGCAAAACTAAAATATATGTTCAACTCGACGATGTAAAACTAAAATATATGATCAACTCGACGATGTAAAACTAAAATATATGATCACCTCGACGATGTAAAACTAAAATATATGATCACCTCTACGATGTAAAACTAAAATATGTGAACAACTCAACGATGTAAAACTAAAATATATGATCACCTCGACGATGTAAAATTAAAATATATGATCAACTCCACGATGTAAAACTAAAATATATGATCAACTCTACGATGTAAAACTAAAATATATGATCAACTCTACGATGTAAAACCAAAATATATGATCACCTCTACGATGTAAAACTAAAATATATGATCAACTCGACGATGTAAAACTAAAATATATGATCACCTCTACGATGTAAAACTAAAATATGTGAACAACTCAACGATGTAAAACTAAAATATATGATCACCTCGACGATGTAAAATTAAAATATATGATCACCTCTACGATGTAAAACTAAAATATATGAACAACTCAACGATGTAAAACTAAAATATATGATCAACTCTACGATGTAAAACTAAAATATATGAACAACTCAACGATGTAAAACTAAAATATATGATCAACTCTACGATGTAAAACCAAAATATATGATCACCTCTACGATGTAAAACTAAAATATATGAACAACTCAACGATGTAAAACTAAAATATATGATCACCTCTACGATGTAAAACTAAAATATATGATCAACTCGACGATGTAAAACTAAAATATATGATCAACTCGACGATGTAAAACTAAAATATATGATCAACTCGACGATGTAAAACTAAAATATATGATCAACTCGACGATGCAAAACTAAAATATATGTTCAACTCGACGATGTAAAACTAAAATATATGATCAACTCGACGATGTAAAACTAAAATATATGATCACCTCGACGATGTAAAACTAAAATATATGATCACCTCTACGATGTAAAACTAAAATATATGAACAACTTAACGATGTAAAACTGAAATATATGATCAACTCTACGATGTAAAACTAAAATATATGATCACCTCTACGATGTAAAACTAAAATATATGATCAACTCGACGATGTAAAACTAAAATATATGATCAACTCGACGATGTAAAACTAAAATATATGATCAACTCGACGATGTAAAACTAAAATATATGATCAACTCGACGATGCAACACTAAAATATATGTTCAACTCGACGATGTAAAACTAAAATATATGATCAACTCGACGATGTAAAACTAAAATATATGATCAACTCGACGATGTAAATCTAAAATATATGATCACCTCTACGATGTAAAACCAAAATATATGATCACCTCTACGATGTAAAACTTAAATATATGAACAACTCAACGATGTAAAACTAAAATATATGATCACCTCTACGATGTAAAACTAAAATATATGATCACCTCTACGATGTAAAACTAAAATATATGATCGCCTCTACGATGTAAAACTAAAATATATGAACAACTCGACGATGTAAAACTAAAATATATGATCAACTCCACGATGTAAAACTAAAATATATGAACAACTCAACGATGTAAAACTAAAATATATGATCAACTCTACGATGTAAAACCAAAATATATGATCACCTCTACGATGTAAAACTAAAATATATGATCAACTCGACGATGTAAAACTAAAATATATGATCACCTCTACGATGTAAAACTAAAATATGTGAACAACTCAACGATGTAAAACTAAAATATATGATCACCTCGACGATGTAAAACTAAAATATATGATCACCTCTACGATGTAAAACTAAAATATATGAACAACTCAACGATGTAAAACTAAAATATATGATCAACTCTACGATGTAAAACTAAAATATATGAACAACTCAACGATGTAAAACTAAAATATATGATCAACTCTACGATGTAAAACCAAAATATATGATCACCTCTACGATGTAAAACTAAAATATATGAACAACTCAACGATGTAAAACTAAAATATATGATCACCTCTGCGATGTAAAACTAAAATATATGATCAACTCGACGATGTAAAACTAAAATATATGATCAACTCGACGATGTAAAACTAAAATATATGATCAACTCGACGATGTAAAACTAAAATATATGATCAACTCGACGATGCAAAACTAAAATATATGTTCAACTCGACGATGTAAAACTAAAATATATGATCACCTCGACGATGTAAAACTAAAATATATGATCACCTCTACGATGTAAAACTAAAATATATGAACAACTTAACGATGTAAAACTGAATTATATGATCAACTCTACGATGTAAAACTAAAATATATGATCACCTCTACGATGTAAATCTAAAATATATGATCAACTCGACGATGTAAAACTAAAATATATGATCAACTCGACGATGTAAAACTAAAATATATGATCAACTCGACGATGTAAAACTAAAATATATGATCAACTCGACGATGCAAAACTAAAATATATGTTCAACTCGACGATGTAAAACTAAAATATATGATCAACTCGACGATGTAAAACTAAAATATATGATCAACTCGACGATGTAAATCTAAAATATATGATCACCTCTACGATGTAAAACTAAAATAAAATCGAATCGAATCGGAAAATCAAATTGATCACATATGTGTTAATAATAAGTTTAAGTCATCCTTACAGGATGTAAAAGTATATAGAGGGGCAGATGTAGCTTCTGATCATCATCTTCTGTTAGCGAAACTTAAAATTAAACTAAAAAGGTATACTACAACGAATAAGGGTAGAAAGTATTTCAATGTAGGGTTTCTTAAAGAACAAGGAATTAAAGATAAATTTGCAGTCACAATATCAAACAAATACTAAGTCCTCCAACAACTAGAAAATACAATAAATATAGAAGATCATTGGAAACAGGTAAAAGATATATGGAAAGAGACATGCGAAGAAACACTGGGGAAAAGAAACGCCAGAATAAGGCATGGATGACAGCAGATACCCTGGATAAAATTAAAGAAAGAAAGAACAAGAAAGCAGACATAAATAAAAGCAAAACAAGAATTAATAAAGCCAAGACACAGGAAGCTTACACAGAGGTGAACAAAGAAGTGAGAAGATGCATTAAAAAGGATAAGAGGAAATATATAGATGAACTAGCTAAAGAGGCAGAAGAAGCAGCAAATAAAGGGAATATGAAAGAACTGTACAACAGCACAAAGAAATTAGGTGGAAAATACAAACAGATCAACGCCTTTATCAAAGATAAGAAAGGAAATCTGCTTAGTAATATAAGGGAACAAATGGAGAGATGGAAAGAGCACTTTGAAGAACTTTTGAACAGACCCAGCTCAAATAATCCTCCAGATATACTACCAGCAGAAGAAGAGTTACACGTTAACTGCGGAAAACCAAGCAAAGAAGAAATAATGAAAGCCATCAAACTATTAAAAAATGGTAAAGCCACAGGACCAGATGAAATTCCTTCGGAAGCCATCAAAGCAGATATTAACACCTCTACCAGGATGTTACATAATCTATTGGGTAACATTTGGGAGAAGGAAGAAATACCTAAAGACTGGAATGTAGGTTATATGATCAAACTACCAAAGAAAGGAAGTTTACAGGAGTGCACAAATTATAGGGGAATTATGCTACTATCAGTGCCAGGAAAAATATTAGGCAGAATCATTCTGGAGACACTAAAGGTGGCTATAGAGTAACACTTGAGAGATGAACAAGCAGGTTTTAGGAAAAACAGATCATGTGCTGATCAAATAACTACTCTACGTATAATAGTTGAACAAAGTTTAGAACTAAAATCCCCACTTTATATTGGATTCATAGATTACGAAAAGGCATTTGATAGTTTAGACAGAAGAATGCTTTGGAAGTTGCTGAGTCATTACGGAATCCCCATAAAGTTTGTTAATCTGATAAAAACAATGTATGAAGGAACAAAATGTAGAGTGGTGCATGAAGGACAGCTTACAGAAGCATTTGAAATAAGAACAGGAGTAAGGCAAGGATGCCTCCTGTCCCCATTTCTCTTTCTACTGGCCATAGATTGGATTATGAAAATAACTCAAAACAACAGAAATGGAATCCAGTGGTCACTGACCAAACAACTTGATGATTTAGACTTTGCTGATGACATAGCTCTCTTATCACACAGCCATCAACAGATGCAGGATAAAATGAGTATATTAGATGAGAGATCACAACAGCTAGAACTAAAGATTAATAGAGATAAGACCAACATTATGAGAGTTAATGCAGTTGGCAATAACCAAATAAAACTAGGAGAAATACCTCTACTAGACGTACAATCTTACATATATCTGGGCAGTAATATAGATAAAGAGGGAGGAACAGAAAATGATACCAAAATAAGGATATCAAAAGCAAGAGGAGCTTTCATTGCACTGGGAAACATATGGAAATCCAAAGAAATTAGGTTAAATACAAAAATAAAAATGTTCAACTCAAATGTTAAGTCGGTCCTATTATATGGCTGTGAAACATGGAGAATAACAAAATTGACAATCACGAGGGTACAGACTTTCATAAATGGATGCTTACGCAGAATAAAGGGATGGAAATGGCAGGACAAAGTCACTAACGTGGAATTATAGAAATGTACCGGTCAAATACCAGTGGATAGGGAGATACAGCGTAGACGATGGCGATGGATAGGACACACACTACGGAAGCCAACTGAGAGTATTACACAACAGGCCCTTTTTTGGAATCCCCAGGGGAAAAGACAAAGAGGAAGACCAAGGAATTCTTGGGGAAGACAGATCGAAGCAGAGATGAAGATGATGGGGAAGACATGGAATGATCTTAAAAGAATTGCAAAAAACAGAACGACTTGGAAAGTGTTTGTTGAAGACCTATGCTCCACTGGGAGCTAAAAGGTAGAAGAAGACAATGTAAAACTAAAATATATGATCACCTCTACGATGTAAAACTAAAATATATGATCACCTCTACGATGTAAAACTAAAATATATGAACAACTCGACGATGTAAAACTAAAATATATGATCAACTCTACGATGTAAAACTAAAATATATGATCAACTCGACGATGTAAAACTAAAATATATGATCAACTCGACGATGTACAACTAAAATATATGATCAACTCGACGATGTAAAACTAAAATATATGATCAACTCAACGATGTAAAACTAAAATATATGATCAACTCGACGATGTAAAACTAAAATATATGATCAACTCGACGATGTAAAACTAAAATATATGATCAACTCGACGATGTAAAACTAAAATATATGATCAACTCGACGATGTAAAACTAAAATATATGATCAACTCGACGATGTAAAACCAAAATATATGATCAACTCGACGATGTAAAACTAAAATATATGATCAACTCGACGGTGTAAAACTAAAATATATGATCAACTCGACGATGTAAAACTAAAATATATGATCAACTCGACGATGTAAAACTAAAATATATGATCACCTCTACGATGTAAAACTAAAATATATGAACAACTCGACGATGTAAAACTAAAATATATGATCAACTCGACGATGTAAAACTGAAATATATGATCAACTCGACGATGTAAAACTAAAATATATGATCAACTCGACGATGTAAAACTAAAATATATGATCAACTCGACGATGTAAAACTAAAATATATGATCAACTCGACGATGTAAAACTAAAATATATGATCAACTCGACGATGTAAAACTAAAATATATGATCAACTCGACGATGTAAAACTAAAATATATGATCAACTCGACGACGTAAAACTAAAATATATGATCACCTCTACGATGTAAAACTAAAATATATGATCAACTCGACGATGTAAAACTAAAATATATGATCACCTCTACGATGTAAAACTAAAATATATGATCAACTCGACGATGTAAAACTAAAATATATGATCAACTCGACGATGTAAAACTAAAATATATGATCACCTCTACGATGTAAAACTAAATTATATGATCAACTCGATGATGTAAAACTAAAATATATGAACAACTCGACGATGTGAAAAGGAGGTTTTGGAATGACGTTAAAAGGAGGTTTAGGAATGATGTGGAAATTGTGTGGGTGGATGGAAATATCATATTATTTTTAAAAAAGAAAGTTTGTTTGTAGCAACAGAAAGCTTTAGTTATCTCAGCATTTCGGTCCGACAGGTCAAGTTTCGGTAGTCAATTTATTTAGCATGATGATAATGCCAGACCTTATACAGACTGCTTTACTACTTCATACTTCAAAGTCAAATTAAAAAAAAAAGAGTCACAAAAGACACTGGAGTTATGTTATGTCCACGAGTAGCATAGCGATGAAGGTGATGACAGTGATCAGGGCATTCAACTGGTTAGAGTCACAAGACTACACCTAAGAAAATGTCAAGCGTCGGGTATCAAGAAAAGGTCAAGCCAAGGAACTAAGAAAAGGTCAAACGTCAGGTACCAAACAAAGGTCCAGTCTCGAGTACCAAGAAAAGTTCTAGGCAAGGTAACAAGATAAGGTCAAGCCAAGGTAACAAGAAAAGGTCACGCCAAGGTGACAAGAGAGGGTCAAGCCTCGGTACCAAGAAAAGGTCCAGCCTCGGATATCAAGAAGAGATCAAGCGTCAGGTACCAAGAAAAGGTCAAGCCAATGTACCAAGAGAAGGTCAAGCCTTGGGTACCAAGAAAAGGTCCAGCCAAGGGTGCCAAGAAAAGGTCAAGCCAAGGTATCAAGAAAAGGTCAAGCCAAGTTATCAAGAGAAGGTCAGGCCTCGTGTACCAAGAAAAGATCCTGCCAAGTTACCAAGAAAATGTCATGCCAAAGTATCAAGAAAAGGTCAGGCCATGGTACCAAGTGACGGTCAAGTCTCTGGTACCAAGAAAGGTCCCGCCAAGTTACCAATAATAGATCCAGCTTCTATTACCAATGAACGGTCCAGCCAAGTTACCAAGAAAATATCCAGCCCCAGTACCAAGGAAAGGTCCAGCCAAGTTACCAAGAACAGATCCAGCCTCTGGTACCAGGAAAAGGTCCAGCCAAGTTACCAAGAGAAGGTCCAGCCTCTGGTATCAAGGAAAGGTCCAGCCAAGTTACCAAGAACAGATCCAGCCTCTGGTACCAAGGAAAGGTCCAGCCAAGTTACCAAGAACAGATCACAAGGAAAGGTCCAGCCAAGTTACCAAGAACAGATTCAGCCTCTGGTACCAAGGAAAGGTCCAGCCAAGTTACCAAGAACAGATCAAGCCTCTGGTACCAAGGAAAGGTTCAGCCAAGTTACCAAGAGAAGGTCCAGCCTCTGGTACCAAGGAAAGGTCCAGCCAAGTTACCAAGAACAGGTCCAGCCTCTGGTATCAAGGAAAGGTCCAGCCAAGTTACCAAGAACAGATCCAGCCTTTGGTACCAAGGAAAGGTCCAGCCAAGTTACCAAGAACAGATCCAGCCTCTGGTACCAAGGAAAGGTCCAGCCAAGTTACCAAGAACAGATCCAGCCTCTGGTACCAAGGAAAGGTCCAGCCATATTACCAAGAAAATATCCAGCCTCTGGTACCAAGGAAAGGTCCAGCCAAGTTACCAAGAACAGATCCAGCCTCTGGTACCAAGGAAAGGTCCAGCCATATTACCAAGAAAATATCCAGCCTCTGGTACCAAGGAAAGGTCCAGCCATATTACCAAGAACAGATCCAGCCTCTGGCACCAAGGAAAGGCCCAGCCATGTTACCAAGAGAAGGTACAGCCTCTGGTACCAAGGAAAGGTCCAGCCATGTTACCAAGAAAAGATCTAGCTTCTGGTACCAAAGAAAGGTCCAGTCAGGCTACCAAGAAAAGGTCTAGCCTCGGTTTAATGTACCGTTGACGTTTCAGTAGCTGTGTGCTCATGAGAAAAAAAAAGTCAACATTGTGACCAATTTGCACAATTCTTACAAAGAAAATACGATACCCACATCACAGTTATCTGTAATACGCCAATGTGCATACGTTCACAGAAGGGATATGCTACAGAACAAAGAAATAATTGTAAAAAATAGCAAAAGAACATGTCAAAAAGATCATCAAAGGGTTGTTTAACTCCACTTATAGCGCAAGTATTTTAACAAGCCCTTTCATTTCAAGGACGGTTGAAATCTTATACACTCACTGTTACGTGTGCTTCTAACTCTCTTAAAACATTGTTTCATTCATTGATCTTATGATGAAACAGATTAAATCAATGACTAGATCAATGACCCCTCTTTACTTTGTCGACAATGAACTAATTCTAATCAGCAAGGAGACAAAATGAGCAGAAAAGTTCAATCTAAGTCCACGCAAAGACTTCGTTTTACCTTCAAACTTGTATGTTCAGATTGTTCAAACTTGTATGTTTCAGATTGTTCAAACTTGTATGTTTCAGATAACTAGAACTGGCTAGAAAAGAAACTCGAATCGATTTGACAAGCATAAAAATGTAGTCTAAAGATTACAATAAGTTCAGTCGTGCAGGACATAGCATCCGGCTTCAAGACAATAGACAAGAGTCAGGCTCTTATTTTGGCTCCAGTATTTCAAACCTGCATTGTGAGTTTTTAAGTCTATTCACACTGTATTGTGAGCGAGACATTGGTTAGGCGTTCCTATTGTTATGACACTTTCAAGATGGCCGTGACAATAAATAATATATGTCAGCTATCGTTCCTGACCTCAACAGCATGCACATTCAAAAGCAGCCATTTGGTCTCTAGTTAAATAACATTAGATTTTAGCCTTAAAAGAGTGACAGTGCTCACAACGTTAAACAAACACTGCAGAATCTAAAAGGCAATTGCCAATGAACTAACCACTGGAGACCCAGTACTTTCACAAACAATATCGGAGCCCTTGGGTCCATCTGATATGTCTCCTCATGGAAAACATAAAATATCAGAACTTAAGGAAAATATAACAGGAATCATGAAAAAAGGCACCCAATCAGACACAGAAAGAAAACACGTAGCAGAAAAACACACACACAATACCTACACACAGGACTCTTTGTCCCACATATACACGGATGGCTCTGCTACAAATGCCACCAGAAATGGAGGGGGGGGGGGTGTGTTCTTGTTCTTGCTGAATAATCAGGACGAGATCACCAAGTCAATAGCTACTGGAAAATTCTCAAACAACTTTAAAGCAGAAACTGAGGCCATCAGAGATGCTGCAACACTGGCTACTCAACACAAAAATAACATGCACAATAAATTGGTGATTCTGACGGATGCACTGTCAGTATTATCAGCTCTAAAAAGCCCCAAGAACAATGAACTAGATGCCTTGAGAACAACCTTGGACCAACTATGCAATAACTTCCAGAGAGTAGTCATTCAGTGGATACCATCACACTGTAACATACACGGGAACAAACGCGCAGACAACTTAGCTAAAGAGGGAGGGAGATTACCACAAGAGAACCATCCGCTCAGTTATGATGAAGCTAAATCCATCCTCAAGGGTCAGTTCCATGAAAAACGAAAACGAGAACACCCATCGCATAACGAGAGTGACGGATACCACCAACTATCAAGGAGGGAACAAGTCAACATACTTCGCCTACGCACAGGCCACAATGGAATGAAAAATCACATATTCACCAAACTCAAAATAGGTATAACCAGCCTATGCCACTGTACACTGGACAATGTGACTACAAAACATGTTCTACAGGATTGCCCCCAGTACGCAGACCTGAGAAGAGCAATGTGGTCCACGCCCACCTCCTTGGAAGAGAAACTATATGGGACAATCGATTCACTTAAACAGACAGCTGACTTCATGAGAGAGTCTGGAATCCTTCTCTGATTGAGTCTTGATCGCAGAGAGAGAGAGAGAGAGTCTGGAATCCTTCTCTGATTGAGTCTTGATCGCAGAGAGAGAGAGAGAGAGAGTCTGGAATCCTTCTCTGATTGAGTCTTGATCGCAGAGAGAGAGAGAGAGAGAGAGTCTGGAATCCTTCTCTGATTGAGTCTTGATCGCAGAGAGAGAGAGAGAGTCTGGAATCCTTCTCTGATTGAGTCTTGATCGCAGAGAGAGAGAGAGAGAGTCTGGAATCCTTCTCTGATTGAGTCTTGATCGCAGAGAGAGAGAGAGAGAGAGTCTGGAATCCTTCTCTGATTGAGTCTTGATCGCAGAGAGAGAGAGAGAGAGTCTGGAATCCTTCTCTGATTGAGTCTTGATCGCAGAGAGAGAGAGAGAGAGTCTGGAATCCTTCTCTGATTGAGTCTTGATCGCAGAGAGAGAGAGTCTGGAATCCTTCTCTGATTGAGTCTTGATCGCAGAGAGAGAGAGAGAGAGAGAGAGAGAGAGAGTCTGGAATCCTTCTCTGATTGAGTCTTGATCGCAGAGAGAGAGAGAGTCTGGAATCCTTCTCTGATTGAGTCTTGATCGCAGAGAGAGAGAGAGAGTCAGGAATCCTTCTCTGATTGAGTCTTGATCGCAGAGAGAGAGAGAGAGAGAGAGAGAGTCTGGAATCCTTCTCTGATTGAGTCTTGATCGCAGAGAGAGAGAGAGAGAGAGTCTGGAATCCTTCTCTGATTGAGTCTTGATCGCAGAGAGAGAGAGAGAGAGAGAGAGTCAGGAATCCTTCTCTGATTGAGTCTTGATCGCAGAGAGAGAGAGAGAGAGTCAGGAATCCTTCTCTGATTGAGTCTTGATCGCAGAGAGAGAGAGAGAGAGAGTCAGGAATCCTTCTCTGATTGAGTCTTGATCGCAGAGAGAGAGAGAGAGAGAGAGTCAGGAATCCTTCTCTGATTGAGTCTTGATCGCAGAGAGAGAGAGTCAGGAATCCTTCTCTGATTGAGTCTTGATCGCAGAGAGAGAGAGAGAGTCAGGAATCCTTCTCTGATTGAGTCTTGATCGCAGAGAGAGAGAGAGAGAGTCTGGAATCCTTCTCTGATTGAGTCTTGATCGCAGAGAGAGAGAGAGAGAGAGAGAGAGAGTCAGGAATCCTTCTCTGATTGAGTCTTGATCGCAGAGAGAGAGAGTCAGGAATCCTTCTCTGATTGAGTCTTGATCGCAGAGAAACAAGCACATGTTTGAATGAATGTATGGCTGTGTGCTCACAGAGCTAAATAAATAGATGTACACCGTACACTGGTTTAGTTTTTAGTGGACAAATCATACACATCACACATCACACAGAGTTCAGACTCCCTCCTCAAACCCCCCCCCCCCCCCACACACCCACATAGCCATCTTTAATTTTACAAAGTTAAACTGATTAACACGAAATTTCCCGAAAACCTCCAACTAGCGTGACGTCTTCAGCTTTGCGAGCAGGGCGTTGGGGATAGAGTGACGTCAGCCGTCTATAGCTCCTATGTTTTATAACGTCACACTAGTTGGAGGGTTTCCTGTTTTTTTTTTCCGCCCACAGGCCTTTGTAAATCTATAGATGGCTGTGGTTTTATCTTTAATCCCCGACCTCCGTAGAAACGTCGCAGGCCTTGAAAATGGAGGCGGTAATTGGGTAGGTTTGATTGAGTAGGTTTGATTGGGTAGGTTTGATTGGGTAGGTTTGATTGAGTAGGTTTGATTGGGTAGGTTTGATTGGGTAGGTTTGATTGAGTAGGTTTGATTGAGTAGGTTTGATTGGGTAGGTTTGATTGAGTAGGTTTGATTGGGTAGGTTTGATTGAGTAGGTTTGATTGGGTAGGTTTGATTGGGTAGGTTTGATTGAGTAGGTTTGATTGGGTAGGTTTGATTGGGTAGGTTTGATTGAGTAGGTTTGATTGGGTAGGTTTGATTGGGTAGGTTTGATTGGGTAGGTTTGATTGAGTAGGTTTGATTGGGTAGGTTTGATTGGGTAGGTTTGATTGGGTAGGTTTGATTGAGTAGGTTTGATTGGGGAGGTTTGATTGGGTAGGTTTGATTGGGTAGGTTTGATTGGGGAGGTTTGATTGAGTAGGTTTGATTGGGGAGGTTTGATTGGGTAGGTTTGATTGGGTAGGTTTGATTGGGTAGGTTTGATTGGGTAGGTTTGATTTCTTGACAATATTTACCCGGGCAGCGGCCACATTTGGCCACTACTTTCCGGTTTTTAACGGCAAAAGTTCTTTAACATGCGCAAAGTGCACACACGATCTCCTTTTTTCGTCTTTATCATGTAGGGTTAGGCATCGGATCTCAATATCACAGACCAGGGAGAGTAAAGCCACGAAGCAAAACGAATGGATTTGAACAAGTCTGGATTCAAAACCAAGACACTCTTGTCCACATATTGAAGTCCTACCTCTAGACCACCAAGCCACACAAACGAATATACGTACATACATACATAACCACATACACATACATACATACATACATACATACATACATACATACATACATACATACATACATACATACATACATACATACATACATACATACATACATACATATATACACATACATACATACATACATACACATACATACATACATACACATACATACATACATACATACATACATACATACATACATACATACATACATACATACATACATACATACATACATACACACATACACATATATAACACATATAAACACATATACACATATACACATATAAACACATACATGCACAGACACATACATACACACATACATGCACACACACGACATTGATGGCGCCTTCTCAGGTGTCCTCCAACCTTCACCTTCACCATTTAGAGCCGTTCTATGAGGTGTAAAGAGGGTTAATCTGTGTCCATTCTCTGATCTCTTACTTTCACTTTCTCTGATCTCTTACTTTCACTTTCTCTGATCTCTTACTTTCACTTTCTCTGATCTCTTACTTTCACTTTCTCTGATCTCTTACTTTCACTTTCTCTGTTATCTTACTGTCGCTTTCTCTGGTATCTTACTATCGCTTTCTCTGTTATCTTACTATCGCTTTCTCTGTTATCTTACTATCGCTTTCTCTGTTATCTTACTATCGCTTTCTCTGTTATCTTACTATCGCTTTCTCTGATATCTTACTATCACATTCTTTGATCTTCTACTATCAGATTCTCTGTTATCTTACTATCACTTTCTCTGATATCTTACTATCACATTCTTTGATCTTCTACTATCACATTCTCTGATATCTTACTATCACATTCTTTGATCTTCTACTATCAGATTCTCTGATCTCTTACTGTCACTTTCTCTGATATCTTACTATCACATTCTTTGATCTTCTACTATCACATTCTCTGATCTCTTACTATCACATTCTTTGATCTTCTACTATCACATTCTCTGATCTCTTACTATCACATTCTTTGATCTTCTACTATCACATTCTCTGATCTCTTACTATCACATTCTTTGATCTTCTTCTATCACATTCTCTGATCTCTTACTATCACATTTTTTGATCTTCTACTATCACATTCTCTGATCTCTTACTATCACATTCTCTGATATCTTACTATCACATTCTTCGATCTTCTACTATCACATTCTCTGATCTCTTACTATCGCTTTCTCTGATATCTTACTATCACATTCTTTGATCTTCTACTATCAGATTCTCTGTTATCTTACTATCACTTTCTCTGATATCTTACTATCACATTCTTTGATCTTCTACTATCACTTTCTCTGATATCTTACTATCACATTCTTTGATCTTCTACTATCACATTCTCTGATCTCTTACTATCACATTCTTTGATCTTCTACTATCACATTCTCTGATCTCTTACTATCACATTCTTTGATCTTCTACTATCAGATTCTCTGATCTCTTACTATCACATTCTCTGATCTCTTACTATCACATTCTCTGATCTCTTACTATCACTTTCTTTTCTTACTTTACTTCTTCTACCCAGCCCTACCTGTTAATCATTTAGCATATCCGTACTTTTTAATATTCGTTCTTTTACAGTTTACCGAAACTCTTTAATTGACTATGTGAATCGTTGGATTTGTAGGGACTTACTCATTAGTGATGCTTGCTTGCTTGCGTTCGCCAGATGACTAAAGTAGTACACCTCTTCGTCATCCGCCTTTAAAAAGACGTTAAGTGGGCGTGTCTGCGTTGTGTTGTGGTTTTCAGTATAACTGTGATATTTGCGCCTTTCGGTCCAACACATCCGACTTCTGCACGTCTCATTAGTGATGATTTGCATAAAATATGCGCAAGATCTCTCTATACCAGCTCATTTCCAGAATCTGCATTCTCATACCAACTTTCAGCAGCGAGTGTCCAGTGTTTCGCAGGCGTATAGAAATACTATTGCCAGTCGTAATAATCTATTTTTGTTCTTAGGGAGTTCTTATTCTTCAAATGATTTAGTCTTGTCACGGCGATCATTGCATGCGCAATTCTATTCTAATGGTTTTGGGTAGTTTGCGAGTTTAAGTGCATAAATTATTTCTGTTCCGAAGAGTAACGTCCCCCATGAGTAACATTGCACTGTGTTCGGTGGTTCTCTAATATGTCACTAGAAGATCCCTGCAACAAATACCTAATGAAATAAACATGACAAGAAAAAAAAATGGACTAGATATGAATATAAAAAAGACTATAATTATGATCACAAACAAAGATAATACTCAAAAACCTACAAGTGGATATCAAATGTTAAAGAATAGACCAGGAGACAGTTCAGAGCTACAACTACCTTGGACATATTATAATTAGTGATGTAAAATGTACAACTGAAATAAATTAAAGAATAGGAATGGGAAAAAGTAATTTCAATGCCATGAAAAACATACTAACATCAAAACAAATAACACCAGGACTAAAACTAAGAGCAGAAAAATGTTACATCTTCCCAATATTCCTGTATGGTGCAGAAACATGGACAGTAGACAAGAATACAGAACAGAAAATTGAAGCCTTTGAAATAAGCATTATTAGAAGAATTGAAGAATTGGATGGAAAGAAAAGAAAACAAACAATGAAGTCTTAAAACAACTAAAATGAAAAGAGAACTACTAAAAACAATTAGAACAAGACAAATGCAATTTTTGGGCCATGTTAAAAGACACAACAGCCTACTAAAAGTAATCCTGGAGGGGAAAATACAAGGTAAAAGAGGCAGCGGCAGACCAAGACTAGCATCATTAGATGAACAAGTCAACCAATGACAACCTGCACTATCAAAGCAAGAGACAGAACGGAATGGCGTTCCATGGCAGCCAACCTTCGATGCGGAGACGGCACTCAAAGAGGATGATGATGAATTAAGGGTTAGGTTTACTCATTCATGTTGCACAAATAGATTTAGATGGATAAGTACAAGCAGGAGCTGATACATTCAAATACGGGCGGTCAATCGATCGTGAAGGACATAGAGACCATCTTTATTTGATAACCATTGTTTTGTTGTGACGTCAACTAAGGGGAGATCATCAGTTTCGCTGAGATAATTTATGTACCTAAACTCGTAAATTACCAACTTCTGGTTCTAAGTGCGTTGGTGATAACAATAATTGAATTGGGTCTCTCAATATTTTATGATGAATGTTCCAAGCCAGCCATTGGAAGAAAAGGGAGATAAGTCAAATTTCGAATCTTCTCTTCCTTGCATGAAGTGTTTCTTGCGATGACAAAGTGTTCCATTGTTTAATTGTTTTTGCTTCTGACATCAACGCATTCCAGGTAAACCAATAGGTTCCCGGTCACTTTCAAATATAACAAATGATAGTTTCGACAGCTTACATGTCTGTCTCGCTGTTGCAGGTTATCATTACTGGAGACACAAAATAATAAATGAAATATTATTATAGAGGAACACAAACTTCCGAGGTCAGCGAGTAATTTCAGGGGAAGAGCTATGTTTACAACACCTTGGAAAAAAAATAAATAACAAATACTCCACAATAGAAAAAAAATGTAATGAGAAGAGAACAACTGGAATATATTGTAACAACTGGAAAAATTGAGGGACGAAGAAATAGAGGGAAGCAAAGAGAGAAAATACCAGACAGCTTAAGAGAATGGCTTGGCAGAAGGTCAACAACAGAAATGATAAAGAACTGTCGAGATCGAAGGTTGTGGAGAGACAAGATCACCTACGCCAGTAGGCCCGGTACTTTATGATGATGATCTTTTCTCTTTGCTTCTCTCTATCTCTTTGTCCGTCATTTTTCTCAGTTGTTACAATATATTCTAGCTGTTCCCTTCTCATTACAAGGCCAAAAATGATGATTGTTTCTTCCTAATATTGCAAATTCATCATCATCATCGTGTGCCTTCTCCGCAACGAAGGTTGGCTACCATGGATCGCCATTCTACTCTGTTTCTTGCTTTGATGGTGCAGGTTGTCATAGATTGACTTGACCATCTTTTGATGTTAATCATCCATGTTAGTCTTGGTCTGTCTCTGCCTCTTTTACTTTGTATTTTTCCTTCCAATATTACTTTTAGTAGGCTGTTGTGTCTTTTAACATGCCCCAAAATTTCATTTGTCTTGTCTCAATTGTATTTAGTAGTTCTCTTTTTATTTTCAGTTGTTTTAAAACGTTATCGTTTGTTATCTTTTGTTTCCATCCAATTCTACCTATTCTTCTATAAATCCACATTTCAAAGGCTTCAATTTTCTGTTCTGTTTTCTGGTCTAATGTCCATGTTTCTGCACCATACAGGAATATTGAGAAGATGTAACATTTTGCCATTCTTAGTTTCAGCCCTGCTGATATTTGTGTTGTTATTAGTATATTTTTCATGGCATTAACATTATTAAAATTATTCATTGCAAATTAACTCTCTTTTTTCTTTGCCTCTTTCAGAACGTTTTCATTACTCTTCTAAGCTGTACATGGTGTTCTCAACATTCTTCTGTAAAACCACATTTCTACAGAATCCAGTGATTTTCTTGTTTGTTGTCATATTGTCCATGATTCACATCCATATATTAAGACTGGCCCTACAAAACAATTTAAGAACTATTTTTCTTGTTTCTATTGTCAAAAATGGATTGCACAGTATCTTCATTTTTTTTTTTTTTGGAAAGCTGCTTTTTTGCCTGAGCCAAGCCATTCTGCATCTCACCTCTTTTGTACATCTTCCGTCTGAGGTTTAACAAGGGTTCCCAAATATTTAAATTCATTTACTTGTTTTAATATTGTTCCACTTGTCTATATTTTGCACTGATGTGATGTCTTTTACTTTGTTGTTACCATAACTTCTGTCTTTTTTGCTATTAAGGCTGAGTCCTTTATTTTTTCTTTCTTTCACTATATTGTCTAAGATTTCTTGCAACCAATTTTCACTTTTAGCGATTAAGATTCTATCATCAGTATACCTTTGATTTTTTTCTTAGATTAGTAAATAAATAATCAAAAGAATAAGATAGAATGGCAAAAGGCAACTATAACAATATGAAACATATACTCACATTGAAGGAAATGATATCAAAACTAAAACTATAAATAGTTGTTATATCTATTCAAATATCCTGTATTGCGAGAGACGCGGACATTAAGTAAGAAAACAGAGCAGAAAATCGAAGCCTTTGAAACGTGGATCTATAGGGAAATGAGGAGAAATGGGTGGAAGGGAAAAGAAACAATGAAATTTTGAATCAGCTGAAAATGAAATAAGAGCTACATAACACAATTTGATAAGTGAACTAAAATTTGTAGGACATGTGAAGAGACATAACTCCATACCGATTGTCATCTTGAAGGAGAAAGTACAAGGTAGGCGAGGCAGAGGTAGACCAAAACCTAAGTGGACTGATAACATCAGGTGGACAGCAGTCACTATCAAGACAAGAGACATAGTAAAATGGAGCTTCAGGGTAGGCAAAACTCGACTTGTAGACGGTACCCATTAACGAATTGTTTGCTGAAAGTTACTTCAGTGCGACAAAAAGCAGAAGAAATAAAATAATATGGTAAAACAGTCAGATAAGACAACAGAAGGAAAAATAGAAGAGAGAGAGAGAGAGAGAGAGAGAGAGAGAGAGAGAGAGACAGAGAGAGAGAGAGAGAGAGAGAGAAGGGGGGTGGTGATGAACTTACAAACATTCGGAATCGAGTGGAATATCTGTTACAAGATGGATTCCAAAACAAAATAATAAAATGACTGCTATATATCCTTTCAGACATGATGTGGTGAATGCAACGTTGTGTGGGAGATCATGGCTAGAGACAAGATATTCTTTCTGGAGGGCTGTGATAAATGTAACGTAGATAGAATAGAGAGACGCGTTCTATAGCAGCCATGTGGAAACCTGCATTACATGATGACTGAAATAAAAGAAATATCTTTATAAGACATGATTCTACTTATGGGGGCCACTGTAGAAATGTATAGGATCGGGAAATAAAGACCGCTTGTCCAGTGCAGTCGCCACGAGGTGTTCGGATCTGAGTTTTTATACAATCGCCCCCATAGGAGAAAAAAAAACGTTTGCTCTACCCTGATACCGTTCCTTCTCACCGAGAATGATGTAATAATAATAATAAAAAAATAATAAATAAATAAATAAAACCAAAAAAACCAAAGATTATCACAAAGGACAGCAACTGATTGTAAACACCAGATATGGGATTTAATGTTGTTACTTCCCTGCACTGTCAATTCAGTATCCGCTTCAGTACCCAAATCAATTCAAATGATCTCCACGTACCACACACACATCTCAACATTACTATTTTTCATGAACGCCAAAACGATATGACTATGACGATGTAACAATTATATGAGCAAGTATTTGTTTGAAAGAGAAGACAGATCTACAAGATGATGTGGCAGCCCCCGGGGTGAGCTGACGACAGACGTGGGTTGGTGTTGTCGCCCGCCCCGGAAGTGCTGTCAACCCAAACCCCCACGGGGCGCCATGAATCACTGACTAGCCGTGTCGTCGTTGTCGCCGCTCTCATCTCCGATCTTGCCCGTTTGAACAGATCGATCTGAGCAAACTGATTAGCGGACTCCTTTGTCTTCAGCTTCGCTTCAGAGGTTAGTCTTATCGTTGAGTTTCACGTCGTTGTAAGACTAGATAATGGCGATGTAGTTGACACCAGTTGTCTTGTCACATGCCGCCGTCTGCAGTGTCCCTCTTGTTATCAGATTCCGTTTGCCACTGGCCGGGTCTGTCTTGTGTTTGGACTCTGCTCTTTCTTGAAGAGTAAGCGCTGTTTTTGTTGCGAGATCTAAAGATCTAAACATAATTATTTGTGCAAAATCTGTTAAAACAATTGCTTTTTGATATTAAGTTTATGCAAGTGTGTTTTTGTTGTTAACTGCGACCCGGTTTGAGAGTTTATGGGGCGTGACTGTGGGTGTGGAGGAGAATCACTTGGTAGAACCTGGGGTCTGCAACGAACCTGAACTGTATCATTGCAATATTCTTAATTCATAGTTTTGTGGAGTTAGGGTGTACTTTATTTAGTTGTATAGTTCGAAATGTAATTTAACATCTTGAAACATTAAATAGAAAGCAGGTGACATTATATTATAAAATTATTAATAATTTAATAGCTTTTTTTCTGGCTTCTGTTCGCTGATTGATTCTTAAAAATAAAAACGAAATTGTATTTAAAAAAGGGTACAATTTGATTAAACTAATAAAACTGAATACTGGAGATAACAGAACAATATGTAACAGAAAAATGGTAAATTGTTGAACATTTTGATTTCCACCAGGTAGTTTGATTTGTATGCTTTACAGTATGAGAGTAATTGAATGCAGAGATGTTTTGTTAAAATAATTATTACATTACAATTACATGAATACAATTGTATTGTTAACCAGTTGGCTCACAGGACATTAATCAATAATGGTTTAAAAAAAAACCAATGATTAACACTAAGAGATTAAAAAAAAGCCAGTATATATTAAATAAGGAATTCATTTTGTAAATGTGACATTTTGATATACTTTGTGAAGAAGATTGATAATTTGAGCAGCATTATAATTGTAGAGACCAACAAAGCAGTCCATTGTCAGCATGAATTGTTGTTGTGTCTTTTAGGGCACCAACAAAATCTACAACCTTACACAATTTATCATTAACAGGGCTCCCAAAGTCTTGCCCAACATTGATTCACTTATTTTAGTATTCTTCACAGTTGCATGATACATTTCCTTTCAGTTGTTTTTGTTAAGTAGTTCTTGTTGTCATAGGATGCAAACCCTCCTTTTTTTGGCCAGCTCTTGTTAAGTAGTTCTTGTTGTCATAGGATGCAAACCCTCCTTTTTTTGGTCAGCTCTTGTTAAGTAGTTCTTGTTGTCATAGGATGCAAACCCTCCTTTTTTTTGGCCAGCTCTTGTTAAGTAGTTCTTGTTGTCATAGGATGCAAACCCTCCTTTTTTGGCCAGCTCTTGTTAAGTAGTTCTTGTTGTCATAGGATGCAAACCCTCCTTTTTTTTGGTCAGCTCTTGTTAAGTAGTTCTTGTTGTCATAGGATGCAAACCCTCCTTTTTTTGGCCAGCTCTTGTTAAGTAGTTCTTGTTGTCATAGGATGCAAACCCTCCTTTTTTTTGGCCAGCTCTTGTTAAGTAGTTCTTGTTGTCATAGGATGCAAACGCTCCTTTTTTTTGGCCAGCTCTTGTTAAGTAGTTCTTGTTGTCATAGGATGCAATCCTTTCCTTTTTTTGGTCAGCTCTTGTTAAGTAGTTCTTGTTGCCATAGGATGCAAGGATGCATTTCTTTTTACTTGTTCTTTTTATGTAGTTCTTGTTGTCATAGTATGCAGCGGCGCACTTCCTTTTGATTTGCTCTTGTTATAGTGTGCAATGATGCATATCCTTTTGGTTTACCCTTGTGAAGTAGTTCTTGTTGTCATAGCATGCAATGATGCATTTTCTTTTCATTAGCTCTTGTTCACTCTTTCAGGATTTTGGTGGAGTTAAGGTTTTCTTTAGGTTTGCACCAAATAAATTGTCAATTTAGAAAAATTTCATCACGTCTTTTTCATTGTACAATTTCACGCAATAATATAATTAAATGTGGTCCATGTTATACTTCACCGGAAGGAAATGGTTGAAGAAAATTAAAATAGCAATCTATTGATTTTATCTGAAGGAAAAAATATATTATTTATTATAAATAGTATAAAAAAATTCAAAAGCAGATAATTTTCAATTCAAAATATCATATTTCACATACCTCTATTTTCCCCTGACTAGAAGCATGTTGCTATCCATTCTTCTTGGAATTATACACAAACTAATCCAAAGTTCTTCAAATACACTTTACTTGATGCATTTATGTCTACAAATAATGAAATTAGGCACAAGAAATGGTGTGGCCACTATTTCTATCTATCTATCTATTGACCTTTCGAGCCGTGACCGGCCCATAGGGCGTAGACCAAGATACACCTTCTCCTATATGAATTTTTGTTCTAGCAGTTTTCTTTTAAAGATATTTTATCAAATCTCGCCATCTGTCTCTGTTCTGTGCAAGCAGTTCTATCTCATTGAGGGAGCCGATTCCTGCTGCTCTTGCCTCTCTCATCAATGTTCTTCTCAGTGTCTCCCTGGGTCTTCCTCTTTTCTTTTACCTGTTGTTTCCCATATGAGGGCTTGCTTTGCTATTCGATATTATCTCTTCTCATCACATGTCCAACGTATGACCATCGTCTTTTCTTTATTACTGAAGATATTAGTGGCCACTATTTGCCTGAAGAAAACATGCATTTACATAGAAAATTCAACCACTATGTCTACAAAATGGAGAAAATACCATGTGGTAATTGAAAGAAGTAATTATGAAGCTTCTTCTAGATATCGAGTACAAGTATTGGTAAATATTTATACAGAATCGTTACTTTACTTGATAATATTCAGCTGTACTCGGTCTGAGCCGATGTGTTGGTTTTTGATCTAGTAGTACCTTCATAAGTGGAGCTGATGTGCCGATTAGTGGTTTGAAAAGAGTTAAGTAGTTCTTGTTGTCATCGCATGTAATGATGCATTTCCTATTGGTTTGCTCTTGTTAAGTAGTTTGTGTTATAGTGTGCAATGGTGCATTTCCTTTTGGTTTATTTTTGTTAAGTAGTTCTTGTCAGTTTTGTTTGGATTTTTCCAAAGTGATTTGATTGAATTGGTGACAGTCTGTTGTTCACTTTTTGAAGTCTCTAGCATTTAGATTCTGACCAAATTTCTAGAAGTACTCAGCTCTCATAGATAGTTAGGTTTTGGTTCTACTGGTTTATTAGAATGCTGTCTAGATTAGCATAAACCAACCATATGTGTAGAGGCTTGATAGAGTTCAATGCACATTTTACACATACTGGAATTTGATTCAGTGTAGGAAGCATTGAAGGCAGAAATATTGCCTAGAGTTGCACAATTTATGTTATATGTGGTGTTAGGGATAATTGATAAGCTGGTGTAGCTTTTAGACATTATGATAATCTGTTGTAATAATAACTAACAATTTATGTTTATCAACTATAATTTTGTATTTATATTTTAACTGGTTTTTTTTTAGTCGTCATCATGTGCCATACCGGTTGGCGTAGGCGATCATGTCCTTCCACAATCTACTGTGCCTCATATTAGTTCTGTTGTTGACTGTTTTCCATGTCATGACGCTAAGCTATCTAGTATTTTCTCTATTTGTCGTCCGCAATCTCTCTTTCTCTGTATTTTGCCAGTTGTAACTAAGTATTCCAACTTTCCTTATGATGTGCCCGAAAAATGTTGATTGTTACTTTCTGATGTTTCTTAGGTGTTCTCTTTTATGTTGGTCTCTTTGATAATTTCCTCATTGGTCTTTTTAGCTGTTCAGGGAACTTTCAACATTCTTCTGAGAAATTTCATCTCAGTGGCCTCTAATCGTCTTTTCATTTGTTTGTTTACTGTCCATGATTCGCTTCCATAGGTCAGAATTAACTCTATATGTTCTATTAGTAGTCATTGTTTACTAATGCAAACATTGCAAATCGTGACATATAGTTATCATAAACATATTTACATTGCACCATGTTGTATGTAAATGAGTAAATTTGGCAGTGAGTTCTAATAATTCACTGTCGCCTCATTTTCTGGCCCTGCCTAAAGTATATCCTATTTATAGATGCCAGAAACGACTTCTTATAACATTTTCATTCAGTTTTATGAAATTGTGTAAGCTGAATTTTGAAATAAGTAGTTGATTTATTTAGGATTATTCTTTTGTAATTACACTTTAGTTGCTTAGTCATGATAAGATGGAGAAAGGGGAAGGAGAGTGTCTTTGATATGCATGTAACATAGGTCTGTGGAGTACTTCAAATATATTAAACAAAGTAGATTCTGCATGTAGGATTAATTATAATAGTGGTAGGTATTAACTGGTCGAAGGTAAGTAAGAGACATTACATGTCACTTGTTTGTGATGAGTCTGGCTCATCACTGGGAAGCCAGTGAATCGTTTGTGCATTTTCGTGGTTAATTCCTTTGTGAAAGCAATCTGATCACTCTAAGATAGAGATATCAATGACTCCAGCCAAATATGATTTGTCAAACTTCTTGAATATTTCTGTTGATGACTCCAGTCAGATGTGAATTGTCAAACTTCTTGAATATTTCTGTTGATGACACCAGTCAGATGTGAATTGTCAAACTTCTTGAATATTTCTGTTGATGACATCAGTCAGATGTGAATTGTCAAACTTCTTGAATATTTCTGTTAATGACTCCAGCCAAATATGATTTGTCAAACTTCTTGAATATTTCTGTTGATGACTCCAGTCAGATGTGAATTGTCAAACTTCTTGAATATTTCTGTTGATGACACCAGTCAGATGTGAATTGTCAAACTTCTTGAATATTTCTGTTGATGACATCAGTCAGATGTGAATTGTCAAACTTCTTGAATATTTCTGTTGATGACACCAGTCAGATGTGAATTGTCAAACTTCTTGAATATTTCTGTTGATGACATCAGTCAGATGTGAATTGTCAAACTTCTTGAATATTTCTGTTGATGACACCAGTCAGATGTGAATTGTCAAACTTCTTGAATATTTCTGTTGATGACATCAGTCAGATGTGAATTGTCAAACATTTTGAATATTTCTGTTGATGACACCAGTCAGATGTGAATTGTCAAACTTCTTGAATATTTCTGTTAATGACACCAGTCAGATGTGAATTGTCAAACTTCTTGAATATTTCTGTTGATGACACCAGTCAGATGTGAATTGTCAAACTTCTTGAATATTTCTGTTGATGACACCAGTCAGATGTGAATTGTCAAACTTCTTGAATATTTCTGTTGATGACACCAGTCAGATGTGAATTGTCAAACTTCTTGAATATTTATTTCTGTTGATGACACCAGTCAGATGTGAATTGTCAAACTTCTTGAATATTTATTTCTGTTGATGACACCAGTCAGATGTGAATTGTCAAACTTCTTGAATATTTATTTCTGTTGATGACACCAGTCAGATGTGAATTGTCAAACTTCTTGAATATTTATTTCTGTTGATGACACCAGTCAGATGTGAATTGTCAAATTTTTTGAATATTTCTGTTGATGACACCAGTCAAATGTGAATTGTCAAACTTCTTGAATATTTCTGTTGATGACACCAGTCAAATGTGAATTGTCAAATTTTTTGAATATTTCTGTTGATCACACCAGTCAAATGTGAATTGTCAAACTTCTTGAATATTTGTGCTAATGACTGTTTAGTAAATAACTGCTTTTAAGATGACACATACACAAATGTTAAGTGACAATCATGACAAAAATGAGTGGCAACAAAATTGACAATCATGAAGATACAGACTTTCATTTATGGATACTTGCGCAGGGTGAAAGGATGGAAATGGCCGGACAAAATCACTAACATAGAATTATGGAGATTTACCTGTGGATAAAGTTTACAGCAAAGACCATGGCACTGGATAGGACACACACTGCGGAAACAAACTGCGAGTATTACACAACAGGCCCTTTTTTGGAATCCCCAGAGGAAAAGACAAAGAGAAAAACTAAAGAATTCTTGGAGAAAACAGATAGAAGCAGAGATGAAGATGATGGTGAAGACATAGAATGATCTTAAAAGAATGGCAAAAAACAGAACGACTTGGAAAGTGTTTGTTGAAGACCTATGCTCCACAGGGAGCTAAAAAGGTAGAAGAAGAAGAATATGACACATTCCAGCAATGGACAATTTGATGTTGTCTGTAGAATTAACATGCACAGTTTTGAAGCAGTTCTTTTCTCCCTCATTGATTGTATAGTGTGAATGCTGATGTTTCCGGTAGCTTTGTGGTTAAACACAAGCCTTATTCATATATTTCTGCACGTGCAGTCGTTTGATTCAAAACTCCTTTAAGCTCTTTATTTCTGATGCTTTAACTGTCATGTCTTTATTCAGATAACAGTCATAGAAATACCCTACTATATATATATATTTAGGTAGAAGATAAGTAATCATAAATAAATATTATTATGGAGGGAAACTTCTGTGGCGATAGATCAGTGAATTAGTTCAGGGGAAGAGGTATGTTTACAGCGCTCGGGAAAAAATCATAAACAAACCACAGAAAAAAAACAAAGAACAATAGATGGTCCGAAGCAGGATCAAACCTGTACTCCTCCACACAGCGCATAATAACACTTAATAATAAAATGTAAGACAGTAAAATAATACATAAGACAATAATAACACATAAGACAGTAATAACACATAAAACAATAATTACACATAAGACAGTAATAACACATAAGACAATAATAACACATAAGACAGTAATAACACATAAGGCAATAATAACACATAAGACAGTAATAATAACACAAAAGACAGTAATAATAACACATAAGACAATAATAACAACACATAAGACAGTAATAATAACACATAAGACAGTAATAACACATAAGACAGTAATAACACATAAGACAGTAATAATAACACATAAGACAGTAATAACACATAAGACAGTAATAATAACATATAAGACAGTAATAATAACACAAAAGACAGTAATAATAACACATACGACAGTAATAATAACACATAAGACAATAATAACACATAAGACAGTAATAATAACACATAAGACAGTAATAATAGCACACAAGACAGTAATAACACATAATACAGTAATAATAACACATAAGACAGTAATAATAACACATAAGACAATAATAACACATAAGACAATAATAACACATAAGACAATAATAACACATAAGACAGTAATAACACATAAGACAATAATAACACATAGACAGTAATAACACATAAGACAATAATAACACATAAGACAGTAATAACACATGAGACAGTAATAACACATAAGATAGTAATAATAACACATAAGACAATAATAACACATAAGACAGTAATAAAACATAAGACAGTAATAACACATAAGACAGTAATAATAACACATAAGACAATAATAACACATAAGACAGTAATAATAACACATAAGACAGTAATAATAACACATAAGACAATAATAACACATAAGACAGTAATAACACATAAGTTAGTAATAATAACACATAAGACGGTAGTAACACATAAGACAGAATAATAACACATAAGACAATAATAACACATAAGACAGTAATAACACATAAGACAGTTATAACACATAAAACAATAATAATAACACATAAGACAATAATAATACACAAGACAATAATAACACATAAGACAGTAATAATAACACATAAGACAGTAATAACACATGAGACAGTAATAACACATAAGATAGTAATAATAACACATAAGACAATAATAACACATAAGACAGTAATAAAACATAAGACAGTAATAACACATAAGACAGTAATAATAACACATAAGACAATAATAACACATAAGACAGTAATAACACATAAGACAGTAATAATAACACATAAGACAATAATAATACACAAGACAGTTATAACACATAAGACAATAATAACACATAAGACAGAAATAATAACACATAAGACAATAATAACACACAAGACAGTTATAACACATAAAACAATAATAATAACACATAAGACAATAATAATACACAAGACAATAATAACACATAAGACAATAATAACACATAAGACAGTTATAACACATAAGACAATAATAACACATAAGACAGTAATAACACATAATGACAATAATAACACATAAGACAATAATAACACACAAGACAATAATAACACACAAGACAGTAATACCACTTAAGACAGTTATAACACATAAGACAGTAATAATACATAAGACAATAATAACACATAAGACAGTAATAGCACATAATGACAATAATAACACATAAGACAATAATAACGCATAAGACAGTAATAATACATAGACAATAATAACACAAAAGACAGTAATAACACATAATGACAATAATAACACATAAGACAGTAATAATAAAACATAAGACAATAATAACACATAAGACAGTAATAATACATAAGACAATAATAACACATAAGACAATAATAACACATAAGACAATAATAATACATAAGACAGTAATAATACATAAGACAGTAATAATAACACATGAGATAATAATAACACATGAGACAATAATAATACATAAGACAGTAATAATAACACATAAGACAGTAATAATAACACATAAGACAATAATAACACATAAGACAGTAATAATAACACATAAGACAGTAATAACACATAAGATAGTAACAATAACACATAAGACAGTAATAATAACACATAAGACGGTAATAACACATAAGACAGTAATAATAACACATAAGACAATAATAACACATAAGACAGTAATAACACATAAGACAGTAATAATAACACATAAGACAGTAATAACACATAAGACAATAATAATACACAAGACAGTTATAACACATAAGACAATAATAACACATAAGACAGAAATAATAACACATAAGACAGTAATAATAACACACAAGACAGTTATAACACATAAAACAATAATAATAACACATGACAATAATAATACACAAGACAATAATAACAATTATGGGAAACAACAGGTAAAAGAAAAAGAGGAAGACCCAGGGAGACACTGAGAAGAACATTGATGAGAGAGGCAAGAGCAGCAGGAATCGGCTCCCTCAATGAGATAGAACTGCTTGCACAGAACAGAGACAGATGGCGAGATTTGATAAAATATCTTTAAAAGAAAACTGCTAGAACAAAAATTCATATAGGAGAAGGTGTATCTTGGTCTACGCCCTATGGGCCGGTTACGGCTCGAAAGGTCAATAGATAGATAATAACACATAAGACAATAATAACACATAAGACAGTTATAACACATAAGACAATAATAACACATAAGACAGTTATAACACATAAGACAATAATAATACACAAGACAGTAATAACACATAAGACAATAATAACACATCAGACAGCTATAACACATAAGACAATAATAACACATAAGACAGTAATAACACATAATGACAATAATAACACATAAGACAATAATAACACACAAGACAATAATAACACACAAGACAGTAATACCACTTAAGACAGTTATAACACATAAGACAGTAATAATACATAAGACAATAATAACACATAAGACAGTAATAGCACATAATGACAATAATAACACATAAGACAATAATAACGCATAAGACAGTAATAATACATAGACAATAATAACACAAAAGACAGTAATAACACATAATAACACATAAGACAATAATAACACATAAGACAATAATAACACATAAGACAGTAATAATACATAAGACAATAATAACACATAAGACAATAATAACACATAAGACAATTATAACAAATAAGACAATAATAACACATAAGACAGTAATAACACATAGGACAGTTATAACACATAAGACAGTAATAATAACACTTAAGACAATAATAACACATAAGACACATGTATACAGAGTGATTCGATGACCATGATAAAAAAAAGTGGAGGCGGGCTCTGTACGCACGCAATGGGTAGAGTCGTTGCAGAAATCCAAAATATGTAATGTCACCTTTGTCTATGTCCCTGGACATGCGGGAGTACGGGGAAATGAAAGGGCGGACAGGTTGGCTAGCTGCGCTGTCGTTGAGGACGGGCAACCAATGGATCGGGCGGACATCATCAATGCCCTCCGAGATGTGGGAAGAGCACAGGACTTCGACAAACACAGATCCACGTCACTTCTTCGGATGATGGGAATGGGAGTTAAGTTGGGCACAGCCAGAAATGAGAAACTTGGTGGCCGTGTAAGAAGACTTATCAACCAACATAGAACTGGAGTCGTCAGTCGCTGGACACTGAGGGAATTGCTGAGGAGGGGATCTGAGCACCTATGGACATGTTCGGAGTGCAATGATGATGACCCGCAATAACTCAATAACTCAATAACATAAGACAATAATAACATATAAGACAATAATAATACATAAGACAGTAATAATACATAAGACAGTAATAATAACACATGAGATAATAATAACACATGATACAATAATAATACATAAGACAGTAATAATAACACATAAGACAGTAATAATAACACATAAGACAATAATAACACATAAGACAGTAATAATAACACATAAGACAGTAATAACACATAAGATAGTAATAATAACACATAAGACAGTAATAATAACACATAAGACGGTAATAACACATAAGACAGTAATAATAACACATAAGACAATAATAACACAAGACAGTAATAACACATAAGACAGTAATAACACATAAGACAGTAATAATAACACATAAGACAATAATAATACACAAGACAGTTATAACACATAAGACAATAATAACACATAAGACAGAAATAATAACACATAAGACAGTAATAATACATAAGACAGTAATAATAACACATGAGATAATAATAACACATAAGACATAATAATACATAAGACAGTAATAATAATACATAAGACAGTAATAATAACACATAAGACAATAATAACACATAAGACAGTAATAATAACACATAAGACAGTAATAATAACACATAAGACAATAATAACACATAAGACAGTAATAACACATAAGTTAGTAATAATAACACATAAGACGGTAGTAACACATAAGACAGTAATAATAACACATAAGACAATAATAACACATAAGACAGTTATAACACATAAGACAATAATAACACATAAGACAGAAATAATAACACATAAGACAGTAATAATAACACATAAGACAATAATAACACACAAGACAGTTATAACACATAAAACAATAATAATAACACATGACAATAATAATACACAAGACAATAATAACACATAAGACAATAATAACACATAAGACAGTTATAACACATAAGACAATAATAACACATAAGACAATAATAACACATAAGACAATAATAACACATAAGACAATAATAACACATAAGACAATAATAACACATAAGACAGTTATAACACATAAGACAATAATAACACATAAGACAGTAATAACACATAATGACAATAATAACACATAAGACAATAATAACACACAAGACAGTAATACCACTTAAGACAATAATAACACATAAGACAATAATAACACATAAGACAGTAATAATACATAAGACAATAATAACACATAAGACAGTAATAGCACATAATGACAATAATAACACATAAGACAATAATAACGCATAAGACAGTAATAATACATAGACAATAATAACACAAAAGACAGTAATAACACATAATGACAATAATAACACATAAGACAATAATAACACATAAGACAGTAATAATACATAGGACAGTTATAACACATAAGACAGTAATAATAACACTTAAGACAATAATAACACATAAGACACATGTATACAGAGTGATTCGATGACCATGATAAAAAAAAGTGGAGGCGGGCTCTGTACGCACGCAATGGGTAGAGTCGTTGCAGAAATCCAAAATATGTAATGTCACCTTTGTCTATGTCCCTGGACATGCGGGAGTACGGGGAAATGAAAGGGCGGACAGGTTGGCTAGCTGTGCTGTCGTTGAGGACGGGCAACCAATGGATCGGGCGGACATCATCAATGCCCTCCGAGATGTGGGAAGAGCACAGGACTTCGACAAACACAGATCCACGTCACTTCTTCGGATGATGGGAATGGGAGTTAAGTTGGGCACAGCCAGAAATGAGAAACTTGGTGGCCGTGTAAGAAGACTTATCAACCAGCATAGAACTGGAGTCGTCAGTCGCTGGACACTGAGGGAATTGCTGAGGAGGGGATCTGAGCACCTATGGACACGTTCGGAGTGCAATGATGATGACCCGCAAATAACTCAATAACATAAGACAATAATAACATATAAGACAATAATAACATATAAGACAATAATAACACATAAGACAGTAATAATACATAAGACAGTAATAATAACACATGAGATAATAATAACACATAAGACAATAATAATACATAAGACAGTAATAATAATACATAAGACAGTAATAATAACACATAAGACAATAATAACACATAAGACAGTAATAATAACACATAAGACAGTAATAATAACACATAAGACAATAATAACACATAAGACAGTAATAACACATAAGTTAGTAATAATAACACATAAGACGGTAGTAACACATAAGACAGTAATAATAACACATAAGACAATAATAACACATAAGACAGTAATAATAACACATAAGACAATAATAACACATAAGACAGTAATAATAACACATAAGACAATAATAACACATAAGACAGTAATAATAACGTATAAGACAGTAATAATAACACATAAGACAGTAATAATAACACATAAGACAGTAATAACACATAAGACAATAATAACACATAAGACAGTAATAATAACACATAAGACAATAATAACACATAAGACAATAATAACACATAAGACAATAATAACACATAAGACAATAATAACACATAAGACAATAATAACACATAAGACAGTAATAATAACACATAAGACAGTAATAACACATAAGATAGTAATAATAACACATAAGATAATAATAATAACACATAAGACAGTAATAATAACACATAAGACAGTAATAATAACACATAAGACAATAATAACACATAAGACAGTAATAATAACACATAAAACAGTAATAATAACACATAAGACAGTAATAACACATAAGATAGTAATAACACATAAGACAATAATAACACATAAGACAGTAATAACACATAAGACAATAATAACACATAAGACAATAGTAGGTGCAGAGTGAAGAATGGTGCAGTTGAATGCAGCGATTTTAGAACAATAAGCCTAATGAGCCAGGTAACCAAAATTTTACTAAAAGTTATACAAGGAAGGATTCAGAATAAAATTAATACTGAATTAGATGAACAGCAATTCGGATTCAAGAAAAACAGTGGGACAAAAGAAGCCATATTCAGCATGAGGACATTGATCGAAAAGTACATAGAAGTAAACAAACCAATATATGCCTGCTTCATAGACTACACTAAAGCTTTGGATAGAATACACCATAATCAACTTATAGACTGTCTATAAGATATAAATCTGGATGACACAGACATACGACTGATATGCAATTTGTACTGGGAGCAAACAGCAATAATAAAATTTAACAAGGAGAACTCTACACCCATTGATATAAAAAGAGGAGTAAGACAAGGATGCATCCTATCACCAAGCTTGTTCAATCTATACACTGAGCAAATCTTTAAAAACATCACTGAGATGCCAGGCCTAAACATTAATGGAAAGATAATCAATAACCTAAGATATGCTGATGATACTGTTCTACTAGCGGAAAATCCTAAAGATCTACAACAATTGCTTAATGTGATAAACATGACAAGCAAGAAATATGGACTAGAAATGAATATCAAAAAGACTAAAACTATGCTCATAAACAAAGGAAATTCTCAAGACCTACAATTAAATATCAAAGTTGAAGGAATACATCTAGAGACAGTTCAGAACTACAACTACCTGGGACATACTATAACCAGTGATGGAAAATGTACAAATGAAATAAATAAAAGAATAGGTATGGCAAAAAGTAATTTCGATGCCATGAAAAATATACTAACATCAAAACAAATAACAACAGGGCTAAAACTAAGAATAGCAAAATGTTACATCTTCTCAATATTCCTGTATGGTGCAGAAACATGGACATTAGACCAGAAAACAGAACAGAAAATTGAGGCCTTTGAAATGTGGATTTACAGAAGAATAGGTAGAATTGGATGGAAAGAAAAGAAAACAAACGAGGAAGTTTTAGGACGACTAAGGGTGAAAAAAGAACTACTAAACACAATTAGAGCAAGACAAATGACATTTTTTGGTCATTTTAAAAGACACGACAGTCTAATAAAAGTAATATTAGAGGGGAAAATACTAGGTAAAAGAGGCAGAGGCAGACCAAGACTAACATGGACGAGTAACATCAAAAGATGGACAAGTCAGCCAATGACAATCTGCACTATCAAAGCAAGAGACAGGGTGGAATGGCGCACCATGGTAGCCAACCTTCGATGCGGAGAAGGCACCCAATGATGATGATGATGATGAAGACAATAATAACACATAAGACGGTAATGAAGCCGTCAATTACACACTAGTATTGTTTACAACAGTGGGGAACACATCGTCAGTCAAACAACAGAAAACACAGAGAATATTATGTTTCTTTCAGACAAAAAATTGCCGGGGAGAGAGGGCATTTAAAGGAAAGAGAATTTATAGTCATAGATAACAGAACCCTGATCTAACAATCTCAGTTCTATATTTTTGGTTACTCAAAGTGTCCTTTAGTATGAATTATTTCCATGTCTATTATTGTTATCATTCCCATAGCCATACAAACATAGATATCATTGTTATCATTACCATAGCCATACAAACATAGATATCATTGTTATCATTACCATAGCCATACAAACATAGATGTCATTGTTATCATTACCATAGCCATACAAACATAGATATCATTGTTATCATTCCCATAGCCATACAAACATAGATATCATTGTTATCATTACCATAGCCATACAAGCATAGATATCATTGTTATCATTCCCATAGCCATACAAACATAGGTATCATTGTTATTACCATAGCCATACAAACATAGATATCATTGTTATCATTCCCATAGCCATACAAACATAGATATCATTGTTATCATTCCCATAGTCATACAAACATATATATCATTGTTATCATTCCCATAGCCATACACACATAGATATCATTGTTATTACCATAGCCATACAAACATAGATATCATTGTTATCATTCCCATAGCCATACAAACATAGATATCATTGTTATCCTTACCATATCCATACAAGCAAAAATATCATTGTTATCATTCCCATAGCCATACAAGCATAGATATCATTGTTATCATTCCCATAGCCATACAAGCATAGATATCATTGTTATCATTCCCATAGCCATACAAGCATAGATATCATTGTTATCATTACCATAGCCATACAAGCATAGATATCATTGTTATCATTCCCATAGCCATACAAGCATAAATATCATTGTTATCATTCCCATAGCCATACAAACATAGATATCATTGTTATCATTCCCATAGCCATACAAGCATAGATATCATTGTTATCATTACCATAGCCATACAAGCATAGATATCATTGTTATCATTCACATGACCATACAAACATAGATATCATTGTTATCATTCCCATAGCCATACAAACATATATATCATTGTTATCATTCCCATAGTCATACAAACATAGGTATCATTGGAATCATTCCCATAGCCATACAAGCATAGATATCATTGTTATTATTCCCATAGCCATACAAGCATAGATATCAATGTTATCATTCCCATAGCCATACAAGCATAGATATCATTGTTATCATTCCCATAGCCATACAAACATAGGTATCATTGTTATCATTCCCATAGTCATACAAACATAGATATCATTGTTATCATTACCATAGCAATACAAACATAGATATCATTGTTATCATTACCATAGCCATACAAATATAGATATCATTGTTATCATTCACATAGCCATACAAACATAGATATCATTGTTATCATTACCATAGCCATACAAACATAGATATCATTGTTATCATTCCCATAGCAATACAAACATAGATATCATTGTTTTATAACGAGTGCATATATTTATTTATTAGATTTTTAGTTTTCCACCTGGGGTTGGGGAGGTGGGGGGGGGGCGTAATGACGTGAGTACCAGGGCATTTAGTGTTGTGACATGCCGGGCAGTGTGAGGCTTAGGGCATATTTAGCGTTCATCCATGCTTGTTAACTAGGGCATATTTAGCTCTCGTTCCTAAGGACATATTTAGAGCTCAGTCACGCACGACGGCATCGTGAGACCCAGCACGTTTAGTATCACTTAACCACGTAGGGCCAGTCCTCCATTAACTTAATGTACTTTGTATGAAACCCCTCCTTGCCACTCAATATTTGTAGTTCTGCTCGGGTATTTTTCTTCTTTTCTAGCGTGCCCACCTAATGTAATCAAATAGAATCTCGTCAGTAGTTCCTGTCCTTATTTTGAGTCTAGATGGAAGTTTCAAGTGGCACTTCCCAAGTCAAGGTTTGTACTTTGACCGGCCACTCCTGTCAATGTCGTCCACTTGTTTTATACAGACTGCTATCCTCGCCTCAGGCCCTTAACCACCAAAAGTCAAAACATCTGTTAACTAGTCTATGATGTATCTCTCTAAAACATCCAACTAGTCTATGATGTATCTCTCTAAAACATCTGTTAACTAGTCTGTGATGTATCTCTCTAAAACATCTGTTAGCTAGTCTGTGATGTATCTCTCTATAACATATGTTAAATAGTCTATGATGTATCTCTCTAAAACATCTGTTAACTAGTCTCTGATATATCTCTCTATAACATCTGTTAACTAGTCTATGATGTATCTCTCTATAACATATGTTAACTAGCCTATGATATATCTCTCTAAAACATCTGTTAACTAGTCTATGATGTATCTCTCTATAACATCTGTTAACTAGTCTATGATATATCTCTCTATAACATCTGTTAACTAGTCTCTGATGTATCTCTCTATAACATCTGTTAACTAGTCTCTGATGTATCTCTCTATAACATCTGTTAACTAGTCTCTGATGTATCTCTCTATAACATCTGTTAACTAGTCTCTGATGTATCTCTCTATAACATCTGTTAACTAGTCTCTGATGTATCTCTCTATAACATCTGTTAACTAGTCTCTGATGTATCTCTCTATAACATCTGTTAACTAGTCTCTGATGTATCTCTCTATAACATCTGTTAACTAGTCTCTGATGTATCTCTCTATAACATCTGTTAACTAGTCTCTGATGTATCTCTCTATAACATCTGTTAACTAGTCTATGATGTATCTCTCTAAAACATCTGTTAAATAGTCTCTGATGTATCTCTCTAAAACATCTGTTAACTAGTCTATGATGTATCTCTCTAAAACATCTGTTAACTAGTCTCTGATGTATCTCTCTAAAACATCTGTTAACTAGTCTATGATGTATCTCTCTAAAACATCTGTTAACTAGTCTCTGATGTATCTCTCTAAAACATCTGTTAAATAGTCTATGATGTATCTCTCTATAACATCTGTTAAATAGTCTATGATGTATCTCTCTATAACATCTGTTAAATAGTCTATGATGTATCTCTCTAAAACATCTGTTAAATAGTCTATGATGTATTTCTCTAAAACATCTGTTAACTAGTCTCTGATGTATCTCTCTAAAATATCTGTTAACTAGTCTATGATATATCTCTCTATAACATCTGTTAACTAGTCTATGATGTATCTCTCTATAACATCTGTTAACTAGTCTATGATATATCTCTCTATAACATCTGTTAACTAGTCTATGATATATCTCTCTATAACATCTGTTAATTAGTCTATAATGTATCTTTCTCTCTTTCAAATTATTGCTTCATTGATGCGAATCATGGGCAATAAAGAGTCCCTTTTATCAATCCAGGTGTAGTTCATTGCTTATTTTGTACTGGGGACACAATTTCGTGTTCGATGTGGATCGACAGCTTCTAAGTTCAGCCTTAAACCTTTCTCAGGAGAAGGAAGACAATATTTGCGTAATGCTGACCACGCTAACCACAAACGTTTCGACAATAAAAATACATCTTTCGTAGAGGAGTGCATTAGAACATGCCGTCATAGATCATAGTGTCTAGAAGCGGCTAGTGCTCTTTCTTTCTTTTCCCCAACTCATTGACCTGGGTATCCATTCCTCTACCATCTGGGTCGACCGGAGAGCGTCAAGCTGCGTTTGAGCCTATGTTTGCTATATTGCCAAGCCAACGCCCTGTCACTATCATAGCTGTCTATTAAAGTTCAGAAAACGAAGACATAAGAGAGGCACAGAAGGTAGTACAAGAAGAGGGCATGCACAGTTCGTTGGTTATGATCTTAGAAAATATGACCCACAGCCTGGGTCAAGACTGAAGACCACACGAATGTTATTTTTTAATTACACAGTTTATTTAGTCAGCTGTGGGAGGAATAGACTTGACCCATTCTATCTTGTTCTATTCGTGAATCCAGTTTTATTGCAGTCTGGACATCCGCTACACCGCACGTTCCAGCATTTCTCAAAGCTAAATTGACCGCCAAACTCCTCTACGGCACATAATGATATTGACGATTTGGGAGAGTAGAAACACTCCACCCTGTTCCTTGTTCATCAGCTGAAGTCTACAGTTGCTTGCAGCTTCCCCCCACCCCACATACACATATTCTGTCGTTTCTACGCTCACACTGGAAGCTGGTACCCATTATTGTCGTGCACAAACAGGCGAGCGGTCGGGAATCCTTGACAGCGTCCTCCCGTCACGTCACACACTATCTTAACACGGGTGTATCGATCGCCTGGTCCATTTACTAAACACCCTGGTGTGGAAATTGGCCCTGATAAGAGCTGCTTCAAGCTTGTCTTCTACAAACTGGTGCCCGGATCGTGTGAGGAACTCGCCCCGCTCGGCTGGAATCGCTCGTTGACGTCATCCACACTGTCGCAACGATGATTCATTCACAAACATCCTTCGCGGATTTGCTGCTACCGAATGCCTTACCATGTTTGGAATATGTTCGGCTTTTCCCATTTGAGGATCTCAAAGATTAGCTAGGGTATTTATAGCTTGTCTTTTGGGGGTAAATACCTGCAAGACGGTCACGGTGTGTGCTACGGTGGGTTGTGTGTGTGTGGAGGAAGGGAGAATGAAGAAACATTGGAAGGGGGAGTTGGGTGGTCTCAGTGAGAGGAGGGTGACAGATGGTGGTGGAGGTATTGTTGAAGTATTGTCAGTTGGTGCTCATGTTGTGGTAGTGTTTTGATATTCACACTCGGTTATGACATGGGCTGTAATTACGTGAATCACTGCTAGTGTGTGTTCTCTCTCTACGTGTGTTCTCTCTCTACGTGTGTTCTCTCTCTCTCTCTCTCTCTCTCTCTCTCTCTCTCTGTACCTGTGTGTTCTCTCTCTCTCTCTCTGTGCCTGTATGTTCTCTATGTGTGTTCTCACTGTGCCTGTGTGTTCTCTCTGTACCTGTATGTTCTCTTTGTGTGTATTCTCTCTGTGCTTGTGTGTTCTCTATATGTGTATTCTCTCGGTACCTGTGTGTGTCTTCTGTGTGTGTTCTTTCTGTGTGTGTCTTCTGTGTGTGCGTGTGTTCTCTCTCCGTGTTTCTCCTCTATGTGTGTTCTCTCTTTCTGTGTTCTCATCTCTCTGTGTTCTCTCTCTGTGTGTGTTCTCTATTTGTGTATTCATTCTGTGTGTGTGTTCTCTATCTCTCTGTGTTCTCTCTCTGTGTGTGTTCTCTATTTGTGTATTCATTCTGTGTGTGTGTTCTCTATCTCTCTGTGTTCTCTCTCTGTGTGTCTCACAAACAAAAATGACCCAGTAACGCCCAGGCAATATCCTATTTTGTTCATTATTTGCCACACCTGTTAGATTCCACGTTTCAGCTATCGACCTTGTTGTTGCTCATGTGCGCTGCTGCGTGGGGCGAGTGACAGATCTGTCCTTCTAGCTAGTCCAATTTTGCTGCCCGTTCCCTCTCCATATAACCACATCAATTCTCCTCCATCCCCCGTATAACCACACAAATTCCCTCTAATATAACTACATCAGCCCCGCCCTCATATCACTACATCATCACTCCACTTCCCCACCCTCATATAACTACATCAGCATCCCACCTCCCCACTCTCATATCACTACATCAGCTTCCCACCACCCACCCCCATATAACTACATCAGCACCCAACCTCCCCACCCTCATATAACTACATCAGCTCCTCACCCTCATATAACTACATCAGCACCCCACCTTCATATAGCTACATCAGCACCCCACCTTCAAATAACTACATCAGCACCCCACCTTCAAATAACTATATCAGCACCCCACCTTCATATAACTATATCAGCACCCCACCTTCAAATAACTACATCAGCACCCCACCTTCAAATAACTATATCAGCACCTCACCTTCAAATAACTATATCAGCACCCCACCTTCATATAACTATATCAGCACCCCACCTTCAAATAACTACATCAGCACCCCACCTTCAAATAACTATATCAGCACCCCACCTTCATATAACTACATCAGCACCCCACCTTCATATAACTACATCAGCACCCCACATTCATATAACTACATCAGCACCCCACCTTCATATAACTACATCAGCACCCCACCTTCATATAACTACATCAGCACCCCACATTCATATAACTACATCAGCACCCCACCTTCAAATAACTACATCAGCACCCCACCTTCAAATAACTATATCAGCACCCCACCTTCATATAACTACATCAGCACCCCACCTTCATATAACTACATCAGCACCCCACCTTCATATAACTACATCAGCACCCCACATTCATATAACTACATCAGCACCCCACCTTCACATAACTATATCAGCACCCCACCTTCATATAACTACATCAGCACCCCACATTCATATAACTACATCAGCACCCCACCTTCAAATAACTACATCAGCACCCCACCTTCATACAACTACATTGTTTTCGCTACTATACTAAAGTCGAACTAGTCGATGTAGTTAACTCTGCTCCTCTCGTGATTCCCACAGATCTGGCAGACATGAGATACTGTCTGTTTATCCTGTCAGTGGCCGTGAGCCTTGATTGGGAGAAGGGGGTGGGGGAGGAAGCGGTAAGCTTTTTTATGTTCCGGCGTCAATATCTCATTACTTGCGCGCCAATCTCCACCTACCCCAATGCCTTCACGTTTAGTGCTTCTCCCCATTATCTCATTACTTGCGCGCCAATCTCCACCTACCCCAATGCCTTCACGTTTAGTGCTTCTCCCCATTATCTCATTACTTGCGCGCCAATCTCCACCTACCCCAATGCCTTCACGTTTAGTGCTTCTCCCCATTATCTCATTACTTGCGCGCCAATCTCCACCTACCCCAATGCCTTCACGTTTAGTGCTTCTCCCCATTATCTCATTACTTGCGCGCCAATCTCCACCTACCCCAATGCCTTCACGTTTAGTGCTTCTCCCCATTATCTCATTACTTGCGCGCCAATCTCCACCTACCCCAATGCCTTCACGTTTAGTGCTTCTCCCCATTATCGATCACAACTTAACGATTGTCGTTGTTTGCTCAAGAATTGCAATACCAGCCCCATTCTGCCCGATACATCCGACAAACTGTTTTACAATCTTTGTTTAAAGCAGTCATAAAGTGCCAATAATTGTGTGTCCTACGTGGCAGCTGCTGTAACTAACGACTTTATATTCGAAGGTTGATAAATATTGTTTGTCGAGATTTTTGGAAGGACAATTGTTTGTATTGGAATGTTTTCAGTACCTAAATGTTTTTTATATGGTCAGCCGCAGTTATTACTAACGAGGATGAAACGCTACTTTTTGTCTGGTCTCTCATGAAAGCTGTTGGAATGCACTGTTAAAACAGGAAAGATGATGGAAGGAAGGGAGGGAGGCACCCAACTGCGTTGGATACAAAGGATGGAAGGAAGGGGGAATAGAGGGAGGGAGTGGGAGAGATGGAGTGAGGAAGGAAGGAAGAAAGGAAACAGACAGAGAGAGAGGGGGGGGTGGAAGGAAGAGAAGACCAGTCTAAGAGAATGGCTTGATACCAGTTTAAGAGAATGGCTCGATACCAGTCTAAGAGAATGGCTTGATACCAGTCTAAGAGAATGGCTTGATACCAGTCTAAGAGAATGGCTTGATACCAGTCTAAGAGAATGGCTTGATACCAGTTTGAGAGAATGGCTTGATACCAGTCTAAGAGAATGGCTTGATACCAGTTTAAGAGAATGGCTTGATACCAGTTTAAGAGAATGGCTTGATACCAGTTTAAGAGAATGGTTCGATACCAGTCTAAGAGAATGGCTTGATACCAGTCTAAGAGAATGGTTTGATACCAGTTTAAGAGAATGGCTTGATACCAGTTTAAGAGAATGGCTTGATACCAGTTTAAGAGAATGGCTTGATACCAGTTTAAGAGAATGGCTTGATACCCGTTTAAGAGAATGGCTTGATACCAGTTTAAGAGAATGGCTTGATACCAGTTTAAGAGAATGGCTTGATACCAGTCTAAGAGAATGGCTTGATACCAGTCTAAGAGAATGGCTTGATACCAGTCTAAGAGAATGGCTTGATACCAGTTTAAGAGAATGGCTTGATACCAGTTTAAGAGAATGTTTAAGAGAATGGCTTGATACCAGTTTAAGAGAAGTTTAAGAGAATGGCTTGATACCAGTTTAAGAGAATGGCTTGATACCAGTCTAAGAGAATGGCTTGATACCAGTCTAAGAGAATGGCTTGATACCAGTTTAAGAGAATGGCTTGATACCAGTTTAACACGTTAAGAGATGTCATTAGTACAACATGCTAAAAGATGTCATTAGTACAACACGTTAAGAGATGTCATTAGTACAACATGCTAAGAGATGTCATTAGTACAACACGTTAAGAGATGTCATTAGTACAACATGCTAAGAGATGTCATTAGTACAACACGCTAAAAGATGTCATTAGTACAACACGTTAAGAGGTGTCATTAGTACAACATGCTAAGAGATGTCATTAGTACAACACGCTAAGAGGTGTCATTAGTACAACATGCTAAAAGATGTCATTAGTACAACACGTTAAGAGATGTCATTAGTACAACACGTTAAGAGATGTCATTAGTACAACACGTTAAGAGATGTCATTAGTACAACATGCTAAGAGATGTCATTAGTACAACACGTTAAGAGATGTCATTAGTACAACATGCTAAAAGATGTCATTAGTACAACACGTTAAGAGATGTCATTAGTACAACATGCTAAAAGATGTCATTAGTACAACACGTTAAGAGATGTCATTAGTACAACATGCTAAGAGATGTCATTAGTACAACACGCTAAGAGGTGTCATTAGTACAACACGCTAAGAGGTGTCATTAGTACAACACGCCAAGAGATGTCATTAGTACAACACGCTAAGAGATGTCATTAGTACAACATGCTAAAAGATGTCATTAGTACAACACGTTAAGAGATGTCATTAGTACAACATGCTAAGAGATGTCATTAGTACGAGACGCCAAGAGATGCATTGGTACAACAGATTAAGAGATGTAATTGGTACAACTCGCTAAGAGATCTGTTAGTACAACACGCTCATCATCAGCGAGTGCCATCTCCGCAACGAAGGTTAGCTACCATAGAGCGCCAATCTCTGTCTCTAGCTTTAATCGTGCAGGTTGTCATAGCTGACTTGTCCATCTTTTGATGTTACTCATCCATATTAGTCTTGGTCTGCCTCTTTTACCTTGTATTTTCCCCTTCCAAGATTACTTTTAGTAGGCTGTTGTGTCTTTTTACATGACCGAAAGATCGCATTGGTTTGTTTGAATTGTGTTTAGTAGTTCTCTTATCTTTTTTGGTTGTTTTAAGACTTCATCGTTTGTTTTCTTTTCTTTCCATCCAATTCTATCTATTCTTCTATATATCCATATTTCAAAGGCTTCAATTCTTTGTTCTGTTTTCTTGTCTAAAGCTCATGTTTCTACACCATATAGGAATGTTGAGAAGATATAACATTTTGCTATTCTTAGTTTTAGCCCTGGTGTTATTTGTTTTGATGTTAGTATATTTTTCATAGGGTTAGCGGGGTAGAGTTCTGCCCTACCAAAGGAGGAGTAAGACGGCACCTTTTCACCGCTAGTCTTGGCGACACACTTGTGCAAGGTGGAGCTCCCGTTGAGCCGCCGCCCCCCCCCCCCGCCCCCCCCCCCCCCATCAGGGTTACATGAAGCCATTGGAGCAGGTGATGGATGGTGTTGTGGGAGCAGCCAACAAGTAGTGCCGGTTAAGGTCCCCACACCGCGATGGCAGGCAGAGGATCTCATGTATAGAGACAATGGCTGCGATCTCCGACTAGTACAGTCACTGCCAAGAAGGAAAGGAATGACAAACTAGCTTCTTATATTGCCTACAATAATCATGTCGAAACTTGGAGGAAAAAAGGAATTGTAGTCAACGGTCACAACATAAAAAAACTTGCGATATGCGGATGACACAGTCTTAATAGCAGAGACATAGAATGAACTACAAGAAATGATAGACATACTAGTAAAAAAAAGCAATAAAAAAGGTCTCAGCCTGAATAATAAGAAAACAGAAGTTATGGTCATATCAAAGAAACAATCATCACCATCATGCAGCATAAAAATAAACAGGATAAATCTGCAACAAGTGCAACGCATCAAATACTTGGGCACAATAATAACATCAGATGGAAGATGCACCACAGATTTAAAAAGTAGAATAGCTCAGGCCAAAATAGCATTTCAGAAAATGCAAAATATCTTATGCAACAAATCTATGTCAATAGAAATGAGAAAGAGAGTTCATGGGTACCAATTCTGACATATGGAAGCGAATCATGGACAGTAGACACACAAATGAAAAGACGATTAAAGACCACAGAGATGCGATTTCTCAGAAGAATGTTGAAAGTTCTCTGGACAGCTAAAAAGACCAATGAGGAAATTCTCAAAGAGGCCAACACAAAAAGGGAACTCCTAAAAACATCAGAAAGAAACAATCAACATTTTTCGGGCACATCATGAGAAGAGGAAAGTTAGAATACTCGGTTACAACAGGCAAAATAAAGGGAAAAAGAGATCGCGGACGACAAAGAGAGAAAATACTAGATAGCTTGGTGTAATGGCATGGAAAACGGTCAACAACAGAACTGATACAATGCACTGTGTATAGAAGATTGTAGAAGGACATGATCGCCTACGCCAACCGATATGGCACATAATGATGATATTTTCATGACATTACAATTAATTGTTGCCATTCCTGTTCTTTTGTTTATTTCAGTTGTACATTTTCCATCACTGGTTATAGTATGTCCAAGGTAGTTGTAGTTCTGAACTGTCTCCAGGTCTGTTCCTTCAGTTGTGATATCCACTTGTTTGTTTTGAGTATATTCTTTGTTTATAATCATAGTTTGTCTTTTTGATATTAAAATCTAGTCCATTTTTTGCTTGTCATGTTCATTTTATTAAGTATTTGTAAATCTTTAGGATTTTCTGCTAGTAGTACAGTATCGTCAGCATTTCTTAGGTTATTGATTATCTTTCCATTAATGTTTAGGCCTGGCATATCTGTGGTGTTTTTAAAGATTTGCTCAGTGTATAGATTAAACAAGCTTGGTGATAGGATGCATCCCTGTCTTACTCCTCTTTTTATATCAATGGGTGTAGAGTTCTCTTTGTTATATTTTATTATTGTTGTTTGCTCCCAGTATAGATTACATATAGGTCGTATGTCCATGTCATCTAGATGTATCTCTTTTAGGCATTCTATAAGTTGTTTGTGGTGTACTCTATCAAAAGCTTTGGTGTAGTCTATGAAGCAAGCATATATTGGTTTGTTTACTTCTGTGTACGTTTCGATTAATGTTCTCATGCTGAATATGGCTTCTTTTATCCCGTTATTTTTCCTAAATCCAAATTGCTGCTTATCTAATTCAGTATTGATTTTATTCTGAATCCTTCCTTGTATAACTTTTAGCAAGATTTTTGTTACCTGGCTCATTAGGCTTATTGTTCTAAAATCACTGCATTCAACTGCACCATTCTTTTTAGGCAATGCAATGAAAGTTGAGGTTTTTAGGTCATTTGGTATGTAACCTGTGTGGTATATGTAGTTGCATATGTCTGTAATCACTGCAATGTCAAAATCTTCTAGTGCCTGTATCATCTCTATCTATATCTGTTTTCTTCATAAAATTGTATTAATCTTTCTCCTATGTCATTTCTTTTTCCTAAACCATGAACAACACGCTAAGAGATGTAATTGGTACAACTCGCTAAAAGATGTAATTAGTACACTCCTCGAGGGAGGAGCAGACGAGAAGTATGAACACGCTCACAAGATGGATGTAATATCTCAGGAGCATCTTGTATGATTATGTTGCGTATTGACTGTGCTAGAGTATGTGCAGCCCAGCTGTGGTCACACCACATCCGACTATCTACATTTCACGTCTCTGTCCCTAATAAGGCGGAGCCGGAGTCTGGCAGGCAAGAAATGGTGGGTCGACCCAATCGTAATCGAAGCTCACTCGTTTTTTGCAGAAAGCTGAGAGGAACAACAGTATTATTATTTATCAATTGAAATCAGAAACGAGCAATAAATCCAATAGTTTCAGAATTGCAGCGCCTCTTGATTAAATGGTGTACAGAATAACACAGACTGTCGTCGACATTTAGAGGATCTTTTTGCAGCCGTCATCTCAACTGTTATGTAGAACCAGTCTTAACATTTGAATATGAATCATGGATATTAGACATACAAGAAAATCACTAGATGCTGTAGAATTGTGGTCTTACCCATGGACAGCTAAGAAGAGTAATGGAAACCTTCTGAAAGAGGTCAAAGCAAAAAGAGAGCTAATTTCCAATATTAGGAAGAAACAATCATCTTTTTTTGACCATGTAATGAGAAGGGAACAGTTGGAATATATTGTAACAACTGGGAAAATTGAGGGACGAAGAGATAATAGAGGGAAACAAAGAGAAAAGACGCCAGACAGCTTAAGAGAATGGCTTGGCAGAATGTCAACACCAGAAATGATAAATAACTGTCGAGATCGAGAGTTGTGGAAAGACATGATCACCTGCTTCAGCAGGCACGGTACTTGATGATGATGATTGCATCTCAAAAAATAAAATGCACTTTTAATGTGTTTGAGCCAGATCTCCGCACCCGCAAGATGTAGTTGAGGAGATTTGTGTCGCTGCAGCTTAATAAAACAGTTGGTGTTTTGCCATAAGGAGTTCCTAAAACCTTTGTGCTAATCTCTTGTAGCTCGTCTCCGTTGATGATGTGACCCTGGCTACTTCCCCGTCTCCGTTGATGATGTGACCCTGGCTACTTCAACTTCTTGCAAGTTTCCATTTTACACACACACACATATGCACGCGCACGCTTATTTAGACACACAATCAGTTTGTATGTTCAGCCTTGTTGTCGAGTATTGGCCAGGTTATCCCAGTGCGAGCGTGAATGTCAATACAATTAAATGTCAGTCTTATTTCCTGGATGCGGGCCTGTGTTGTGCGCGCTATTGAAATAAACCATCATATTGTGCAATAATTACCATAATACAACAACAATAACATCGGCTTTGGGGATAAGCAAGCAGCTAATATTGAACATATAAAATATTGGCAGAGAAATGATGTCGGACAATTATACCGGCTTATTTTATGAACTTATTGTAACACACATGTGCATTTGATAGAGCAAACAGAGAACAACTGTGGGAGATACTAACATCGTACGGTGTAAGCCAACATCTAACCAACCTAATTAAAAGTCTCTACATCAACATCAGCTGCAGTCAGAACAGCAGTAGGCTACACAGACCACTTCGAAGTTAGATCAGGTGTAAGACAGGGTTGTGTACTATCCCTCCTACTGTTTATTACATACATGGACCATATATGCAAGCTAGCCAACCCATCAGAGACAGAGGAGATCAACGAGCTTTTATTTAATAACGATCAGGCACTAATACATGAAACAATAGAAGACCTACAAGAACACTTAAATAAACTCAACAGCTCAGGCACAAAATACAACATGAAAATCAACATCAACAAAATAGAAGTCATGAATGTCGCCAAAAATAAACAGAACATCAACATAACTATAGAAGGCAGGCAAATAAAACAAGTATAGGAATTCAAATACCTAGGAAATTTAGTGACAAACGACAATTCTCAAACAGCAGAGATAGAATCAAGATGCAACAAAGTTGTCAAATCATTGGACAGCTTTCACTACTATTGTACTATCTAGACCCTAGATGCAAGAACAATAAGAAAAATAACCACTACCGAAATGAATTGTATTAGACGAATGACAGGAAACAGTCTGAGAGATAGATCAGAAATGAAGAACTGAGGAAAAAAAGCTAGGAATAGCCTCCGTCATAGAATATATAAGGAAACAACAGTTAAAATCGTTTGGCCACGTGACAAGGCAGAAAGATCAAGACACAACACAACGAGCCTTCAGCAAACTTTGTGAGAATACCAGATCCACTGGTCGACCACGAAAAAGATGGATCGATGGAATATTAGAAGCACTAGGAAACATAACAGCAGCAGAGGCGAACAGATGAGCAAAAGACCGCAAATTATATCTCCCCTCGACGCTGAAAGGCAAATGAGGAAGGAAAGAAGAAGAAGAAGACTGTAACACACTGTTAAAAAAAAGGTAGAGTCCCGTCACGCCAAGTGGCGATAGGGAATATGGTGTTAGCGACCATAATTTTATAGGCCTTTCGGCACATGATTTTGGGGCAATGTGGTCAGTATTGCGCCCGTGCCGCTTTTCTTTCCCAGAAAAAAATCTGGTACTCATTTAAGGCTGTGTGAACCTGGAAGCCGTCTTTCAGGATCGAACCCTACCTCTTGTCCTTTGTAGCCTAGTTCACTAACCACTGAGCTATTTCGGCTCCCAACACACTGTAAGAGTCAGAATAAATGTAGCAACTCAGGGAACACACACAGGTACTGAAACATAGATAGGCGGATTTGTCTTCATGTTTCAGTTTATTGTGATATATTTAATACACGGACAGTGGGTAAGAAGGTCAGGTGAATGCTTTTTAAAGCCAGTGTTAAGTTGAGTGCCATTAAAGAGTCAGCGTTAAGTTGGATGTTTCTAAAGAGGCAGTGTTCGGTGATTAATGTACTGTCTCTAAAGTGTTCAGTGATTAATGTACTGTCTCGAAAGTGTTCAGTGATTAATGTACTGTCTCTAAAGTGTTCAGTGATTAATGTACTGTCTCTAAAGTGTTCAGTGATTAAGGTACTGTCCCTAAAGTCTTCAGTGATTAATGTACTGTCTCTAAAGTGTTCAGTTATTAATGTACTGTCTCTAAAGTTTTCAGTGATTAAGGTACTGTCCCTAAAGTGTTCAATGATTAATGTACTGTCTCTAAAGTGTTCAGTGATTAATGTACTGTCTCTAAAGTTTTCAGTGATTAAGGTACTGTCCCTAAAGTGTTCAGTGATTAATGTACTGTCTCTAAAGTGTTCAGTGATTAATGTACTGTCTCTAAAGTGTTCAGTGATTAAGGTACTGTCTCTAAAGTGTTCAGTGATTAATGTACTGCCTCTAAAGTGTTCAGTGATTAATGTACTGTCTCTAAAGTGTTCAGTGATTAAGGTACTGTCCCTAAAGTGTTCAGTGATTAATGTACTGTCTCTAAAGTGTTCAGTGATTAATGTACTGTCTCTAAAGTGTTCAGTGATTAAGGTACTGTCCCTAAAGTGTTCAGTGATTAATGTACTGTCTCTAAAGTATTCAGTGATTAATGTACTGTCTCTAAAGTGTTCAGTGATTAATGTACTGTCTCTAAAGTGTTCAGTGATTAAGGTACTGTCCCTAAAGGGTTCAGTGATTAATGTACTGTCTCTAAAAGTATTCAGTGATTAATGTACTGTCTCTAAAGTGTTCAGTGATTAATGTACTGTCCCTAAAGTGTTCAGTGATTAATGTACTGCCTCTAAAGTGTTAAATGATGTACTGCCTTTAAAGTGATCAACGGTTAATGTGCTTCCTTTAAAGTGTTCAACGATTACTGTGCTGTCTCTAAAGTGTTAAATTATGTGCTGCCTCTAAAGTATTCTACAGTTGATGTGCTTCCTGTAAAGTATTCAACGATTTAATGTACTTTCTCTAAAGTAATCATCAATAAATCAGTATAAATGATTAATGTGGTGGGACTCGAACGCGAAACTTCTTATACAGAAGCCGACGTCTTACCTCTAGACCACCCCTCCCTCCGTAAGTGATGTTTGGATACAACCACCTAGTAGTTTATTGTTGACCTCGGCTGAACTAACATGACTCCCCCTCCCTTACCCCAAATCCAGCCCACACTCCACAGTTCGTGTGCGTCGCTTCTGGCCAGGCGTATCTTGTCATAAATCGCTTCACTCAGTTTGGATACATAAATAGTTGTACAGTGGACATATTGTTTTCTCTGTGTGTTGTGATATGGCCTGGAGTTCATCTTCTCCTGCCACTCACTGAGTCCTGGGAGGTAGCTCGCCTGCAGGACCTAGCCATTGACTGAGACCTGGGTGGTAAGAACAGCTAGTCGAGGTAGATTTCTCGGTAAAATACCATTGTACTTGTGGTCGTCATAGTGAACAGGCTTTTGTTGGAGCTGAAACACTGTGTGACAAGTGAGCTGTACTCGGGTCTGGTTGTGTGCACGTTCGTGATAGTCAGCCATTTGTGTACAGTTGGTGAGCATGTCATTCAATGCATTTTATCTTCTATATTAAAAAAAAAGTAAAGAGCTCCTGTCACGCCAAGTGGCGTATAGGGAATATGGTGTTAATGACCATAAATTTAACAGACCTTTGGCACATGATTTTAGCCGTAATGTGGTTGGTATTACTCCCGTGCCGCTTTACTTTCCCCATAATTTTACCTTCTATGCTTTTTGTTTATTGATTTCTTCTAGTTTATGTACTTGCCATCTTAGATAATACTCGTCTTCATTGTCGTGTTCATTGATCACGTTTTTTTTTCGTTTTCAACCAGTTCACAGTTGTTTGTCCCTGATACTTTATTTTATTTGCAAATGTGTGTCTTTTCCAGAAGATAACACACGTGATCATTCTATTAATCACTCAACGTGATTAGAAGAAGCTGTCTTTTGCTTTTAATTAAAAAGAAATTGTAATATAGCAAGCCAGCAAAGTCTCATATTTGCTCATCTTTGATCTGATAGTAACGAGTTCTCCTCAAGTATGGTTTATGACATCATATTTACTGGAGTTAAAAATGTGACGTTTTGTGTGTGGTGTCACAAATTGAAACCACTTCCATAAAATATCAATTTTAACAATGAGAGGAATGTACTAGACTCAGGATGTCTTCATACATAATTGTTGCTAACTTTCGAAGATTAGAACTAAAAAGTCACTTTGAGATAGCACGCCCAAATCCAAGCTTCGCTATTTTATTGAACTCCATATGGTTGCTTTCGTATAGTAGAAATATGGTGGCTTTCGTAGAGTAGAAATATCGTGATATTCGTAGATTAGAAATATGGTGGCTTTCGTAGAGTAGAAATATCGTGACATTCGTAGATTAGAAATATGGTGGCTTTCGTAGAGTAGAAATATCGTGACTTTCGTAGAATAGAAATATCGTGACTTCCGTAGAGTAGAAATATCGTGACTTTCGTAGAGTAGAAATATCGTGACATTCGTTGAGTAGAAATATCGTGACATTCGTTGAGTAGAAATATCGTGACATTCATAGAGTAGAAATATCGTGACATTCATAGAGTAGAAATATCGTGACATTCATAGAGTAGAAATATCGTGACTTTCGTAGAGTAGAAATATCGTGACTTCCATAGATTAGAAATATGATGACATTCGTTGAGTAGAAATATCGTGACATTCGTTGAGTAGAAATATCGTGACTTTCATAGATTAGAAATATCGTGACATTCGTTGAGTAGAAATATCGTGACTTTCGTAGAGTAGAAATATCGTGACTTCCATAGATTAGAAATATGATGACATTCGTTGAGTAGAAATATCGTGACATTCGTTGCAGGAAGAATGAGAGGACAACACTTGCGCTTATGGTAGAACATTTCCTTTAACGATCAGAACAACGACAGGAAACACTTTATATTGCACTTAGTACAGTTTTCCCATGTTCAACACGACGCTTACCTGCCTAGTCATTTATCTGTTGTCACCTTTTTGGTTTCTACGATGATTATGACAAAACTTCAGCTGTTCAACTCCTGTGTGATACCAGTGCTAATATATGTATGTGATACCAGTGCTAATATATGTAGGTGATACCAGTGCTAATATATGTATGTGATACCAGTGCTAATATATGGTAAAGGTAAAGTACGAGACTTGAACCGGCGTTTTAGCACGCGAGTTTCCACCCATATGTGCTCGGCCGCCTATCCATAAATGTTCGGAGATTTCTATATAGTGTCGCCTCAAGCATCGAAACTCAGATGCGAGGCGACATTCCTCATCTTCCCAGGGTAATACCCTGGTACCCATTTCTGCTAACGGCTGGGTCGACCGTGGGGGTATTTTTTTTCCCAAACACGAGTACAATTCACACTGCTACCAGCGGCAATCGAACACGGGTTATCCGAACGTCGGTAGTCCAGTCGGGTGGTTATCCCAACTAGGCTACCGAGGCCCCCGCTAATATATGGATGTGATACCAGTGCTAATATATGGGTGTGATACCAGTGCTAATATATGGATGTGATACCAGTGCTAATATATGGGTGTGATACCAGTGCTAATATATGGATGTGATACCAGTGCTAATATATGGATGTGATACCAGTGATAATATATGGATGTGATACCAGTGCTAATATATGGATGTGATACCAGTGCTAATATATGGATCTGATACCAGTGCTAACACATGGATGTGATACCAGTGCTAATATATGGATATGATACCACTGCTAATATATGGATATAATACCAGTGCTAATATATGGGTGTGATACCAGTGCTAATATATGGATGTGATACCAGTGCTAACATATGGATGTGATACCAGTGCTAATATATGGGTGTGATACCAGTGCTAATATATGGATGTGATACCAGTGCTAATATATGGATGTGATACCAGTGCTAATATATGGATGTGATACCAGTGCTAATATATGGATCTGATACCAGTGCTAACACATGGATGTGATACCAGTGCTAATATATGGATATGATACCACTGCTAATATATGGATATAATACCAGTGCTAATATATGGGTGTGATACCAGTGCTAATATATGGATGTGATACCAGTGCTAATATATGGATGTGATACCAGTGCTAACATATGGGTGTGATACCAGTGCTAATATATGGGTGTGATACCAGTGCTAATATATGGATGTGATACCAGTGCTAATATATGGATGTGATACCAGTGCTAACACATGGATGTGATACCAGTGCTAATATATGGATGTGATACCACTGCTAATGTATGGATATAATACAAATGCTAATATATGGGTGTGATACCAGTGCTAATATATGGATGTAATACCAGTGCTAATAACACCAGAGCTAAAACTAAGAATAGCAAAATGTTACATCTTCTCAATATTCCTATATGGTGCTGAAACATGGACATTAGACAAGAAAACAGAACAGAGAATTGAAGCCTTTGAAATGTGGATATATAGAAGAATAGGTAGAATTGGATGGAAGGAAAAGAAAACAAATGACAAAGTCTTAAAACAACTAAAAATGAAAAGAGAACTTCTGAACACAATTAGAACAAGACAAATGCGATTCTTAGGCCATGTTAAAAGACACAACAGCCTACTGAAAGTGATCCTGGAGGGGAAAATACAAGGTAAAAGAGGCAGAGGCAGACCAAGATTAACATGGACGAGTAACATCAAAAGATGGACAAATCAACCGATGACAACCTGCACCATCAAAGCAAGAGATAGAGCAAAATGGCGCTCCATGGTAGCCAACCTTCGTTGCGGAGACGGCACTCAATGATGATGAATACCAGTGCTAATATATGGATGTGATACCAGTGCTAATATATGGATGTGATACCAGTGCTAATATATGGATGTGATACCAGTGCTAACACATGAATGTGTACCAGTGCTAACACATGTGTAATACCAGTGCTAATATATGGATGTGATACCATTTCTAATATATGGATGTGTGATACCAGTGCTAATATATGGATGTGATACCAGTGCTAATATATGGATGTGATACCAGTGCTAATATATGGATGTGATACCAGTGCTAATATATGGATGTGATACCAGTGCAATAACATATGGATGTGATACCAGTGCTAATATATGGATGTGATACCAGTGCTAATATATGGATGTGATATAATACCATGGATGTGATACCAGTGCTAATATATGGATGTGATACCAGTGCTAATATATGGATGTGATACCAGTGCTAATATATGGATGTGATACCAGTGCTAATATATGGATGTGATATCAGTGCTAATATATGGATGTAATATCAGTGCTAATATATGGATGTGATACCAGTGCTAATATATGGATGTGATACCAGTGCTAATATATGGATGTGATACCAGTGCTAATATATGGATGTGATACCAGTGCTAACACATGGGTGTGATACCAGTGCTAATATATGAGTGTGATACCACTGCTAATATATAGATGTGATACCAGTACTAACACATGGATGTGATACCAGTGCTAATATATGGATGTGATACCAGTACTAACACATGGGTGTGATACCAGTACTAACACATGGGTGTGATACCAGTGCTAATAAATGGGTGTGATACCAGTGCTAATATATGGATGTGATACCAGTGCTAATATATGGATGTGATACCAGTGATAATATATGGATGTGATACCAGTGCTAATATATGGATGTGATACCAGTACTAACACATGGATGTGATACCAGTGCTAATATATGGATGTGATACCACTGCTAATATATGGATATAATACCAGTGCTAATATATGGGTGTGATACCACTGCTAATATATGGATGTGATACCAGTGCTAATATATGGATGTGATACCAGTGCTAATATATGGATGTGATACCAGTGCTAACATATGGATGTGATACCAGTGCTAACATATGGATGTGATACCAGTGCTAACATATGGATGTGATACCAGTGCTAACATATGGATGTGATACCAGTGCTAACATATAGTTTTGAAAGTTGGAAATCCAACCAAGACTTCAGATAAGAAAGTGAATGCCTTTGAAAACAACTATCTTCGTTGGATCTCAAAGATGATCTGGAAAGAATACGGAGCAGATAAGATGCGAATCAAAACAAGAAAAGTGTCGGGCGTTTGAAATACATCGGTCGAGTGTTGAGAATGAATGAAGAAAGACTTCCACGTCAGACATTCAAGTGGAAACCATCTGGTAAAAGAAAACAAGATAGTCCAAGAGAACAGACAGACCTTGGGCCCGAGAGGAAAATGAATGAATCCTTTCAGGTTCTGGTTTGTGTTTGCTGGTTACAACTATGTCACTACCAATTTTTCTTATTTCCTTTGTTAAAGTCTCTATTTCTGCTATTGTTTTTTTTTTTTTTCTGTGAATTTGGTTGTTTTAAACAGCTCGTGTAATGGGCCGTTGAAATATGTGCTTAATTTAAACCAGCATTAATTTAAAGATAGTCTCAACATGATGGCTGTCTCTGTCTCTGGTCTGTGAGTGGACATCTACACGAGGGTCAACTACATTGACACCCCCGCCCCCCAGACTGAGTGTATTAGACGTGAGGACCAGAAACTAATTCTGGCTACCATCAGTGATTTCCAAGGCAGAACTGTATCCCACTCACTCTGTGCTGCCCGACACACGCACGTCATTCCGTCTGGTATTGATTTCTCACCATTTTCTCAGAGACACGTGTGTGTGCCGTTACTGCTCTAGTTCTGTAAAGACGTCTGCAGCTTTGAAAGTACTGGACCGTCAAGTGACTGACAACGTAAGATAGACAACTACTTCAGCTGGATACAGATATCACGACACACTGAGAGAGCTTCATGAGTCCAATGTTCAGGCGGTGTACAAACCATTTCAGATAGAATTCAGCCGCAGCAAGTAATTTTGTGTTTTCGTGCATTTGTCATGAAAAGATTCACATCCATATAAAGAGCTAGTTTTGCGCGGAACAACATGGATTTTTTCTTGTGTTCACATTTGTTAGAGAAATGAGTGCGCATAACCTGAGGTGATCTTAAACCATGAGTTAAATGTTCATTATTTTTTCTTCTTTCTTCAGCGTCTTCTTCTTCTTCATCATCGTCTTCTTCCATTTCATCTTCTTCATCGTCTTCTTCCTTTTCCTCGTCTTCTTCCTCTTCTTCATCGGCTTCTTCTTCATCGTCTTCTTCCTTTTCATCGTCTTCTTCCTTCTCTTCATCGTCTTCTTCTTCATCGTCTTCTTCCTTTTCCTCGTCTTCTTCCTCTTCTTCATCGTCTTCTTCCTTTTCCTCGTCTTCTTCCTCTTCTTCATCGGCTTCTTCTTCATCGTCTTCTTCCTTTTCATCGTCTTCTTCCTTCTCTTCATCGTCTTCTTCTTCTTCTTCATCGTCTTCTTCCTTTTCCTCGTCTTCTTCCTCTTCTTCATCGTCTTCTTCCTTTTCCTCGTCTTCTTCCTCTTCTTCATCGTCTTCTTCTTCATCGTCTTCTTCCTTTTCATCGTCTTCTTCCTCTTCTTCATCGTCTTCTTCTTCATCGTCTTCTTCCTTTTCATCGTCTTCTTCCTCTTCTTCATCGTCTTCTTCTTCATCGTCTTCTTCCTTTTCATCGTCTTCTTCCTCTTCTTCATCGTCTTCTTCTTCATCGTCTTCTTCCTTTTCATCGTCTTCTTCCTCTTCTTCATCGTCTTCTTCCTTTTCCTCGTCTTCTTCCTCTTCCTCGTCTTCTTCCTCTTCTTCATCGTCTTCTTCTTCATCGTCTTCTTCCTTTTCATCGTCTTCTTCCTCTTCTTCATCGTCTTCTTCTTCATCGTCTTCTTCCTTTTCATCGTCTTCTTCCTCTTCTTCATCGTCTTCTTCTTCATCGTCTTCTTTCTTTTCATCGTCTTCTTCCTCTTCTTCATCGTCTTCTTCCTCTTCTTCATCGTCTTCTTCCTCTTCTTCATCGTCTTCTTCCTCTTCTTCATCGTCTTCTTCCTCTTCTTCATCGTTTTCTTCTTCTTCGTAGCGTTCACACGTTAAGTGGACGTGTATGCGTTGTGTCGCTAATTTGCGGCATAATCGCGATATCTACGCCTTTCTACCCGTCTCATCAGGCTTCGGCTGGATGGGTAGATTTGCTTATCAATTTTTGCCCGAACTGCGACCGGCCATTTTTGGCTTGCACTTATCGACTTTAACTGTCAAGGGGGTTCTTCAACGTGCGCGAGTGCACACGGGACCTCCTGGGTTTCGTCGTTTTCTAAAATTGCTAGATATCGGGTCTCACTATCCAGAGAAGGCTAGATATCGGATCTCACTACCCAGAGAAGGCTAGATATCGGATCTCACTACCCGGAGAAGGCTAGATATCGGATCTCACTACCCAGAGAAAGCTAGATATCGGATCTCACTACCCAGAGAAGGCTAGATATCGGATCGCACTACCCAGAGAAGGCTAGATATCGGATCTCACTACCCAGAGAGGGCTATATATCGGATCTCACTACCCAGAGAAGGCTAGATATCGGATCTCACTACCCAGAGAAGGCTAGATATCGGATCTCACTACCCAGAGAAGGCTAGATATCGGATCTCACTACCCAGAGAAGGCTAGATATCGGATCTCACTACCCAGAGAGGGCTATATATCGGATCTCACTACCCAGAGAAGGCTAGATATCGGATCTCACTACCCAGAGAAGGCTAGATATCGGATCTCACTACCCAGAGAAGGCTAGATATCGGATCTCACTACCCAGAGAGGGCTATATATCGGATCTCACTACCCAGAGAGGGCTAGATATCGGATCTCACTACCCAGAGAAGGCTAGATATCGGATCTCACTACCCAGAGAAGGCTAGATATCGGATCTCACTACCCAGAGAGGGCTATATATCGGATCTCAATATCGGATCTCACTACCCAGAGAGGGCTATATATCGGATCTCAATATCGGATCTCACTACCCAGAGACCCGGCTAAAGGGTGAAACCACGAAGAAACTACGGGTTTCTATTTAAAAAAAAAATTCAAACCGCTTGTGGCGAGAATCGAACCCAGTACCTCCCTGTCCATAGTTCATGATTTGAATTGTTCGAAATCAATCTATTGGTTACCATGCTGTTGCTCTAAATGGATGTCATTGTAGTACTTACCAGGGATTTATAGTGCCATTACAACATTGTAGTACTTACCATGGCTTTATAGTGCCATTACAACATTGTAGTACTTACCAGGGCTTTATAGTGCCATTACAACATTGTAGTACTTACCAGGGCTTTATAATGCCATTACAACATTGTAGTACTTCTATCTATCTATTGACCTTTCGAGCCGTAACCGGCCCATAGGGCGTAGACCAAGATACACCTTCTCCTATATGAATTTTTGTTCTAGCAGTTTTCTTTTAAAGATATTTTATCAAATCTCACCATCTGTCTCTGTTCTGTGCAAGCAGTTCTATCTCATTGAGGGAGCCGATTCCTGCTGCTCTTGCCTCTCTCATCAATGTTCTTCTCAGTGTCTCCCTGGGTCTTCCTCTTTTTCTTTTACCTGTTGTTTCCCATATGAGGGCTTGCTTTGCTATTCGATTATTATCTCTTCTCATCACATGTCCAACGTATGACCATCGTCTTTTCTTTATTACTGAAGATATTAGTGGTTGATTGGCGATTTCTTAGATCTTGTAGTACTTACCAGGGCTTTATAGTACCATTACAACATTATAGTACTTACCAGGGCTTTATAATGCCATTACAACAGTGCAGTACTTACCAGGGCTTTATAGTACCATTACAACATTGTAGTACTTACCAGGGCTTTATAGTACCATTACAACATTGTAGTACTTACCAGGGCTTTATAGTACCATTACAACATTGTAGTACTTACCAGGGCTTTATAGTGCCATTACAACATTGTAGTACTTACCAGGGCTTTATAGTGCCATTACAACATTGTAGTCTCTTCAGACATAACATCAATAGTCAAATTCATGACATAACATTATTAGTCTTATTCTACCAACACGTTCAGTGACAAAGGAAAAAATAGGCTGATTGCACGTGTAAAATAAACAAGTTGAATTGAATGTAGACACCAAAAGTCATGATCCAAGATGTAAAAAAAAAGAAAGTTGTGGGAATTTCAACAGCGAACACATTCACATCGTTGACAAGCATGGTAACACAAGACACGCTGTAGGTGAGAATATCAACAAAAGCATAAATCAGCCAGAATAGGTTGTTACCAGTCTAGGCAATATGTGGAAGGAAGTGTCCCATCTTCTTCTTCTTCTTCTACCTTTTAGCTCCCAGTGGAGCATAGGTCTTCAACAAACACTTTCCAAGTCGTTCTGTTTTTTGCAATTCTTTTAAGATCATTCCATGTCTTCCCCATCATCTTCATCTCTGCTTCAATCTGTCTTCTCCAAGAATTCCTTGGTCTTCCTCTTTGTCTTTTCCCCTGGGGATTCCAAAAAAGGGCCTGTTGTGTAATACTCTCAGTTGGTTTCCGTAGTGTGTGTCCTATCCATCGCCATCGTCTTCGCTGTATTTCTTTATCCACTGGTATTTGACCGGTACATTTCCATAATTCCACGTTTGTGACTTTGTCCTGCCATTTCCATCCCTTTATTCTGCGCAAGCATCCATTAATGAAAGTCTGTACCTTCGTGATTGTCAATTTTGTTATTCTCCATGTTTCACAGCCATATAATAGAACCGACTTAACATTGGAGTTGAAAATTTGTATTTTAAGTGTCCCATCTATAGTGAACAAAGTGCTGACAGAGAAGGCGCAGGATCGACTCGGTCGACAACGGTCTGGGAGGCAGGAGCTGGGGCGGCCTGGTACCGGTCTCAGGGCACAACAGGGACATAAGGTGTTAAGTGGGCAGGACCAATCCGAAGGCAACGACAAACTACTGATTACAGACGAGAAATCATGACAGCCAAAAAGATCAGAGCAGACCAAGAAGAAGGTGGTTTCAAGACATCAAAGAGACTTTGAACATGACAACAGAAGAAGTGGGAGATCTTGCTAGAAACAGAGATTCTTTCAGACGGGCTGTGGTGAATGCAACGTTTTGTGGGAGATCTGGTTAGAGACAGAGATTCTTTCAGACGGGTTGTGGTGAATGCAACGTTTTGTGGGAGATCTGGTTAGAGACAGAGATTCTTTCAGACGGGTTGTGGTGAATGCAACGTTCTGTGGGAGATCTGGCTAGAGACATAGATTCTTCTTGACGGGCTGTGGTGAATGCAACGTTCTGTAGGATATCTGGTTAGAAACAGAGATTCTTTCAAACGGGTTGTGGTGAATGCAACGTTCCTTGGGAGATCTGGCTAGAGACAGAGATTCTTTCAAACGGGTTGTGGTGAATGCAACGTTCCTTGGGAGATCTGGCTAGAGACATAGATTCTTCTTGACGGGCTGTGGTGAATGCAACGTTCTGTAGGATATCTGGTTAGAAACAGAGATTCTTTCAGACGAGTTGTGGTGAATGCAACGTTCTGTGGGAGATCTGGCTAGAAACATATTCTTTTAGACGGGCTGTGGTGAATGCAATGTTCTGTAAAGGACATACGACCTGATGATGAGGCAACATGTGAAGATCGCAAATATCAAACTAAGGATATTTGATTGGTGTCTGTGAATTGTCTCGCTCTAGATGTCTCGCTTTAGATGTCTCGCTATAGATGTCTCGCTATAGTTGTGAAAGCTAAAGAACAGCAGAAATGGAAGTGTCGAGACTGTCATGATTTCACACAACCCGAGGTCTCTGAGTACTTTCTTCGAAACATAATCATCAAACAAGAACCGCCCGAAAGTAGCATCCACAGCAAGATGTACACACGAGATGGAACGAGATAGGTCAAGTGATGCGAAGTATTCCAGTAAGAATATGCTATCCAGTAGCCTTCAGAACGAAGACGAAAGAGAGGCAGATGATGTTCATTGTGAAAGTAGGAACAGATTAAAATTAATGGGACACCCTGTGGAGGGCACTCTCAGTGGAGACATTTTGATGTTGTCCTATACGCTCGCACAACGACCTTTGACCTGTTTTGTCGATGACGAGAAACGAGTAAGAGACTCAGAAGAGTTGAAGATTGACAACTAGAACAGGTCGAGCCACAGCCATCTATAGTATTAATAGGTCACGTGGGCTGAAAGGCATCGCCCAAAGCTTGTAACTTTTTCAGCATTGTGAGCAGTACTGTAAGAAAATTGACGTCAGTCGTCTATAGCGCGCTTAGCTGAAGACGTCACAAGCGTTGGGTGATTTCAGGATAACCCTCTCAGTCCGCAGGCCTTAGCGAAACTGTAGATGGATGTGTATCGAGCTCAATGTCTAGAGGGATAGTCATGACAGGAAAGAGGCTCAAGATGCAGCAAGCCATATCTGTAGTCGTCATGGCTGACCAACAAAGTGTACAGAACAGAGGTACACATATTGTACACAATCTTTCTACTAACATTCTACCTTCATTACCTACTCATAGCCATCTGTAGATTTACCAAGTCCTACGGACTGACAGGAAATTCGCGTTAAACCTCCAACCAGCCTGACGTTTTCAGCATTGCGAGCAGGATCAGTTGTGGGTATAATGACGTCAGCCGCCTACAGCTCCTATAGCTGATAACGTCACGCTAGTTGTTGCTTTATTTTCTGCCCGCGAAGCTTTGTCAATTTAAAGATGGTTATGATCTGACTGGGCGTTAGATTCTGTAACAGTTCATTTATAAGATGAACACCCTCTATGTATAAAGTGTCAGGCGGATGGTAGGAACCTGCTTGACTGGAGCCAAGATTTGAGAAGAAAGTTTGATGATCACTCATGCAGGACGTAGTATGAAGAAACAAAAACAAACAAAATGATATATGTTTATAATTAAGAGGAACTGGGTAGTCTAGAGGTAAGATGTCGGCCTCAGGACAGAAAGAACCAGGGTTGGAAGCCCACCAGAGGCGGTGGTGATTTAAAAAAAAATAGGAAAAAATAAATCCATGGTTTCTTTATAACGTTACCATCCCCTGGTATTTTTGGTAGTGAGATCCGATGTCTAGTCCTCTCGGTTAACGGAAATAAACAGGAGGTCCCGTTTGCACTTACGCATGTTAAAAAACCGTTGGCAGTTAAAATTGAAAAGAGTAGGCCATAAATATGGTCGCTGCCCAGGCAAAATCGTCAGCAGGAACCTCCCCACACGGTGAATCCCTGGCCGTGCTACGGAGTTCGTGCACATGGGCCAGGATTCTGCTTGGGATTTTTTTTTCGCGATTCTCGAGGGGGATGTCAGAGCACCTATGGTTTCGCCCGATGTGCAGTGATGATGATCCTAACAACAACACAAATATGTTCTTGAATCGTTGACTCGCTCTACCCTCAGGTAGTGTCATCTTGATTATCGTATGGTAGATGGGCAGCCAGGAATGCGTGAAAGGAGAGTCACGTGCACACACACACCTGCCACGTTATCGTATTAAAGTTGTGGTCCGACGGCTTATGGTGCAGGCCAGTGCTTAGAGTGGCTGGTACGGACTGGTATTGCCAATGATTGTTTTTTTGTAATTGGCTTGTTGTGTTTCTCACATCTTCTTCTTAATTCTCCATGTTGAGATGTGTGTGGTTAATCCTTCTTTAGGATGTGTGCCGAGGCTTCTTGTCTGGTTTAGATAATACTTCTTGTCTAGTTTAGATAGTATATCTTGTCTGGTTTATTTAGTACTTCTTGTCTAGTTTAGATAGTATAGTTTTTACTTCTTGCCTAGTTTAGCAAGTACTTCACGTCTTATTTAGTTTATACTATTTGTTTAGTTCCCTCAATGAGATAGAGCTGCTTGCACAGAACATAGACAAATGGCGAGATTTGATAAAATATCTTTAAAAAAATTGAAAACGGCTAGAACAAAAATTCAGATAAGAGGAGTATCTTGGTCTACGCCCTATGGGCCGGCTACGGCTCGAAAGGTCAATAGATAGATAGATTTGTTTAGTTTAGTTAGTACTTGTTTATTTTAGCTATGACTTCCGTCTCCAAGATGGCGGATCTAGTCCACGTCCTCTCGATCGCTGCAGAAAGTGCATCATGATCTAATTAATTTCGGTTCTCCTTTGCACTTGTCTGCGTTAAAGTCAAAATGATGATATACTTAATACATCTGTGCCGCTAAAGCGAGGTCGTAGGCCGACAGCAGTCCCTTTTTTGACAAATCAAGTGTTGTGAATGAGACCTTCCACCGGCTAGACTTGATCTGAGCTTTACGTCACATTGGTGCTGTTCATGACCGTTGTTGGATTTCCTTGACGCAAGTTATTTACATGTTACTTATTAATGTGAAATGCTTCGTCAGACGTAGTTTTATCCTTTTATGGAATTTTCACCGTGTTTTGTTCGTCGTAGGCTACATTCACTAGAGTAATCAAGAATCTAAATGGCGCGTCATTGCTGTGCTTGCGACATTGCTATGTGTGCTACGTCATCGTAATGGCCCATCGTAAGTAGTGTAGTATGGCATTTAGATGCAACAAATGTGCGTTCAAACGCGCATAAATCCTTATATAAATAGTCTACACGCAGATCAACGCACATTTTTTGGTGCCGTTTTTCCTTATATGAGAGTCTACCGTTTTTTCCTTATATGAGAGTCTACCCGCCCATTTTGGTTCCGGTTGACCTCTCGTTGACCTCTCAACCTCTCGTAGTGGGGTGTTGTGAAGGCGTCGAAACGCACCTAATTCCTTATATAAATAGTCTACACGCGCATCAACGCACATTTTTTTTTCCTTATATGAGAGTCTTCATTTTTCCTTATATGAGAGTCTACCCGCCCATTTTTTGTTCCGGTGACCTCTCGGGTGACCTCTCGTGGCGGCGTCGGGTGACCTCCCGCGGCGGTGGTGCTGTGAAGGGGTGGGCGGTGGTGGTATCATAAATCTATTATATTCTTTGTACTTTCAATGGTTCCGTAACTTTCATAAATCTATTATATTCTTTCTTTATACTCTCAGGCAATAAAAACAGTGACAAGTTTATTTATTGTTTTAAAAAACTTCCGTTAGAATTAAAGGTAACAGCTTAGGCCGTTACACACGCTACACGAAGCTACGTTAACGAAGTAACTACACGCCAAACGCGAAACACCGCGTTTAACGTTAAGCGAGATCAAAGAGTTCCCGGTAGACGCGCCGCGAAGACGCGCCGCAAGGGGCCGCGTTTACATCAAAGAATCCGCCACCCGTGAGTACTTACTTCCCGTTAGACGGACCGTGTTTACATCAAAGGATTACCCTTGAGCACACTAATAAATTTATCACCGTAGCCGGTAAGTGTTTATCAGGAGTGTCATTTAACAGGGGAATTTTACGATACCGATGTTTTAATGTGAGACGCTTGGGGAAATTAACAGTGACAAGTTATTTATTTATTGTTTTATTCGTATATATTTCACAATAGATAACACAGGGGTAGACAATAATGTATTGTTTAACTATTGTACATTATAGACAAGTATAATACATAAGAAACAAAGTAGTTTATTTACAAGTGTTAGACATGATAGTGTTAAATGGATAAAGGGGAGGTGGTCACGTTGTCAGAATGGACCTGTCGCTTGATGGGGTGAGGTAGTACGTTGGAAGTTGTAGTAGTAGGTTAGAAGTTGGCGTGAATTAGAGGTAGTTGGTTGTGGACGTTGTAATTGTAGAGGTAGTTGGTTGTGGACGTTGTAATTGTAGAGGTAGTTGGTTGTGGAAGTTGTAATTGTAGAGGTAGTTGGTTGTGGACGTTGTAATTGTAGAGGTAGTTGGTTGTGGACGTTGTAATTGTAGAGGTAGTTGGTTGTGGAAGTTGTAGTTGTAGATGGTTGTGGACGTTGTAATTGTAGAGGTGGTTGGTTGTGGACGTTGTAATTGTAGAGGTAGTTGTAGTAGAACAGAGGACGACGTTCAAATTAACAGACGACGACTTTTATTCGACTGACTCAACAAGCAAAGACCAAAACGTTACTCCCAAACCCACGAAAGCTTAGACTTTGGAGTTCTATATTTGCTATAGACAGGATGGCGTGCTAATGACTTTAACAGTAAATTAATGTACTTTTGATATTCTATTACTGTTGTGGTCACGTATGTCATGTCGATGTAGTAGACACGTATGCCATGTCATTGTAACAGGCATGTCATTGTAATAGTCATGTCAATGTAACAGTCATGTCAATGTAACAGTCATTTCGTTGTAATAGTCAGCTCGTTGTAACAGTCACGTATGGCATGTCGTTTTATTAGAGACGTATGGTATGTCGTTGTAACAGACATGTCGTTGTATCAGTCATGTCGATGTAGTAGACACGTATGTCATGTCATTGTAACAGTCATGTCAATGTAACAGTCATGTCAATGTAACAGTCATTTCGTTGTAATAGTCAGCTCGTTGTAACAGTCACGTATGGCATGTCGTTTTATTAGAGACGTATGGTATGTCGTTGTAACAGACATGTCGTTGTATCAGTCATGTCGATGTAGTAGACACGTATGTCATGCCATTGTAACAGTCATGTCAATGTAACAGTCATGTCAATGTAACAGTCATTTCGTTGTAATAGTCATCTCGTTGTAACAGTCACGTATGTCATGTCGTTTTATCAGAGACGTATGGTATGTCGTTGTCACAGACATGTCGTTGTATCAGTCATGTCGATGTAGTAGACACGTATGCCATGTCATTGTAACAGTCATTTCGTTGTAACATACACGTATGTCATGTCAATGTAACAGTCATTTCGTTGTAATAGTCATCTCGTTGTAACAGTCACGTATGTCATGTCGTTTTATCAGAGACGTATGGTATGTCGTTGTCACAGACATGTCATTGTATCAGTCATGTCGATGTAGTAGACACGTATGTCATGTCATTGTAACAGTCATTTCGTTGTAACATACACGTATGTCATGTCGTTATAACAGTCACAGGTAGCGTGTCATTGTATCAGACACGTGTGTCATGTCGTTGTATGAGACACAGATCTCATGTCATGATGTTATTGTTGTAGTTGTACAATTAGTTATTGATGTTGTAGTAGTAGTGGAAGATGTTAGAAGACGTGTTTATTTTAGCACAGGAAGTTTCTGAATAGTAGAGGACAACGTTCGAAATAGTAGGTGACAACTTTTGAATTACAGTGAGACGACTTTCGAATTACCATATGCGGGATACAAGTTCCAATAGGCGACCATGGCCTTTCACAGTACATCGTGTCAGTTCTGTTGTTAACTGTTTTCCATGTCATGTCGTTGTAGTAGTCATAGGTGTCATACCGTCGTATGTATGTTGTCTAATGTATCGGGATGGATGAATGTAGGTTGTCGACTGTGTCGAGATGGATGAATGTAGGTTGTCGACTGTGTCGAGATGGATGAATGTAGGTTGTCGACTGTGTCGAGCTGGATGAATGTAGGTTGTCGACTGTGCCATGATGCTTGTATGTAGGTTGTCTAATGTATCGGATGGATGAATGTATGTTGTCTAATGTATCGGGATGGATGAATGTAGGTTGTCGACTGTGTCGAGATGGATGAATGTAGGTTGTCGACTGTGCTATGATGCTTGTATGTAGGTTGTCTAGTGTCGCATGATGTATGAATGTAGGTTGTCTAATGTATCGGGATGGCTGTATGTAGATTGTCGACTGTGTCGAGATGGATGAATGTAGGTTGTCGACTGTATCGAGATGGATGAATGTAGGTTGTCGACTGTGTCGAGATGGATGAATGTAGGTTGTCTAATGTATCGGGATGGCTGTATGTACATTGTCGACTGTGTCGAGATGGATGAATGTAGGTTGTCGACTGTATCGAGATGGATGAATGTAGGTTGTCGACTGTGTCGAGATGGATGAATGTAGGTTGTCGACTGTGTCGAGATGGATGAATGTAGGTTGTTGACTGTGTCGAGATGGATGAATGTAGGTTGTCCAGTGTGACATGATGGTCGTATGTATGTTGTCCAGTGTGACATGATAGTTGTATGTAGGTTGTCTAGTGTGTCGTGATGGCTGTATGTAGGTTGTGGAAGTTGTAGTTGTAGATGTAGTTGGTTGTGGACTGTGTCATGATGCTTGTATGTATGTTGTCCAGTGTGCACCAACAAATCACAGTGCCATTTAAACTTCTTTGAGCACAATGGACACAGATGTTCACCAGAAGAAACCTCATTATGAGAAACCATCTAGAGAAAATCCAATAACCCTTTCGTCAACCATACTTAACATACCTACGAGTAGTTTAACTTCATCAAACATCAATCTCAACAATACTTAGCATTCTTACTTTAAACACAAACAATGTTTAAACAATGAAAATCATAAACTAGCCAAAATTGTTTTAAATAAAATATTTTATTAAAATAAAATGAAATTATTCGATGACTATTATGTACTCGTCCTCCTCCACCTCGGTTTGAGGCGAAGGGGGTGGTGATGCATACCCAGCATCGACTTCACCAGTTGGTTGAGGTATATTAGCCACTAGCTGGAGTCTTAGTGTTTGAAGCACATGATTAAATATTAAGTTTGTTAATTCGGCATGTGATATGTCAAAGTATAATACACCGAATAATTGGTGTTGCAGTCGGGTGCCGATATCTAAGTGGCAGGTGTGATTGAACATGTTTGGTGATAAAGCCTGACAACCAGCACAGTGACGATGAGGGTTGTCCTGGAGTAGGCCTGAGATTTTGTTAACGATGTTGTGTTCCATCTTTGAAATCTGAAATTTTCACAAAAAGAGATGGTGTTACTCAGTTCCCCTATAATGGGGATGTTGAGTTACTAAAAATAAATAGATTGTGCCCTATGATCCAATAACAGAATACTCATTGTACTGGTGACCAATTGAGACTGTATGTACTCTCACATCAATATGGAAAAGTGAATTTCTCAGTCATAGAAAAGTATGTTGTCACGATTGGTGTGTCAATATCAAGGAACACAAATCATTAAAGAGATCATAATTAAGTTGTGAAATTTTGGTGGTTGAGAGATAAATCTGAAGATAAGCACGTCAAACTATAAGAACAAGGAAACAATAGTATATCACATACACTTAGAACCGGTGTTATGTTAACACGTATTTATCTGTAGTTAAAATAGAAGGTTATAAATTGAGTAGAGGTAAACTTATACCTTATGACTCATCTACTTTTTCGAATAAACTCAAGTTCAGAAGACAGTGATGACGATAGTGATTTGTCAATTGGCACGCAAACCACGATAATATGGCCTAGTGGTAATTTTAATAATGGTTTAACTTTAGACTCAATTTTCAAAAAGACAAATATACATGAAAGGTTTTTAAACTCTAGTGAAACCTCTGACACCTACATCACCGGCTCTCAAAATCAGGGAGCTGGAAAACTGGAGATTCCAACTGAAATAAGTAACAACCACTCCTCGACTGGTAATAGAGATATACAAATCTTTGAGGTTTACCTTTTGATTTTTGAAATCATTCTCTGTTCCTCCTTCATTATCTTTATTACTGGGTTATTATTCAGCTTGTAGCTGTATTTCTATTATTGCCAACGCTATTAATTCTAATGTTTCCAACATAATCTTTGTTGATGATGATGATAAATAGTAAATTTCCACATGTAATGACAATTTTGAAACTAGTTGCTAATAATGATAGACGTTATAGTAAAGGAAACCGAAACATAAAGGACTCATCCTTAATACCATAAAGAAGTAACTGTAACATCAAAGAAAAAGACAAGTAGAATAATATTAAAAATGGTAGCCTCTCTCTCTCTCTCTCTCTCTCTCTCTCTCTCTCTCTCTCTGGCTCTCTATGAGTATATGACCGGAATATTTGAGCTCAGAGTACTCTGAGTATATAGACTTCTCACTTGGCTATGGCTTTGATCTAAAGATATCAAAGAGAAGATATGACCAACGCGGAAGGTTGTGAAGATATTTCAAATACCATAATATTCCATAATTATGGAATATAATATTCCATATACTCCCCAGAGAGAGAGAGAGAGAGAGAGAGAGAGAGAGGCTACCATTTTTAATATTATTCTACTTGTCTTTTTCTTTGATGTTACAGTTACTTCTTTATGGTATTAAGGATGAGTCCTTTATGTTTCGGTTTCCTTTACTATAACGTCTATCATTATTAGCAACTAGTTTCAAAATTGTCATTACATGTGGAAATTTACTATTTATCATCATCATCAACACAGATTATGTTGGAAACATTAGAATTAATAGCGTTGGCAATAATAGAAATACAGCTACAAGCTGAATAATAACCCAGTAATAAAGATAATGAAGGAGGAACAGAGAATGATTTCAAAAATCAAAAGGTAAACCTCAAAGATTTGTATATCTCTATTACCAGTCGAGGAGTGGTTGTTACTTATTTCAGTTGGAATCTCCAGTTTTCCAGCTCCCTGATTTTGAGAGCCGGTGATGTAGGTGTCAGAGGTTTCACTAGAGTTTAAAAACCTTTCATGTATATTTGTCTTTTTGAAAATTGAGTCTAAAGTTAAACCATTATTAAAATTACCACTAGGCCATATTATCGTGGTTTGCGTGCCAATTGACAAATCACTATCGTCATCACTGTCTTCTGAACTTGAGTTTATTCGAAAAAGTAGATGAGTCATAAGGTATAAGTTTACCTCTACTCAATTTATAACCTTCTATTTTAACTACAGATAAATACGTGTTAACATAACACCGGTTCTAAGTGTATGTGATATACTATTGTTTCCTTGTTCTTATAGTTTGACGTGCTTATCTTCAGATTTATCTCTCAACCACCAAAATTTCACAACTTAATTATGATCTCTTTAATGATTTGTGTTCCTTGATATTGACACACCAATCGTGACAACATACTTTTCTATGACTGAGAAATTCACTTTTCCATATTGATGTGAGAGTACATACAGTCTCAATTGGTCACCAGTACAATGAGTATTCTGTTATTGGATCATAGGGCACAATCTATTTATTTTTAGTAACTCAACATCCCCATTATAGGGGAACTGAGTAACACCATCTCTTTTTGTGAAAATTTCAGATTTCAAAGATGGAACACAACATCGTTAACAAAATCTCAGGCCTACTCCAGGACAACCCTCATCGTCACTGTGCTGGTTGTCAGGCTTTATCACCAAACATGTTCAATCACACCTGCCACTTAGATATCGGCACCCGACTGCAACACCAATTATTCGGTGTATTATACTTTGACATATCACATGCCGAATTAACAAACTTAATATTTAATCATGTGCTTCAAACACTAAGACTCCAGCTAGTGGCTAATATACCTCAACCAACTGGTGAAGTCGATGCTGGGTATGCATCACCACCCCCTTCGCCTCAAACCGAGGTGGAGGAGGACGAGTACATAATAGTCATCGAATAATTTCATTTTATTTTAATAAAATATTTTATTTAAAACAATTTTGGCTAGTTTATGATTTTCATTGTTTAAACATTGTTTGTGTTTAAAGTAAGAATGCTAAGTATTGTTGAGATTGATGTTTGATGAAGTTAAACTACTCGTAGGTATGTTAAGTATGGTTGACGAAAGGGTTATTGGATTTTCTCTAGATGGTTTCTCATAATGAGGTTTCTTCTGGTGAACATCTGTGTCCATTGTGCTCAAAGAAGTTTAAATGGCACGGTGATTTGTTGGTGCACACTGGACAACATACATACAAGCATCATGACACAGTCCACAACCAACTACATCTACAACTACAACTTCCACAACCTACATACAGCCATCACGACACACTAGACAACCTACATACAACTATCATGTCACACTGGACAACATACATACGACCATCATGTCACACTGGACAACCTACATTCATCCATCTCGACACAGTCGACAACCTACATTCATCCATCTCGATACAGTCGACAACCTACATTCATCCATCTCGACACAGTCGACAATCTACATACAGCCATCCCGATACATTAGACAACCTACATTCATCCATCTCGACACAGTCGACAACCTACATTCATCCATCTCGATACAGTCGACAACCTACATTCATCCATCTCGACACAGTCGACAATCTACATTCATCCATCTCGATACAGTCGACAACCTACATTCATACATCATGCGACACTAGACAACCTACATACAAGCATCATAGCACAGTCGACAACCTACATTCATCCATCTCGACACAGTCGACAACCTACATTCATCCATCCCGATACATTAGACAACATACATTCATCCATCCGATACATTAGACAACCTACATACAAGCATCATGGCACAGTCGACAACCTACATTCATCCAGCTCGACACAGTCGACAACCTACATTCATCCATCTCGACACAGTCGACAACCTACATTCATCCATCTCGACACAGTCGACAACCTACATTCATCCATCCCGATACATTAGACAACATACATACGAAGGTATGACACCTATGACTACTACAACGACATGACATGGAAAACAGTTAACAACAGAACTGACACGATGTACTGTGAAAGGCCATGGTTGCCTATTGGAACTTGTATCCCGCATATGGTAATTCGAAAGTCGTCTCACTGTAATTCAAAAGTTGTCACCTACTATTTCGAACGTTGTCCTCTACTATTCAGAAACTTCCTGTGCTAAAATAAACACGTCTTCTAACATCTTCCACTACTACTACAACATCAATAACTAATTGTACAACTACAACAATAACATCATGACATGAGATCTGTGTCACATACAACGACATGACACACGTGTCTGATACAACGACACGCTACCTGTGACTGTTATAACGACATGACATACGTGTATGTTACAACGAAATGACTGTTACAATGACATGACATACGTGTCTACTACATCGACATGACTGATACAATGACATGTCTGTGACAACGACATACCATACGTCTCTGATAAAACGACATGACATACGTGACTGTTACAACGAGATGACTATTACAACGAAATGACTGTTACATTGACATGACATACGTGTATGTTACAACGAAATGACTGTTACAATGACATGGCATACGTGTCTACTACATCGACATGACTGATACAACGACATGTCTGTGACAACGACATACCATACGTCTCTGATAAAACGACATGACATACGTGACTGTTACAACGAGATGACTATTACAACGAAATGACTGTTACATTGACATGACTGTTACATTGACATGACTGTTACAATGGCATGACATACGTGTCTACTACATCGACATGACTGATACAACGACATGTCTGTTACAACGACATACCATACGTCTCTAATAAAACGACATGCCATACGTGACTGTTACAACGAGCTGACTATTACAACGAAATGACTGTTACATTGACATGACTGTTACATTGACATGACTGTTACAATGACATGACATACGTGTCTACTACATCGACATGACTGATACAACGACATGTCTGTTACAACGACATACCATACGTCTCTAATAAAACGACATGCCATACGTGACTGTTACAACGAGCTGACTATTACAACGAAATGACTGTTACATTGACATGACTGTTACATTGACATGACTGTTACAATGACATGCCTGTTACAATGACATGACATACGTGTCTACTACATCGACATGACATACGTGACCACAACAGTAATAGAATATCAAAAGTACATTAATTTACTGTTAAAGTCATTAGCACGCCATCCTGTCTATAGCAAATATAGAACTCCAAAGTCTAAGCTTTCGTGGGTTTGGGAGTAACGTTTTGGTCTTTGCTTGTTGAGTCAGTCGAATAAAAGTCGTCGTCTGTTAATTTGAACGTCGTCCCCTGTTCTACTACAACTACCTCTACAATTACAACGTCCACAACCAACCACCTCTACAATTACAACGTCCACAACCATCTACAACTACAACTTCCACAACCAACTACCTCTACAATTACAACGTCCACAACCAACTACCTCTACAATTACAACGTCCACAACCAACTACCTCTACAATTACAACGTCCACAACCAACTACCTCTACAATTACAACTTCCACAACCAACTACCTCTACAATTACAACGTCCACAACCAACTACCTCTACAATTACAACGTCCACAACCAGCTACCTCTAATTCACGCCAACTTCTAACCTACTACTACAACTTCCAACGTACTACCTCACCCCATCAAGCGACAGGTCCATTCTGACAACGTGACCACCTCCCCTTTATCCATTTAACACTATCATGTCTAACACTTGTAAATAAACTACTTTGTTTCTTATGTATTATACTTGTCTATAATGTACAATAGTTAAACAATACATTATTGTCTACCCCTGTGTTATCTATTGTGAAATATATACGAATAAAACAATAAATAAATAACTTGTCACTGTTAATTTCCCCAAGCGTCTCACATTAAAACATCGGTATCGTAAAATTCCCCTGTTAAATGACACTCCTGATGAACACTTACCGGCTACGGTGATAAATTTATTAGTGTGCTCAAGGGTAATCCTTTGATGTAAACGCGGTCCGTCTAACGGGAAGTAAGTACTCACGGGTGGCGGATTCTTTGATGTAAACGCGGCCCCTTGCGGCGCGTCTTCGCGGCGCGTCTACCGGGAACTCTTTGATCTCGCTTAACGTTAAACGCTGTGTTTCGCGTTTGGCGTGTAGTTACTTCGTTAACGTAGCTTCGTGTAGCGTGTGTAACGGCCTAAGCTGTTACCTTTAATTCTAACGGAAGTTTTTTAAAACAATAAATAAACTTGTCACTGTTTTTATTGCCTGAGAGTATAAAGAAAGAATATAATAGATTTATGAAAGTTACGGAACCATTGAAAGTACAAAGAATATAATAGATTTATGATACCACCACCGCCCACCCCTTCACAGCACCACCGCCGCGGGAGGTCACCCGACGCCGCCACGAGAGGTCACCGGAACAAAAAAATGGGCGGGTAGACTCTCATATAAGGAAAAATGAAGACTCTCATATAAGGAAAAAAAATGTGCGTTGATGCGCGTGTAGACTATTTATATAAGGAATTAGGTGCGTTTCGACGCCTTCACAACACCCCACTACGAGAGGTTGAGAGGTCAACGAGAGGTCAACCGGAACCAAAATGGGCGGGTAGACTCTCATATAAGGAAAAAACGGTAGACTCTCATATAAGGAAAAACGGCACCAAAAAATGTGCGTTGATCTGCGTGTAGACTATTTATATAAGGATTTATGCGCGTTTGAACGCACATTTGTTGCATCTAAATGCCATACTACACTACTATCGTAAATCCCTGACCGGCCTTTGCCCTAATCTTACGGTCTGTTGTTTGTTGTGCGATGGGGATGATCTGACGACTAACTGTGTGTTTATATGTTCGGAATTGGAGTCAACAACGATGGCCCAACATCATCAAGCGCTATACATTTTTAAAGAAGTATAACCATCATCATTTTCGGGAGGACGTGGGCTTCGGGGTATATGGTGGATAGGCGGCGGGAACCATTGAAGTTATGCATGAAAGTGTTCCTTGTTGCAGTTTCCTCATATTCCCAGTCCATGGGGGACTTGTTGGTCTCGAGACAAGACGCCGGCCTCGGGACAGAGAGGTTGTAGGTTCAAATCTCGGCTACACCAGTTGGGATTTTTATTTATGATTTCTCTCTGCGGCAACGACCCCTGGTCTCAGCAGCGAGACCCGGCCTGAAACGTCAGTTACTCATCGACGGAAAAAAACATGAGTACCTCCGAAGTCGGAGTTATCTGCCTGTGCGGCGAGGGACCCCTGTGCACACGGCTGCCAGGGATAAATGGTATAACACGCAAAATTCAGTTCCTAGTCTCTAGGGACTTCGTCATAGTTGAAAGCTGGCGAACGCAACAACAACAACAACATTGTAGCTATTACCGCGCGTAAAGCCGAGTATTTCTTGTTCAGTTTGTCAGTACATCTATACTTATCTGTTAGCTTTCCTGTTTGCTTAGTCAATACTTATGATTTAGTCGGTCTATAATGCACAGATACTGACGATTCATGTAATCACCACCATCGCTATACAGTGGGGAAAGCACTGAAGGTGGTTTCAGTTCTGTTTGCACGAAGCTTTGTAGCGCATGACATACTTTGGAGAAAGAGAGAGAGAGAGAGAGAGAGAAAGGTGGGGGGGGGGAGGTGGGGGGGGGCGTTATTGAGTTCATATTTATTGCTTAACCGTTTTGCTTTTACCTGGTCAGCTACCTTTTTTTTTCCATCAACTCTTTGACTTGTATCAGCTAATGGTTCTTTAAAATGAGCAGCGTGCACACGGGGCCTCCTAATTCTCGCCGTTATCTGAGACTGCTAGACGTGGAGTGTTACTACCCAGAGGCAGGGACCAGTGTTTCGTTTCTCTAATTCGTGTTGAAAGTGTTTCCTTCAGTTTCTACCAGTCGTCATATCTGTATCGTCTTATATGAGCTGTCACTTTATATCGTTTCATATGAGCTGTCACTGTATCGTCTTATATGAGCTGCCACTGTATCGTCTCATATGGGCTGTCACTGTATCGTCGTATATGAGCTGTCACTTTATATCGTCTTATATGAGCTGTCACTTTATATCTTCGTATAAGTGCTGTCACTTTATATCTTCTTATATGAGCTGTCACTGTATCGTCTCATATGTGCTGTCACTGTATCGTCTCATATGTGCTGTCACTGTATCGTCTTATATGAGCTGTCACTGTATCGTCTTATATGAGCTGTCACTTTATATCGTCTTATATGAGCTGTCACTTTATATCGTCTTATATGAGCTGTCACTGTATCGTCGTATATCAGCTGTCACTTTATATCGTCTTATATGAGCTGTCACTGTATCGTCGTATATGAGATGTCACTTTATATCGTCTTATATGAGCTGTCACTTTATATCGTTTTATATGAGCTGTGACTTTATATCGTCTTATATGTGCTGTCACTGTGTCGTCTTATATGATCTGTCACTTTATATCATCTAATATGAGCTGTCACTTTATATCGTCTTATATGAGCTGTCACTGTATCGTCTTATATGTGTTGTCACTGTATCGTCTTATATGAGCTGTCACTGTATCGTCTCATATTTGCTGTCACTGTATCGTCTTACATGAACTGTCACTGTATCGTCTTATATGAGCTGTCACTGTAACATCTCATATGAGCTGTCACTGTATCGTCGTATATGAGCTGTCACTTTATATCGTCTTATATGAGCTGTCACTGTATCGTCTCATATGGGCTGTCACTGTATCGTCGTATAAGAGCTGTCACTTTATATCGTCTTATATGAGCTGTCACTTTATATCGTCGTATATGAGCTGTCACTTTATATCGTCTTATATGAGCTGTCACTGTATCGTCTCATATGGACTGTCACTGTATCGTCGTATATGAGCTGTCACTTTATATCGTCTTATATGAGCTGTCACTTTATATCTTCGTATATGAGCTGTCACTTTATATCTTCTTATATGAGCTGTCACTGTATCGTCTCATATGTGCTGTCACTGTATCGTCTTATATGAGCTGTCACTTTATATAATGTCTTATATGAGCTGTCACTGTATCGTCTCATATGTGCTGTCACTGTATCGTCTTATATGAGCTGTCACTGTATCGTCTTATATAAGCTGTCACTTTATATCGTCTAATATGAGCTGTCACTTTATATCGTCTTATATGAACTGTCACTGTATCGTCTTATATGAGCTGTCACTATATCGTCTCATATTTGCTGTCACTATATCGTCTTATATGAGTTGTCACTGTATCGTCTTATATGAGCTGTCACTGTATCGTCTTATATGAGCTGTCACTGTATCGTCTCATATGAGCTGTCACTGTATCGTCGTATATGAGCTGTCACTTTATATCGTCTTATATGAGCTGTCACTGTATCGTCTTATATGAGCTGTCACGGTATCGTCTCATATGAGCTGTCACTGTATCGTCGTATATGAGCTGCCACTTTATATCGTCTTATATGAGCTGTCACTGTATCGTCGTATATGAGCTGTCACTTTATATCGTCTTATATGAGCTGTCACCGTATCAACATGTAGGAGCAATCACAGAATCGTCTCATATGAGCTGTCACTTTATATCGTTTTATATGAGCTGTCACCGTATCAACATGTATGAGCTGTCACTGTATCGTCTCATATGAGCTGTCACTGTATCGTCTTATATGATCTGTCACTTTATATAGTCTTACATGAGCTGTCACTTTATATCGTGTCATATGAGCTGTCACTTTATATCGTCTTATTTGAGCTGTCACTGTATCGTCGTATATGAGCTGTCACTTTATATCGTCTTATATGAGCTGTCACTTTATATCGTCTTATATGAGATGTCACTTTATATCGTCTTATATGAGCTGTCACTTTATATCGTCTTATATGAGCGGTCACTTTATATCGTCTTATATGAGCTGTCACTGTACCGTCTTATATGAGCTGTCACTGTATCGTCTTATATGAGCTGTCACTGTATCGTGGTATATGTGCTGTCACTGTATCGTCTTATATGAGCTGTCACTGTACCGTCTTATATGAGCTGTCACTGTACCGTCTTATATGAGCTGTCACTGTACCGTCTAATATGCGCTGTCACTGTACCGTCTTATATGAGCTGTCACTGTATCGTCTTATATGAGCTGTCACTGTATCGTCTTATATGAGCTGTCACTGTACCGTCTTATATGAGTTGTCACTGTATCGCCTTATATGAGCTGTCACTGTATCGTCTTATATGAGCTGTCACTGTATCGTCTTATATGAGCTGTCACCGTATCAACATGTAGGAGCTGACACTGTATCAACATATAAGAGCTGTCACTGTACCAACATGTATGAGCTGTCACTATATCAGCATATATGAGCTGTCATGGTATCAACATATAGGAGCTGTCACGGTATCAACATATAATAGCTATCTTTGTGTCATCTTATATGAGCTAACACTGTATCAACATATAGGAGCTGTCATTGTGTCAACATATAGAAGCTATCTTTGTATCAACTTTAATAAGCTGTCACTGTATCACCATATTTTAGCTGTGACTGTATCACCATATTTTAGCTGTGACTGTATCAACACATTTGAGTTGTGACTATATCAACATAATGGAGCTGCCATTGTGTCAACATATATGAGCTGTCACTTTATAAACATATTTTAGCTATGACTGTATCAACACACATGAGTTATAAATGTAGCAACGTAAATGGGAGCTGAGACTGTATCAACATGTATTGGCGCTGTCGATCATCACATCTCACTGTGCACACCACGAACACAATAAATCCCTGTACGATTTGTTTCCATAATCTCTTCTTGCTTCACAGCTTTACAATCGTTTCAATATTTCTATCTGTGTGCGTCTCTCTTTGTGTGCATACAGATTGTCATAAATTGACTGATGTTGTTTCATTGCTAGAGGACTTTGCACGGCTGGATTGTTGATCGACAGAAAGCTTGTAAATGAACAAATGTCGACCACAGACAACGCACGATTGTGGTGTGTGTAATAAAGCTCGCACATATTCATGTCAGGAAATCTTCACGCATGAAATCATGATTGTTAGTGGTGCACACACACTCTCATGTTTCATAGTCTTGCTGTAGGTTTAGAGTGCTACTAATGTTGAGGTAACTAGCAGGCTTGTCCATACAATGATGGTGATTCACTCCTAGCGTTGTTAACTGGCTAGCTAGTACATACAATGATGGTGATTCACTCCTAGTGTTGTTAGCTGGCTAGCTTGTTCATACAATGATGGTGATTCACTCCTAGCGTTGTTAACTGGTTAGCTTGTCCTTACAGTGATGGTGATTCACTCCTAGTGTTGTTAGCTGGCTAGCTTGTACATACAATGATGGTGATTCACTCCTAGCGTTGTTAACTGGCTACCTTGTCCATACAATGATGGTGGTTCACTCCTAGCGTTGTTAACTGGCTAGCTTGTACATACATTGATGGTGATTCACTCCTAGCGTGTTAGCTGGTTAGCTTGTCCATACATTGATGGTGATTCACTCCTAGTGTTTTAGCTGGCTAGCTTGTCCATACAATGATGGTGATTCACTCCATTGTTAGCTCGCTAGGTTATATCCAATTAAACAGATTTTACAGATAAAAATGTTGCTACTGTCATCTTATCTCAACTCTATAATAAACAGATTTTACAGATAAAAATGTTGCTACTGTCATCTTATCTCAACTCTATAATAAACAGATTTTACAGATACAAAATTTGCTACTGTCATCTTATCTCAACTCTATAATAAACAGTTTTTGCAGATTAAGAAACGTACACTGTCGTTATATATGTATATATATATATATATAATCTACAATAAACCGTTTTGCAGATAAAAAGTTTCGGCTGCCGTTATATCTCAACTCTGTATATCTCAACTCTATATTTCTCAACTCTGTAACAAACAGCTTTTCTAGAAGGGTCCTTGGCAAAGCCAATTTCTGATCGATCAAACCTTGTTCATGTTTTATGACCATGTCCGTCCCCTCTCAGGCATTGAGCGTACTATGTGTGGTATGTGCTGTAAATAACAAGTGTAGGGGATATATGAATAGCGTCGACGTGACTTTCATCTCCGTGTTGTGTGTGTTTGGGGTCTTTTGTCATGGGGTTAGGTCGAGACTTTAATGAAGGGTAGCACGTATCTCAGATCCTTGTAACATAACACTTATGTTGACGTGTAGTTGTGACAGTTCGGGCTCTTTTCATAGCTTCAATTCTACTCGGTTCCCTCAATTGTTACCGTACAGGTACAAGTAAAGGTAAACCTATTCTAGAAAATGTTTACCGTACAGGTACAAATAAAGGTAAACCTATCCTATAACATTTATACCTTACAGGTACAATTAAGGTAAATTTGTCCTGTAACATTTTTACCTTACAGGTACAAATAAAAGTAAACTTATCCTATAACATTTTTACCTGACAGGTACAATTAAGGTAAATTTATCCTGTAACATTTTTACCTTACAGGTACAAATAAAAGTAAACTTATCCTATAACATTTTTACCTGACAGGTACAATTAAGGTAAATTTATCCTATAGCGTATTTACCTTACAGGTACAATTAAAGTAAATTTATCATATAACGTGTTTACTTTACATATACAATTATAGGTAAACCTATCCTATAACACAAATGAACTATCATCAATAGCCAGCAAAATTGGGCTTGAGATCAATCATGAAAAGACTAAGGTCATGAAAAGCTTAATTCCAACAGATGACAGAATGAATATACATGCAAAACAAACCAGTGGAAGAGATCGATCACTTTACCTATCTTGGAAGTCACATTGATCGAGAAGGGGATACAAGCAAAGAAATTAGAATCAGAACAGCTAAAGCAGCAATGTCTTTCAGAAGCCTTGAAAAGTTGTGGAAATCAAAACTCATCAGCACAAACGCAAAACTTAGACTATTCAAATCAAATGTACTATCAACCCTTACGTATGCGTGTGAAAGCTGGAAAACAACAAGAGATATAGAAACAAAGTTGAACGCATTCGAAAATAAATGTCTAAGGAAAATACTTGGTATCGCGTGGAACGAATTCAAAACAAACGAAAAAAATTAGAGAAATCGCCAATCAATCTAATAATATCTTCAGTAATCAAGAAAAGACGATGGTCATATGTTGGACATGTGATGAGAAGAGATAATAACCGAATAGCAAAGCAAGCCCTCATATGGGAAACAACAGGTAAGAGAAAAAGAGGAAGACACAGAGAGACACTGAGAAGAACATTGATGAGAGAGGCAAGAGCAGCAGAAATCGGCTCCCTCAATGAGAGAGCTGCTTGCACAGAACAGAGACACTTGGTGAGATTTGATAAAAGATCTTTACCGGGATTGGAAACTGCTAGAATAAAAATTTAGTTAAGAAATTGAGTATCTGGGTCTACGCCCTATGGGTTGGCTACTGCTCGAAAGGTCAATAGATAGATAGATAGATCTTATACCATGTTTACCTTACATGTACAATTAAAGATAAAACTATCCTATAAGATTTATGCAATTTGTGGCATGTAGTGTAGGACCTCCGCTTATCTTGAGTTGTTGTTTATGTCAGGCATTTAACTTTGTCAAGTGCCTATTTGTTATTGAGCTTAGTCGACTTGATAACGTGTGTGGAACTCTGTCCAGTTCATCATGAAAAACATACTCACTGCCACTTTGCTGATCTGTATCTTATACATATGTGTGTACATAATTTCCCATCATTTTTACATATACACACGCGTTCCCCATTACTTTTGCATTACTATAAAATATGTTATTGTACATATGGACGTACATATTCTCACTTTCTTTTTCTTTACTGGTACATATGTGTACATGATTCTAAGTGCTTTTTACGTTATTGGTACATATGTATAGGCGCGTAATTTTCCCTGTTTTTGTGTTATCAGCACATATGTACGCATGTTTCTTTGCCACTTTATATTATTAATGTTTACATGTACACACACGCACAAAATGTTGACACAACTTCTAATATAATCAGTTGGGCTTGTATGTTGTGCGTTGCAATCTTCCACATATAGTCTACGCACTGAACAAGTCATCTCCAGGACAGTGATCTTTGTCAAGCTTGTCATGATCGTCTGTAATTCTTGGAAATCTATCACAATCGCCCCTCATCTCATGAAGAATAAAAAACCACCATTTTCTGAGAATATGAGCGGTTCTCCCCCCCCCCCCCCCCCCCGCCTCCCCCCGTCAACTCACATCTAGATGTTTTTCTATCAGATTTGATAGACTCCCTTTGTTTTCTCAACACCAATTTGGATGTTTTCCTTTCATACTTCTTTGATTTGTCTCCATTGCTTTCCCAACATGAGGTGCGCGTAAACCGTGCGGCTAAATCCACTATTTCGCTGACTGAAAAAAAAACCGGCGTGCGGTGTTTGAAACCCGCGGTAGACAGAAAGGATTTTTTTCTTTTCGGGAGGGGGGGGGGAGATAAAAACCCGCACGCCGTGGCGACTGCTTTGACCAAGCGGCCTTTATCCCGTTGGTTCTATCGTGAGCCCCCGACATACACCAGCAATGGTATAATATGTGCCATAAAGAGTTTTCCCAAGTCCCATCTAGGTGTCTTCCTATCAGATTTCTTTGGTGCGCCCCTCTTTCCCCTTCTACTCCCGATAATTGTAATTTACGACTCACACGTTTTTAGCGTCATCAGTTGCATGCATGTAGCGCTTGCCCTTCTATATGTCACAACGTGGTACTCTGAATGTAGTTGTGAACTAGTTAAAGGTTGCGTGCATTGTCTTGTGTTGATGTGAGGTGATCAAAGGTCGGCTTCAAATTTATGAATCACTAAGAGGTGTAATGCTCTCTCTCTCTCTCTCTCTCTCTCTCTCTCTCTCTCTCTCTCTCTCTCTCTCTCTCTGTCTCTCTGACTGTCCCTCTCTCTCTCTCTCTCGTTCGCTCTGTCTCTCTCTTTGTCTCCCATTCGCTCTGTCTGTCTGTCTGTCTCTCAATCGCTCTGTCTCCCACTCGCTCTGTCTGCCTCTCTCTCATGTTTATTCTGACCACTTATTATTACCGTATGCACAAGGTGTCGTTGAGTACCACGAGGTCGACACGGAACCATCTAGGTGGTGGGGCTAGCTACAATAGCTTTTTGATCCCCAGTACCTGCTAAAAAAGTGCGCTCTTGCCATCTAAACGAGTAGTCATGGTGGTTCTACATTAGGGCTCAATCCTGTTTCAGGCTGTCTGTTGTTCTTTGTTTATTTCTGTTGATTATTTTTGAATTGTTTTCCCAGCGATGTAAACCTACTTATTCACCTACCTGAAGTGATTTGCTTGTCCTCTGCATCATCCGTTTCCAAACCTGCTAGGATAGTGTCTGATGTGACTTGGATTATTTCTAGAACCCCACGAGTGAGACAGAGGTCGAAGTCATCTAAAGATCGCTGATTCTGTCCGTTGACCGAAGCTTTGGTGTCTCACATGTGCTGGCGTGGGCGATCAAGTTTCTTCACAACTAGCAGTACATAGTTTTGTACAGATCTATAGCTTTAACCAGTATTCTCTGTCTGTCTGTCTGTCTCTCTCTCTCTCTTTCTCTCTATATCGTGCCATCCACGTCTCTTCTACCCCGTGAATGTTGCTTGATGCAAGGGCATGCTCCATCCCACCACTGAATATGGACCCCTTCCGTTGTGTGAAGCCTGTGTTACCAACCAGTTCACTTATTTGTGTGTTTAATACACGAAGTAGTTCCGACGCTTTTGATGGCATCTTTTCTCTTACTGTCCGTGCTAGTATCAACTGCTAGACTTTAGCATAGCGTGTTTGTCTATAATTAGCTTGGCATTTGGTCACATGACTGATAAACTAGTCTTTCACCGCTGAAGATAGTTATAGTTTCATTTCTGTTTGCTTTTATGTAATAAAAAAAAGTTGTATTCAGGGTTCCCTCGATAGACATTTGTTCAACGGTCGCCATAAACTTGCTTCTTGTGTAAATTACGCTGTTTTAACGCCTCTATCTGTTCATTTTACATTTTACAACTATCAGATGGCGTGCTATGCTTGTCATACAAGACTGACTGACTGAGTGAAGATCATGTGATGATGTTCCTTGTTATGTCACCATGGATGCTGCAGGAAAACACCACACACACACACACATACACCTACAAGACTGACTGACTGAGGTCAGATCATGTGATGATGTTCCTGGTTATGTCACCATGGATGCTGCAGGAAAACATCACATACACACACATACACCTACAAGACAAGAGACACAAGTAATGCTCACTAAATGGCAGTCTAATGGCTAGTGATTAGCGCCTTTATGAAGCAACTAGCATGTCATAGCAAGAACATAGCTGCAGCCTTCTTTAAGTACATCCCGACCCTACAACTTGAAACAAAATTGAACTGTGTGTGCGTGCGTGCGTGTGTGTGTGTGTCGGGGTGGGAGGGGGAGGGGGGTATTGTCTACCCCTTGACGAAGCACGATCGGCTCAACCTCCAACTAAGTCTCCCAGGTTGTGTTAGATCGCAGTTGTGGTTCTATTTAATCTTGATCCCTCCAGGATCTTGACGTCTAACAGGGCCCCATAATGCTTTTCGCCAGGCATCGCGTTTCTGGCCGAGATTTCGATCTTATCTAATGAGTCTATGCCTGCTAACTTTACTTCTTTTATAAGTGTTCTTTTTAGTGTCTCTCTAGGTCTTCGTCATTTCCTGTATCCTAATGTTCACTGAACATAGAAACTCATCCACATCATCTTACATACAACAGGAACTCATCCACACCTTCTTATTTACCACATAAACTCATCCACATCATCTTACATACCACAGGAACTTATGCACATCATCTTACATACAACAGGAACTCATCCACACCTTCTTATTTACCACATAAACTCATCCACATCATCTTACATACCACAGGAACTTATGCACATCATCTTACATACCACAGGAACTCATCCACATCATCCTACATACCACTGGAACTCATCCACATCATCTTATTTACCACATAAACTCATCCACATCATCTTACATACCACGGGAACACACCCACATCATCTTACATACCACAGGAATACACCCACATCATCTTACATACCACAGGAACACACCCAAATCATCTTACATACCAAATGAACTCATGCACACCATCTTACATACCACAGGAACTCATCCACATCATCGTACATACCACCGGAACTCATCCACATCATCTTACATATCACAGGAACACACCCACATCATCTTACATACCACAGGAACACACCCACATCATCTTACATACCACAGGAATACACCCACATCATCTTACATACCACAGGAACTCATGCACACCATCTTACATACCATATGAACTCATCCACATCATCTTACATACCACCGGAACTCATCCACATCATCTTATTTACCACATAAACACATCCACATCATCTTACATACCACAGGAACACACCCACATGATCTTACATACAGGAATACACCCACATCATCTTACATACCACAGGAACACACCCACATTATCTTACATGCCACAGGAATTCATGCACATCATCTTACATACTACAGGAACTCATCTTACATACCACAGGAACACATCCACATCATCTTACATACCACAGGAACACATCCACATCATCTTACATACCACAGGAACACATCCACATCATCTTACATACCACAGGAACACACCCACATCATCTTACATACCACAGGAACACACCCACATCATCTTACATACCACAGGAACACACCCACATCATCTTACTTACCACATAAACTTATCCACATCATCTTACTTAACACAGGCACTCATCTACATCATCTTAATTACTATATGAAGCCATACACACATTACTCCATTAATTACAGAAACGTATCCACATCATTCTATTGATCACAAAAACTCATCCACATCACTCCATTGATCACATAAACTTATCCACATCATCTCACTAATCAGACGAACTTACCCACATCATCCCACTAATCACAAAAACACATCCACATCATCTCACTAATCAGACGAACTTACCCATATCATCCCACTAATCACAAAAACTCATCCACATCATCCCATTGATCACATACACTTATCCACATCATCCCATTGATCACATAAACTTATCCACATCATCCCACTAATCACAAAAACTTATCCACATCATCCTACTAATCACAAAAACGTATCCACATCATCCCATTGATCACATAAACTTATCCACATCATCCCACTAATCACAAAAACTTATCCACATCATCCCATTGATCACATAAACTTATCCACATCATGGCATTGATCACATAAACTTATCCACATCATCCCATTGATCACAAAAACTTATCCACATCATCCCATTGATCACATAAACTTATCCACATCATCCCATTGATCACATAAACTTATCCACATCATCCCATTGATCACAAAAACGTATCCACGTCATCCCATTGATCACAAAAACTTATCCACATCATCCCATTGATCACATAAACTTATCCACATCATCCCATTGATCACAAAAACGTATCCACATCATCCCATTGATCACAAAAACTTATCCACATCATCCCATTGATCACATAAACTTATCCACATCATCCCATTGATCACATAAACGTATCCACATCACCCCATTGATCACAAAAACGTATCCACATCATCCCACTAATCACAAAAACTCATCCATATCCACATCATCCCATTGATCACATAAACTTATCCACATCATCGCATTGATCACATAAACTTATCCACATCATCCCATTGATCACAAAAACTTATCCACATCATCCCACTAATCACAAAAACTCATCCACATCATCCCATTGATTACATAAACTTATCCACATCATCCCATTGATCACAAAAACTTATCCACATCATCCCACTAATCACAAAAACTCATCCACATCATCCCATTGATCACATAAACTTATCCACATCATCCCATTGATCACATAAACTTATCCACATTATCCCACTAATCACAAAAACTCATCCACATCATCCCATTGATCACAAAAACTTATCCACATCATCCCATTGATCACATAAACTTATCCACATCATCCCATTGATCACAAAAACTTATCCACATCATCCCACTAATCACAAAAACTCATCCACATCATCCCATTGATCACATAAACTTACCCACATCATCCCACTAATCACAAAAACTCATCCACATCACTCCATTGATCACATAAACTTATCCACATAATCCCATTGATCACATAAACTTACCCACATCATCCCACTAATCACAACAACCCATCAACATCACTCCATTGATCACACATTTACGTCATCCCCGTGATGACATAAACTCATTGACAACTTCCACGATTCAATAATCAAATTCCACTCCACAACAAATAACCAATCATTGCTTTGATATGTTCACGCCCCACACTTCTAGGCCAGGTTAAACACAAATATTCACCACTTTGCACAGTTATTCACGTATACACGATTCTGTGTTCCTAACTGATGACACACCGTAACAAGTATTGTTTTGTTTGTTAGCTCTTATCTTAAGTGTTGTTGAAGGTGTATCGATAGGTTAGGGCCTGCAACAGGGTGAAGAGGTTAACACATTAATGACACACGATCGATTTGACCAGTCCTAAAATGTTTGATATCATCAAGACCAGAGTCTGGTTGGAGTTGTTATGTTTTAGCAGCTGATCTGAGAAATGTATCGGTGTGTCAAATGTGTGTTCTACGTAATGTTGTTCTGAATGTGTGCAGTTGTCTGGATGTTGGCTACGGGTTAGAGTTTTCTTTCTTTAATGCGCCCAGCACTTGACCACTATTATGTACCTTTTCTTTTTTTCGTAGTCATAATGCAAAGGCTAATATAGACTAACGATGATTTTAGTTACCCATCGCTCATATCAGAACAACTAAGTTCACTTTGTTTCTTGTTTCTAGCTTCTTTCTCTGTGGACATGCCATCTCGCCCTATCTCCATCACAGTCATTGCTTTGACTGTCTCCATCAACACCCCTACCATCTCCATCAAAGTCATTGCTGTAACTGTCTCCATCAACACTCCTACCATCTCCATCACAGTCATTGCCTTGACTGTCTCCATCAACACCCCTACCATCTCCATCACAGTCATTGCTGTAACTGTCTCCATCAACACTCCTACCATCTCCATCACAGTCATTACTGTGACTGTCTCCATCAACACTCCTACCATCACAGGCATTGCTGTAACTGTCTCCATCAACACTCCTACCATCTCCATCACAGTCATTGCTGTAACTGTCTCCATCAACACTCCTACCATCTCCATCACAGTCATTGCTGTAACTGTCTCCATCAACACTCCTACCATCACAGTCATTGCTGTAACTGTCTCCATCAACACTCCTACCATCTCCATCACAGTCATTGCTGTAACTGTCTCCATCAACACTCCTACCATCACAGTCATTGCTGTAACTGTCTCCATCAACACTCCTACCATCTCCATCACAGTCATTGCTGTAACTGTCTCCACCAACACTCCTACCATCACAGTCATTGCTGTAACTGTCTCCACCAACACTCCTACCATCTCCATCACAGTCATTGCTGTAACTGTCTCCACCAACACTCCTACCATCTCCATCACAGTCATTGCTGTAACTGTCTCCACCAACACTCCTACCATCTCCATCACAGTCATTGCTGTAACTGTCTCCACCAACACTCCTACCATCTCCATCACAGTCATTGCTGTAACTGTCTCCATCAACACTCCTACCATCTCCATCACAGTCATTGCTGTAACTGTCTCCATCAACACTCCTACCATCACAGTCATTGCTGTAACTGTCTCCATCAACACTCCTACCATCTCCATCACAGTCATTGCTGTAACTGTCTCCATCAACACTCCTACCATCACAGTCATTGCTGTAACTGTCTCCACCAACACTCCTACCATCTCCATCACAGTCATTGCTGTAACTGTCTCCACCAACACTCCTACCATCTCCATCACAGTCATTGCTGTAACTGTCTCCATCAACACTCCTACCATCACAGTCATTGCTGTAACTGTCTCCACCAACACTCCTACCATCTCCATCACAGTCATTGCTGTAACTGTCTCCATCAACACTCCTACCATCACAGTCATTGCTGTAACTGTCTCCACCAACACTCCTACCATCTCCATCACAGTCATTGCTGTAACTGTCTCCATCAACACTCCTACCATCACAGTCATTGCTGTAACTGTCTCCACCAACACTCCTACCATCTCCATCACAGTCATTGCTGTAACTGTCTCCACCAACACTCCTACCATCTCCATCACAGTCATTGCTGTAACTGTCTCCATCAACACTCCTACCATCACAGTCATTGCTGTAACTGTCTCCACCAACACTCCTACCATCTCCATCACAGTCATTGCTGTAACTGTCTCCATCAACACCCCTACTATTCTCCTTACTTTTCTCTCCTTCCGTTTTCCCCGGTGCTTGCTCCGCGAAGTAACTGTCTCTAAAGTTATTATTTTAGATGCCAACTTATTATACCGGATTTACTCTTTTTCTATCTCCAGCTTTCTATTCTACTCATCAACAACCTTCTTAACAGATTGTGCTGTTGTGCTATACATGAAACCTGGGAAAGTAGATTGAGTTTAGAAATCGTCATTACAAGAGTTGGGTTTTATTAACAAAATAACAGAAGTCGACCTTCCAGGCTGAGCAAGAAGACTTCACTGGCTGCAACGCCAGACTTCTCATGATTGCCATTAGGGAGCACACCTTGGCACAAGTGGACCGAACACGCATATTATTAATGTAGGCTAGCAAGTTGACTGAAGCAGCCTATATCATGTTTATATAACAATGCGATGTCACGATAAGTCATCATTCTTTATCATTGTTTGCCGTCTCCGCATCGAAAGTTGGCTACCATGGAGTATGGAGCGCCATATTCCGTTTGTCTTTGGCTTTGATAGTGCAGGTTTTCCTAGACTGACTGTCCATATTTTCATGTTACTTGTCAATGTTAGTCTTGGTCTGCCTCTTCTACCTTGTATTTTCCCTTTCCAATATTACTTTTAGTTGGCTACTGTATCTTTTTTAGCGCCTCAAAAATCTCCAAAGTAGTGTCAAGTAAATGACATTGTAAAATAAAGAAAGTTGCAATATTGCTAAAGCAGAAAGTCACCAGTGTGAGGTATTGAATAGCAATCTAACTTGTAACAAGTTTGAATATGAACGATAGCGAAATGCTATTTGGTAAGATAGTACAAAGATGACCTGGTAATGTCGGCGATAACAGAACAGAATGAGGAGAAGAGAAGAAAGAATGATCTGTTACGAAATAACCAAATGATTTAGTAAACAAAACAATTTGAGAGAAGCATTGAAATGCACACAGAACATATCGTGTGGGATGGACATCATGCGCTGATAGTAACGTTTGTTGATGGGTTGTAACTGTTGGGGTAACGGGTCGCCTGTGGGCCATCGTCAGAGAACCTCTGGCGGAATGGTTGTGGTGGTGGTAGCGCTGGTGACAACGTCACGCACTTTAAAGTGCGGCAACACATTTGTCTGAATCTACAGGTGACGTCGCGCTCTCTCTCTCTCGGACATTTCCCTTCTGTTATTGCTCCCACAATTTGTACTTGCTGCAGTCATTGCGGATCGGATTTCTAAACACTGGTGGTAAGGGTACACACATCTTGCACAGCTGTTTCTTTTCATATCAACGTGGCTTTTAGTTATAATCGTTAAAATTTTGCAGTATTTACTGAGGAAGATGTCTGGTACATTCTACTCACTACAAAAACTGATATTTTATGGAAGCGGTTTCATTAGTGTCACCATGCACAAAACATGATATCGTCAGCTAAAGTCAATATTTATGACTCTATAATATTTTAGCTGTTAATGCTCATAAGAAAAAGATTGAAGAATTTGTTAGTTTCGAGAGATGCAATATTCAATTGTTAACCTCAACATAATATATATATATATATATTATTTTAAGATACAGCATCTTGTGATCACTTTGAATGTATAATAGAAGAAGTATGCGTATTTTATCATGTTGGAAAGACACGAATGAGGAAATGAACTAAAGTATCAGTGACAAACAGCTGTGCGTGGTTATTTCTGCAAAAATCGATGAGCTCTTATCCTTTAACATAGTATCATGTGTTGTTTATGCTTGCGTTATGATTTTGTTCCATATTAAAATGTACTCTTACTTGATCATGTACTCAAATACCATGCTCGTAATGACAGTGTTTTGAGTTGAAAGCTGTAAATAAGGAATCTGCCAGCCTTCTGAGGCTGTGTGGCGAGACGACACATTTCGCGGCCTGTGCAAGGTCTGACGCTGCTTGATAACAAAGATCGTCACATAGAGAGTCTAGAATTTCTACTCTATTTGTCTTCGGCTCGAAAAGATGGATGGATGGACGGACTGGGTGAGATAAATTGATGGACTGACTGATTGATTGATTGATTGATTTATTAATTGACTGATTGACTGATTGATTGATTTATTGACTGATTGATTGATTGATTAATTGATTGATTGATTGATAGATTGATTCGGGTGGACGGACTAATCATTAAAATATCACTGTATAAGGAATAAGAGAGAAAGGGGGAGGCAGAGAAACCGAATAAAAACATGACAAGCAGTTCAAGGGAAGGAACTGTAGGCAATCCGAAATAAAGAGCTGTACACGTTCACAATGTGTAGAGAAACATAATCACCTACGTCAGCAGATGTGTGCTACTTGAAGTACAAGAATTATTGGACTTTGTGTGTTTGACCTCTCAGAGATATGACATTCTGTCACATTGAGATGTGCTGTCGGTTCGGAATGTCTACACACAACGACCTGCTAACGCCTGTGTACACAATTATCATCATCATCATCAAGTACCGGGCCTAGTGGCGTAGGTGATCATGTCTCTCCACAACATTCGATCTCGGCAGCTATTTATCATTTCTGTTGTTGACCTTCTGCCAAGCCATTCTCTTAAGCTGTCTGTTATTTTTTTGTCTTTGCTTCCCTCTATCTCTTCGTCCCTCAATTTTTCCAGTTGTTACAATATATTCAAGTTGTTCTCTTCTCATTACATGGCCAAAAAATGATGATTGTCTCTTCTTAACATTGGAAATTAGCTCTCTTTTTGCTTTGACCTTTCTCAGAACCTTTTCATTACTTTTCTTAGCTGTCCATGGTATTCTCAACATTCTTCTGTAAAACCACAACTATAGAGATGTGATATTTGTAGTGTTTGTATTTTTGTGTATTTTTCATTCTTCCTTATTATTTCGCCGTCATTATTTATTAGTGACGGGAGCCGCGATAGCTCAGTGGTTAGTGAACTGGACTACAAAGGACAAGGGCTAGGGTTCGATCCCAACCGACGGCTTCCGGGTTCACCCAGCCTTAATGGGTACCGGATTTTTTTCTGGGAAAGTAAAGCGGCACGGGCATAATACCGACCACATTACCCCAAAAATCATGTGCTGAAGGTCTATAAAATATAGGGTCACTAACACCATATTTCCCTATACGCCACTTGGCGTGACGGGGGTACTTTACTTTTTTTCCATTGTTTTTTAGTCATTGATTATGTTATGTTGTTTGTGATGGTTTATTGAGTGTATTATGTTGTTTGTGATGGTTTATTGAGTGTGTTATGTTGTTTGTGATGGTTTATTGAGTGTATTATGTTGTTTGTGATGGTTTATTGAGTGTATTATGTTGTTTGTGATGGTTCTCTTTTCCTTTTTAGTTGTTTTAAGACTTCATCGTTTGTTTTCTTTTTGTTTTTCATTCCAATTCTTCCTATTCTTCTATAAATTCGCATTTCAAAGGGTTCAATTTTCTGTTCTCTTGTCTAATGTCCATGTTTCTGCACCATACAGGAAAGTTGAGAAGATATAACATTTTGCTATTCTTAGTTTTAGCCCTGGTATTATTTGTTTTTATGTTAGTATATTTTTCATGACATTAAAATTACTTTTTTGCCATTCCTATTCTTTTATTTATTTCAGTTGTACATTTTCTATCACTGCTTATAGTATGTCCCAGGCAGTTGTAGTCTTATACTGTCTCCAGGTGTATTCCTTCAACTTTGATATCCACCTGTTGTAGCTACTTGTAGGTACTTGTTCCCTCGCCTACCTTGCCAGGCGTATGGGGAATATGACGTCAGTGACCACGAAACATTTCTGGGTGATGTGGTCGGTATCACGCCAAATCGCCTTTACATCTCAGAAAAAAATCTATGGTACCCATTTTTAGAGGTTGGGTGAACCCCGGAGCATTGTACGTCCGAAAAAAAATATCCACCACTTCTGGAGATCGAGCCCAGGCCCTTCTGATCAAGACGCGAACACCCTAACCGATCAGCCAACAAGGCTCCATTGGGAGCACACTAACCAATTAACCACATAGGCTCCAGTGGGAGCACACTAACCGATTAACCAACAAGGCTCCATTGGGAGCACACTAACCGATTAACCACATAGGCTCCAGTGGGAGCACACTAACCGATTAACCAACAAGGCTCCAGTGGGAGCACACTAACCGATCAGCCAAAAAGATTCCATTGGGAGCACACTAACCGATTAACCAACAAGGCTCCAGTGGGAGCACACTAACCGATCAGCCAAAAAGATTCCATTGGGAGCACACTAACCGATCAACCACATAGGCTCCAGTGGGAGCACACTAACCGATCAACCAACAAGACTCCATTGGGAGCACACTAGCCGATTAACCAACAGGGCTCCATTGGGAACACACTAACCGATTAACCAACAGAGCTCCATTGGGAACACACTAACCGATCAACCAACAAGACTCCATTGGTAGCACACTAACCGATTAACCAACAGGGCTCCATTGGGAGCACACTAACTGATCAACCAACAATACTCCTTTGGGAGCATACTAACCGATCAACCAACAAGGCTCTATTGGGAGCACACTAACCGATCAACCAACAGGGCTTCATTGGGAGCACACTAATCGATTGACCAACAAGGCTCCATTGGGAGCACACTAACCGATCAACCAACAAGACTCCATTGGGAGCATACTAACCGATCAACCAACAAGGCTCTATTAGGAGCACACTAACCGATCAACCAACAGGGCTTCATTGGGAGCACACTAATCGATTGACCAACAAGGCTCCATTGGGAGCACACTAACTGATCAACCAACAAGACTCCATTGGGAGCATACTAACCGATCAACCAACAAGGCTCTATTGGGAGCACACTAACCGATCAACCAACAGGGCTTCATTGGGAGCACACTAATCGATTGACCAACAAGGCTCCATTGGGAGCACACTAACCGATCAACCAACAAAGCTCCATTGGGAGCACACTAACTGATCAACCAACAAGACTCCATTGGGAGCATACTAACCGATCAACCAACAAGGCTCTATTGGGAGCACACTAACCGATCAACCAACAGGGCTTCATTGGGAGCACACTAATCGATTGACCAACAAGGCTCCATTGGGAGCACACTAACCGATCAACCAACAAGACTCCATTGGGAGCATACTAACCGATCAATCAACAAGGCTCTATTGGGAGCACACTAACCGATCAACCAACAGGGCTTCATTGGGAGCACACTAATCGATTGACCAACAAGGCTCCATTGGGAGCACACTAACTGATCAACCAACAAGACTCCATTGGGAGCATACTAACCGATCAACCAACAAGGCTCTATTGGGAGCACACTAACCGATCAACCAACAGGGCTTCATTGGGAGCACACTAACCGATCAACCAACAGGGCTTCATTGGGAGCACACTAACCGATCAACCAACAGGGCTTTATTGGGAGCACACTAACCGATCAACCAACAGGGCTTCATTGGGAGCACACTAATCGATTGACCAACAAGGCTCCATTGGGAGCACACTAACTGATCAACCAACAAGACTCCATTGGGAGCATACTAACCGATCAACCAACAAGGCTCTATTGGGAGCACACTAACCGATCAACCAACAGGGCTTCATTGGGAGCACACTAATCGATTGACCAACAAGGCTCCATTGGGAGCACACTAACCGATCAACCAACAAAGCTCCATTGGGAGCACACTCAGCGATCAAACAACATGGCTCCATTGGGAGCATACTAACCGATTAACCAACAGGGCTCCAGTGAGAGCACACTAACCGATCAACCAACATGGCTCCATTGGGAGCACACTAACCGATCAACCAACAGGGCTACAGTGGGAGCAGCAACCTGCCAGTCACCGAGGCTCCAGTGGGAGCACCAACCTCTCAGCCACCGAGGCTGCAGTGGGAGCACCAACCTCTCAGTCACCGAGGCTGCAGTGGGAGCACCAACCTCTCAGCCACCGAGGCTGCAGTCGTAGGTTTCAGTTATCAAATAGGCGCTTTGAACATTTCTGGAAGAGCTGGCCTTTGATATATGAGATATGTTGTAGAGTTCATTGAATGCGCTAAATCCCTGAATGTTGACACTTCCTGTTGTTCCCATTGGTCGACCTTGTGCTACAATTATCTCCCTCTCCACGACTTCACATTCCCTGCTTAAAAGCCACGTGTTTTTTTTGTTTTGTTTTCAAATTCCGCATTTCGTAAAAATTCGATTACTTTTTCTGCATCTTATTTATCTTATTTCCTTCCTTATTTGCCTTTCAGCTTCGAGGAGAGATACCAGTTGCGGTCTTTTTTCCCCCTATGTTGCCTTCTCCTACTGTTATGTTTCCTAGTATTTCTAATATTCCATAAATTCATATGTTTCTTTGTCGACCGAGTCTGGTATTCTCGTTTATTGAAGGCTCGATGTGTATTGTGTTGATCTTCCTGATTTATCACGTGGTTTAACCGTTTACTTTTGATTCTTTATGTTTTCAATGTCGGTAATTATTCCAGTGAAAACACTATGGACCTCCCAACTTTTTTATTGTTTATCTCTGCTGATGTTGGAACATATTTTATGCAACTATCGCGATTAATATCAATCCACCGCACCACCACCTCACTGTAAATAGATTCCCTCACGAGGTGACGACACGAGCAAGGCCGTTGTGTTGTTGAGGTCACGACACTAGCAAGTTCGCTGTTGAGGTCACGACACGAGCAAGTTCGTTGTTGAGGTCACGCCACGAGCAAGGCCGTTGTGTTGTTGAGGTCACGACACATGCAAGTTCGTATTTGAGGTCACGACACGAGCAAGTTCGTTGTTGAGGTCACGCCACGAGCAAGGCCGTTGTGTTGCTGAGGTCACGACACATGCAAATTCGCTGTTGAGGTCACGCGACGAGCAAGGCCGTTGTGTTGTTGAGGTCACGACACGTGCAAGTTCGCTGTTGAGGTCACGCCACGAGCACGGCCGTTGTGTTGCTGAGGTCACGACACGAGCAAGTTCGTATTTGAGGTCACGCCACGAGCAAGGCCGTTGTGTTGCTGAGGTCACGACACTAGCAAGTACGTTGTTGAGGTCACGCCACGAGCAAGGTCGTTGTGTTGCTGAGGTCATACACGAGCAAGGTTGTTGTGTTTTTGAGGTCACGGTACAGAGTCAAAGTGGTGTTGAGGTCACAACATAAACAAGGTCGTTGTTTTGTTGAGGTCCCGACCCGAGCGAGGTCGATATGGGACTGTGAGTTGGGAGTGTTAGTGATCGCCGAGATCGTGTGTATTGTCCTATCGGATACGGATGGTATATTGTGGATACGGCGTTTAAGTAATTGCAGCATTTTGAACTATGTCTAAACGATAAAAACCCCATCTCGACTTGATACTTCATAGCACATATCCGCAACTAATAACATCTCCTTTCATAAAATTATCATCAATTGCCCGTGTGTTGTCAGTGTCGGCACACCCATGACCCACCAATCTCTGCATTTCCTAGTAGAAAGCAACTTTTTGTTTATGATTGCCCATCTCTCGTGGATGATCACTTTCTTAACATTTTCATTTCCAGCATTTGTTGTCCGTCCCAACGTTTCAGCCTCTGCTACGCCTTTACATTCCACGCGTTATTCACGTGTCTTCGACGCCGACCGTGGTGTTGTAGAGCGGGTATCTCTTAACGTGAATACCTTTCAAACAGACTTTGGACTGGCAGTTGAATACCACGAGTTGTTTGGCATCAGAGGTAGCACATCTCATTTTGGCATCTCTGGCGCTGCAAGTCACAGCATTTCATCATGTTTAATGTGGTTTTATTCTGACGTGGGCAGCGTGAACATTCATCCATTTATGATCCTTGCCGTGAGCCATTGGATACCATGTCTCTTTATAACCTTTGATCTTGCGCGCTGTACAACAGTTCATTGTTTGTTTTTTCCCCGTGCCACGCTGTAACACCGTCTAGCACCGTTTCCCTATGTCTACCTCTATTTTTCCAACCTTCTACGTTTCCTGGTGCTATTGTTTCAACCAGTGCTTGATCTCCACATCAACCCTGCACATCTCCACATCAACCCTGCACATCTCCACATAAACCCTGCACATCTCCACATAAACCTTGCACATCTCCACATAAACCCTGCACATCTCCACATAAACCCTACACATCACCACATAAACTCTACACATCTCCACATCAACCCTGCACATCTCCACATAAACCCTGCACATCTCCACATAAACCCTGCACATCTCCACATAAACCCTGCACGTCTCCACATAAACCATGCACATCTCCACATAAACCCTGCACGTCTCCACATAAACCCTGCACGTCTCCACATAAACCCTGCACATCTCCACATAAACCCTGCACATCTCCACATAAACCCTGCACATCTCCACATCAACCGTGCACGTCTCCACATCAACCCTGCACGTCTCCACATAAACCCTGCACATCTCCACATAAACCCTGCACATCTCCACATCAACCCTACACGTCTCCACATAAACCCTGCACATCTCCACATAAACCCTTAACATCTCCACATAAACTCTACACATCTCCACATAAACCCTACACATCTCCACATAAACCCTACACATCTGCACATAAACCCTTAACATCTCCACATAAACCCTGCACATCTCCACATAAACCCTACACATCTCCACATAAACCCTACACATCTCCACATAAACCCTACACATCTCCACATAAACCCTACACAACTCCACATAAACCCTACACATCTCCACATAAACCCTACACATCTCCACATAAACCCTACACATCTCCACATAAACCCTACACATCTCCACATAAACCCTACACATCTCCACATAAACCCTACACATCTCCACATCAACCCTGCACATCTCCACATCAACCCTGCACATCTCCACATAAACCCTACACATCTCCACATAAACCCTGCACATCTCCACATAAACCCTGCACATCTCCACATAAACCCTGCACATCTCCACATAAACCCTACACATCTCCACATCAACCCTGCACATCTCCACATCAACCCTGCACATCTCCACATAAACCCTGCACATCTCCACATAAACCCTGCACATCTCCACATAAACCCTACACATCTCCACATCAACCCTGCACATCTCCACATAAACCCTACACATCTCCACATAAACCCTACACATCTCCACATAAACCCTGCACATCTCCACATAAACCCTGCACATCTCCACATAAACCCTGCACATCTCCACATAAACCCTGCACGTCTCCACATAAGCCCTGCACGTCTCCACATAAACCCTGCACGTCTCCACATAAACCCTGCACGTCTCCACATAATCCCTGCACGTCTCCACATAAACCCTGCACGTCTCCACATAAACCCTGCATATCTCCACATAAACCCTTAACATCTCCGCATAAACCCTTAACATCTCCACATAAACCCTGCACATCTCCACATAAACCCTGCACATCTCCACATAAACCCTGCACATCTCCACATCAACCCTACGCGTCTCCACATAAACTCTACACATCTCCACATAAACCCTACACATCTCCACATAAACCCTACACATCTCCACATAAACCCTGCACATCTCCACATAAACCCTGCACATCTCCACATAAACCCTACACATCTCCACATAAACCCTACACATCTCCACATAAACCCTACACATCTCCACATAAACTCTACACAACTCCACATAAACCCTACACATCTCCACATAAACCCTACACATCTCCACATAAACCCTACACATCTCCACATAAACCCTACACATCTCCACATAAACCCTGCACATCTCCACATAAACCCTGCACATCTCCACATAAACCCTACACATCTCCACATAAACCCTACACATCTCCACATAAACCCTACACATCTCCACATAAACCCTACACAACTCCACATAAACCCTACACATCTCCACATAAACCCTACACATCTCCACATAAACCCTACACATCTCCACATAAACCCTACACATCTACACATAAACCCTACACATCTCCACATAAACCCTACACATCTCCACATAAACCCTACACATCTCCACATAAACCCTACACATCTCCACATAAACCCTACACATCTCCACATAAACCCTACACATCTCCACATAAACCCTACACATCTCCACATAAACCCTACACATCTCCACATAAACTCTACACATCTCCACATAAACTCTACACATCTCCACATAAACCCTACACATCTCCACATAAACCCTACACATCTCCACATAAACCCTACACATCTCGACTGCCTTGTCTTAATTAGTTTATAAATCTTCCTCAAACGATTCTATCCGACGTTGTATCTCTTTTTTTTTTTTACTGTCCATGATTCGCAACCAAAAAACTGCACTAGTTCAATGTAACACTACAATACTCTCTCTAATCCTCAATAATAATAACTTTTTGCGTGATATAATTCTCATTTTGCTAAAAAAATTCTTGACCTCTGCGGTTTTATTCATTTTATTTTACCCCAATTAAACTATTTTCCAAGTGATGTGAACGCTCTTCCCCAGATATTTCAAACCATCTACTTCTCTGAACTTTCTACCATTTGCATATATATTGCCCTTAGGTGAAATCTTATCTTTTTAAACAACCATTCGTCCTGTTTTATTTTCATTTAAAACCGAGCCCATTTGCCTGCTTGCATAAGTAAATATCTATTAATGATTGAAGTCCTTTTTTTGTTCTTTGATATCAGTACCGTATCATTTGCCTATCTCAAGTTAACATTAAGTGCTCATACCAAGTATGTGTCCTGTGCGCCTGATGATGTTTTCATTGTACAACAAGAGAAAAGTTATAGAAAGTGTCCCTGTCGCAGGCCACTTTTTATGTTCTGTATTCTCTGTTGGTTATTTAATTTGACTGCTGCTGATTGATCCCAGTACATTTTCTTGATAATCTGAATATCTTTCCCATCAATATTTAAGTATCTTGACATCTTGATTATTTTTGTGTGTTACTTTTTCGAATGACTTGCAATAGCGTGAGGATGCCCGGCCTATAATCGACACTGAAAAACATAACTGTTGGTAAATAATGAAATGCAATCTTTGCTCGAATTTATTTTCAGTCATTATTTGTTGGAGGATTGCTTTCTGACTGTGAGGTGCTCAAAGTGGTTACAGTTGCCTATAAGACTGCAATCAAATGTGACTGGTAGATGTATTAGCATTTACGTTTTCTCTGGATGGACTGGCCATTTTGTGGAAGATCAGTTCTCTATTGTTTATTGAGAATCAAACATAATGCAAGAGGATCGTTCATTGCACCAAGAAACACATGGAACTCATGTACCAGTCAAATACAAGTGGATAAAGAGATACGGAGAAGACATTGGCGTTGGATAGGACACACTCTTCGGAAGCCACCTGAGAGTATTCCACGACACGCCCTTTTTTTAATCTCGACAATTTATCATTTCTGTTGTTGACCTTCTGCCAAGTCATTCTCTTAAGCTGTCTGGTATCTTTTCTCTTTGCTTCCCTCTATCTCTTCGTCCCTCAATTTTCACAGTTGTCACAATATATTCAGCTGTTGTATTCTAATAACATGGCCAAAAAATGATGATTGTTTCTTCCTAATTTTGGAAATTAGTTTTCTTTTGCTTTGGCTTCGTTCAGAACGTTTTCATTACTCTTCTTAGCTGTCCGTGGTATTCTCAACATTCTCCTTGTTTTCTTACTAGCTCAGATTGTTTACAATGATGATTCAGAGATACAGACCAATTCTTCCTGGTTCCCAACGTTAAAAGCTCTCACCTGCGACAATTAATACCCTTCCTGGTCCGCCAGGTTGGATACATGGTATCTGTGTATTTGCTGCAGGAACAGGCATCCAGTAGACTATGACGCCCACTTACACATGACAACAACCACATCGTAGCAATAGATAAATGGGTCCTGGTGTATGGCTGTGGGCGTTTCGAGCACAGCTACTTGGCATGTTTCATTGTGTGCATTGCCGTTAAAAAAATTAAATTTCTGACGTCTCATCTACTCAATGATTGAGGGTTATTGTTCCAAACCAGTTTACATTTTGTCAATCCCAGCGTTGAGCGACGCCCGCAGGGCTGCAGTCACGTCCTCCACACACTATTGCTAAATTTGCTCGGCGTACTATTATATTATAGTAAAGAGAAAAGTAAAGAGCCCGTCACGACACGTGGCGTATAGGGAATATGGTGTTAGTGACCATAATTTTAACAGACCTTCAGTACATGATTTTTTGGGGTAATGTGGTCGGTATTACGTCCGTACCGCTTTACTTTCCCAGAAAAATCCGGTACCCATTTAAGGATGGGTGAACCGTCGGTCAGGATCGAACCCGACCTATTGTCCTTTGTGGTTCAGTTCACTAACCACTGAGCCATCGCGGCTCCCACTATTATACTATGATAGCGTTATATTATTATTATTATTATATTATTATTATTGTGTTATTATTATATTATTATTATTATATTGTTATTAAATGGGTTAAAATAAATAATTAAATGTGTTTATAATAGCTATATATAATATATATATATAATTATAAAATAAATATAAGTAATAATATATAATAATATATAATAATATAAATAATTGAGAAGCACACAGTTAAGAGCAAAACCTTTAACTAAACATACAGAGAAGTAAGATAGTGTCCATTGACAAAATAAAAAAAAAACTAACCGAAAAACATCAACAGTGAAGGACTTGAATGAAATTGTAACATGAATATACGGGATCTGTAACAATGGAGACTGGCAGGAAGAGATCAAAAGAAGATTACTAATAACAACACATCAACTTAACGCCATGAAGAACTTGTGGCACAATACCAGCAAGGCAGTACAATTAAAATGACTAGGGGCATGTATCTTCCCGATAATAAATTATGGTTGTAAATCATGGACAATATCTCAAATAGCAAGTAAGAAAATCAATTCATTCAAAACAAATTGCTGCTGAAAAATCCTTGAGATACCTTGGATAATGAAAACGAGCAATGAAGATTTGTTGAAAGATTTCAACATTAAAAAGAACTGGCTTATAAACACCATTATACAGAGGAAATTAAAATACAATAGTCACGTCAGAAGACAGCGGGCAGGAAAGACCAATAATGGACGGCATGGTTTCTGGGTGACGCATCAGGGGCAGACCAAAAAGAAGGTGGTTTCAAGATATCAGGAAGACCTTGAACATGGCAAAAGAAGAAGTGAGAGATCGGTCTAGAGACATATTTTTTTTCAGACGGGCTGTGGCGAGTGCATCGTTCTGTGTGAGATCTGGCTAGAGACAGAGATTCTTTCAGACGGGCTGTGGCGAGTGCATCGTTCTGTGTGAGATCTGGCTAGAGACAGAGATTCTTTCAGACGGGCTGTGGCGAGTGCATCGTTCTGTGTGAGATCTGTCTAGAGACATAGATTCTTTCAGGCGGTCTATGATGATTGTAATGTGCTGTTGGAGATATGGCTAGGACAGAGATTCTATCAGACAGGCTGTGGTGAATGTTACGTTCTACACTCGACATACAACCTGATGATGATTATTATTTTATTATCGCAATAGTAACTTGGCGTCCTCGTCTCCACGGTCATGACTCAGATACGCCCTAGTATGTAAAGACACGAGACACCGCTGACCTTAGCAACCATTTCCACAACTGGTACCTTACTTTAGAGAGAGATCAACGAGCTACTAGTCGCAGATAATCAGACATTGATGGTGCATGAACTTGAAGAAATAAAAGACACCAAGAACACCTCGACAAACTGAACAATATATACGCCCAGTACAACATCAACATATTCTAAACAAAAGTGATGAATCTCCCAGAACAAAAGTGATGAATCTCCCAGAACAAAAGTGATGAATCTCCCAGAACAAAAAGTGATGAATCTTCCAAAACAAAAGTGATGAATCTTTCAAAATAAAAGTGATAAATCTATCAAAGCAGAAATGATAAATCTATCAAAACAAAAGTGATGAATCTATCAAAACAAAAGTGATAAATCTATCAAAGCAGAAATGATAAATCTATCAAAACAAAAGTGATGAATCTATCAAAACAAAAGTGATAGATCTATCAAAACAAAAGTGATAAATCTATCAAAACAAAAGTGATGAATTGGAGTTATGGGACTCCAAGAATCGGGAGTAAAGCTGGGCACAAGTATGACAGCGTGAGTGAAAGGGTGGATTAGAAGTGTGTATTATCAGGTTGTTCACTTTATCTGTTGGACTATCTGCTCAACTCCAGTGAAGTTGATTCTTCTAGTTCATTCTAGTGAAGTCGATTTCAGTGAGGAAGATTTCAATGAAATCGATTCCAGTAAGGTCGATTTCAGTGAGGAAGATTTCAATGAAATCGATTCCAGTAAGGTCGATTTCAGTGAGGAAGATTTCAATGAAATCGATTCCAGTAAGGTCGATTTCAGTGAGGAAGATTTCAGTGAGATCGATTCCAGTAAGGTCGATTTCAGTCAGACTGATTTCAGTAGTGGATAATAGCGTTTTTATTTCCCGCGCATTGCACACATTTTTAGAAGTGAAATTATATAATGAATCGGCGTGACTATAATAGAGAGTATGTTCATATATGAAGATAGGGAACAAGTAGTGGGGTGTAACATATACACCTACAAGGTATGGTGACAACTTTTTAAAAAAAATTACAATACAAAATAGTTGACGTTTCGGCCTACATCGTGAGAAAATCGGGACAACAAAAACAGACAACGAAACGAAGATATATTTTACGACATATTCTAGAATAATAAAACTAATACCACTTTGAAGGAAAAGATACAACGATTAGAAAATATGTAAAGAGAATATACTATATTACGTGTGTTGTGTAAAAAAAGGGGGGAGGAGGAGGAGGAGGAGGGAAAATTAAAGTAAAATATGTTTATAAAAATTGAGTCACTTAGCTGAACCGTTCTGTCGGAAAGCCATTATTTATGTCATAATATGTGATGATAACATAACGTGTAACCTATTATATCATACACTTGAAAGGGTTTGAGTATTGGATAACTTGAAAAGCGTACAAGTATCTATCTATCTTTTGTTCGCTTGAAGTATTGTGTATATCTGTAGTGTCGTTTCTTGTTTTTTTTTTGTTTTTTTTTTAGTTCCTGCAGAGGCTCATATAGTTTTGTTTATTGTGTTGTAAATCGTTTTGCCAATGGGTTTTCTCACTCTACTATATTAAGTACTATATTCAATAAGGTCTTGAAGTATGTGTTCGGCGGTCTTAGGTACCTGTCCCACATGTACATGTAGTTGAGGTGTCAATCCTGAACTTTGTTTACATGAGGATACAGTAAATTTTATAGTTGATATTGTACATAGAAATAACAAAATAATACTCTATTATCCTGTCGCTACACGCTACACTCAGATCGCCATACCCGTGTACTTTTTAGAAGTTCATCAAAGTTGACTCGTGCACAGGCATCTAAAGTATAGAATATAGAGGGATATGATTCAGGACGGACGTGCTCAGTGATTGTGATCTTGGTTATAGTGTTACTGGCTACATTAGGTGTAGAGTGGACGAGATGTTGATTATAATGTGACTGGCTACATTAGGTGTAGAGTGGACGAGATGTTGATTATAATGTGACTGGCTACATTAGGTGTAGAGTGGACGAGATGTTGATTATAGTGTGACTGGCTACATTAGGTGTAGAGTGGACGAGATGTTGATTATAGTGTGACTGGCTACATAATGTGTAGAGTGGACGAGATGTTGATTATAGTCTGACTGGCTACATTAGGTGAGAGTGGACGAGATGTTGATTATAGTGTTACTGGCTACATTAGGTGTAGAGTGGACGAGATGTTGATTATCGTGTGACTGGCTACATTAGGTGTAGAGTGGACGAGATGTTGATTATAGTGTGTGACTGGCTACATAATGTGTAGAGTGGACGAGATGTTGATTATAGTGTGTGACTGGCTACATAATGTGTAGTGTGGACGAGATGTTGATTATAGTGTGTGACTGGCTACATTAAGTGTAGTGTGGACGAGATGTTGATTATAGTGTGACTGGCTACATAAGGTGTAGAGTGGACGAGATGTTGATTATAGTGTGACTGGATACATTATGTGTAGTGTGGATGAGATGTCGATTATAGTGTGTGAATGACTACTTTATGTGTATTGTGGAAGGGATGTCGATTATAGTGTGTGAATGACTACATTATGTGTAGTGTGGACGAGATGTTGATTATAGTGTGTATGGCTACATTATGTGTAGTGTGGACGAGATGTTAATTATAGTGTGTGAATGGCTACATTATGTGTAGTGTGGACGAGATGTTGATTATAGTGTGTGAATGACAACATTACATGTAGTGTGGACGAGATGTTTATTGTAGTGTGTGACTGACTACATTACGTGTAGTGTGGACGAGATATTGATTATAGTGTGTGACTGGCTACATTATGTGTAGTGTGGACGAGATGTTGATTATAGTGTGTGAATGACAACATTACATGTAGTGTGGACGAGATGTTTATTGTAGTGTGTGACTGACTACATTATGTGTAGTGTGGACGAGATGTTGATTATAGTGTGTGAATGACAACATTACATTTAGTGTGGACGAGATGTTTATTGTAGTGTGTGACTGACTACATTATGTGTAGTGTGGACGAGATGTTGATTATAGTGTGTATGGCTACATTATGTGTAGTGTGGACGAGATGTTAATTATTGTGTGTGACTGACTACATTATGTGTAGTGTGGACGAGATGTTGATTATAGTGTGTGACTGGCTACATTATGTGTAGTGTGGACGAGATGTTAATTATAGTGTGTGACTGACTACATTATGTGTAGTGTGGGCGAGATGTTGATTATAGTGTGTGACTTACTACATTATGTGTAGTGTGGACGAGATGTTAATTATAGTGTGTGACTGACTACATTTTGTGTAGTGTGGACGAGATGTTAATTATAGTGTGTGACTGGCTACATTATGTGTAGTGTGGACGAGATGTTGATTATAGTGTGTGACTGACTACATTATGTGTAGTGTGGACGAGATGTTAATTATAGTGTGTGACTGGCTACATTATGTGTAGTGTGGACGAGATGTTCATTATAGTGTGTGACTGACTACATTATGTGTAGTGTGGACGAGATGTTAATTATAGTGTGTGACTGACTACATTATGTGTAGTGCGGACGAGATGTTGATTATAGTGTGTGACTGACTACATTATGTGTAGTGTGGACGAGATGTTAATTATAGTGTGTGACTGGCTACATTATGTGTAGTGTGGACGAGATGTTGATTATAGTGTGTGAATGACAACATTACATGTAGTGTGGACGAGATGTTGATTATAGTGAGTGAATGGGTACATTATGTGTAGTGTGGACGAGATGTTGATTATATTGTGTGAATGGCTACAGTATATATAGCATGGACGAGATGTTGATTATAGTGTGTGACTGACTACATTATGTGTAGTGTGGACGAGATGTTGATTATAGTGAGTGAATGGCTACATCATGTGTAGTGTGGACGAGATGTTGATTATAGTGTGTGAATGGCTACATTATGTGTAGTGTGGACGAGATGTTGATTATAGTGAGTGAATGGGTACATTATGTGTAGTGTGGACGAGATGTTGATTATATTGTGTGAATGGCTACAGTATATATAGCATGGACGAGATGTTGATTATAGTGTGTGACTGGCTACATTAGGTGTGGAGTGGGCGAAATGTCGATTATAGTGTGTGACTGGCTACATTATGTGTAGTGTGGACGAGATGTTGATTATAGTGTGTGAATGGCTACAGTATATATAGCATGGACGAGATGTTGATTATAGTGTGTGACTGGCTACATTAGGTGTGGAGTGGACTAGTTGTTGATTATAGTGTGTGAATGGCTACATTATGTGTAGTGTGGACGAGATGTTAATTATAGTGAGTGAATGGCTACATTATGTGTAGTGTGGACGAGATGTTGATTATAGTGTGTGACAGGCTACATCAGGTGTGGGGTGGGCGAAATGTCGATTATAATGTGTGAATAGCTATATTATGTTTAGTGTGGATGAGATGTTGATTATAGTGTGTGAATGGCTACATTATATGTAGTGTTGACGAGATGTTGATTATAGTGTGTGAATGGCTACATTATGTGTAGTGTGTGACTGGCCTATTATGTGTAGTGTGTGACTGGCCTATTATGTGTAGTGTGTGACTGGCTACATTATGTTTAGTGTGTGACTGGCTACATTATGTGTAGTGTGGACGAGATGTTGATTATTGTGTGTGAATGGCTACATTATGTGTAGTGTGTGACTGGCTACATTCGGTGTGGAATGTCCAAGAATCTTTGGCAGTTAAAAATAGAAAAGAGTAGGTAAAAAATGGCCGCTGTCTGGGCAAATTAATAAGAAAAATCTCAGGAAAACGTTAAAACTCTGAATGATAACAATATAAGAGTAAATCTGTAGTCGAAGAATATCTGCTCGTATGTCGGGGGAACACCTGACCACACGGTTGCTAGTGCCAAAAATATGAAAAAGTGAAATTTAAGCAAAATTCAGTCTCTCTATGCTTCACTAGAGATATAAAGCTGGTGAACGCAAGGAAACAAACAGATGTCTCTAAGTGGACCCGATCCAGCCACTTAATGTGTGTGAGAACAGCTATCTTAATCTGACCTCAACAATAAGAAAAATAAGCACTACCGAGACTAAAGCTGTTAGATGCATGGCAGCAAACGACATAAGAGATACGATCACAAAATGAACTGAGTTAAAAAAAAAAAATGGTTTCTGGCCACGTGAAAAGGGAGAAAGGTCTAAACAAAACACAGACAACCTTTAATGTTACGAGAACACCAGACTCAAGGACCGTCCACAAAAATAATGGATTGGTGGAATATTATAAATGCTGGGAAACAACAGCAACACAGGCCAACAGAAGAGCAGAAGACCGCAAATTATATTTCCTCTCGACGCTGAAAGGCATATACGGAAGGAAAGAAGAGAAATACAGTGGACGCCCCTTCCCCCTGCCCCAGTGGTCGAGTTTGTAAACATGCAGGTGTACTGACGTCCTCAATATTTTGACTTACCTGTTGACATACATGACTGTACTACCGTGGAGGTGACTTTCAAGCTTGATTTAACCCCTGGACTTCGTTTCGAGAGGGGCGGGGCAGAATGATTGAGCAGTGGCGGACATCCATCATCTTCTGTGCATTTCCCCGCTGGGCACAGGGCATCAACAACTGCCTGTTCGTAATTTATTTTTGTTTATGGGATTGTTTTCGCCTGTCAGTGTCACCAATAATTGGTTCACCACTCAGGGACGGCCATCCAGCAAATAAGTGCGGTGATCGACCCACACCTGACTGCATGCGTCCAGGATAGGCGAATAACATAGCTGGTCAAGACCTTGCTACAACACCCCCCTCCCCCCGCGATGCTCCTGAAGACATACTATCCAACAAGTTAGGATCGAAGAGGAGAATCAACCAAGTGAAGACATACTATCCAACAAGTGAGGATCGAAGAGGAGAATAAACCAAGTGAAGACATACTATCCAACAAGTGAGGATCGAAGAGGAGAATCAACCAAGTGAAGACATACTATCCAACAAGTGAGGATCGAAGAGGAGAATCAACCAAGTGAAGACAAACTATCCAACAAGTGAGGATCGAAGAGGAGAATCAACCAAGTGAAGACATACTATCCAACAAGTGAGGATCGAAGAGGAGAATCAACCAAGTGAAGACATACTATCCAACAAGTGAGGATCGAAGAGGAGAATCAACCAAGTGAAGACATACTATCCAACAAGTGAGGATCGAAGAGGAGAATCAACCAAGTGAAGACATTCTATCCAACAAGTGAGGATCGAAGAGGAGAATCAACCAAGTACTCACAATTGTGCTGAAGTCGAATGTGTTGGGCCGAAAGGCACAAATAAACCACAAAACAACGCATTTACTCCATCTTAACGCCCTTGATATGGACGGATGACGAAGAGGGTTATCCATTCCTTTAGTGCTCACCTGGTGAACGACAGCAAGAAAAGAAAGATTCGCCAATCTCATTTACATTTTCTCTGATTTATTCTTTTATATCCTGCCCGTCTTCATATTCTGTAAGTGACTGTCGAAGTTTTGCTGGTTGATTTTTAGTAAACTACGGGTTGGTATCAATCGACACAGATGGTTGATTTTTAGTAAACTACGGGTTGGTATCAATCGACACAGATGGTTGATTTTTAGTAAACTACGGGTTGGTATCAATCGACACAGATGGTTGATTTTTAGTAAACTACGGGTTGGTATCAATCGACACAGATGGTTGATTTTTAGTAAACTACGGGTTGGTATCAATCGACACAGATGGTTGATTTTTAGTAAACTACGGGTTGGTATCAATCGACACAGATGGTTGATTTTTAGTAAACAACGGGTTGATATTAATAGACACAGATGGTTGATTTTTAGTAAACAACGGGTTGATATTAATAGACACAGATGGTTGATTTTTAGTAAACAACGGGTTGATATTAATAGACACAGATGGTTGATTTTAGTAAATAAGGGGAGGGGGGGCAATAAAGTCAGGGCGTAGAGTGGTTGGTAGATGACAGAAGGAGAAAACATAGCGATACGTGTGGGTGGGCTTGATAGGTTGGCTCAAGACAGAATAGATCTCTAGTTATGGATGTGCCAGGGCAAAAAGAAGGTTAATCACCGTCATCGGGTGCCATAGGCACGTGACGTAGGCGATTTTCTCTCTCCACATCACTCGATTCTTCATTCATGCCTTCATTTCTGACCGGGATTTTTTATTTAGCCATTTGGATAAGCTATTATATATTTTATCTCTTGTGTCTTTATCTCCTATATTTTATCCTCTGCTCGTCTATCACTTTTTTTCAACCTATTGTTATAGTATTCTCAATGCCTTCTTTTCGCATAACATGCCCAATAAATGTCGATTGTCTCTTCCTTATGATGTTGGTGATATTTCTGGCTTCTTCAGCTCGTTTTAAACACTCTTCTTTTGTAATTTTTGCTATCATTTTCGTTGCATTCTTCTGATAAACCACATCTCAGCTGCCTCTAATGTTCTTTGTGTTGTTTTACTTATCGTCCATAAATCGCTTCCATATAGTAGAACAGATTCGATGTACCACTTTAGGATACTTGTTCTAACATTAGTTGGCGCAAGGAAGAAATTAATTCATTTACGTTTACAAACATTATATACGGTTTGTTAATGTTACTAAACAATTTGTTACGAGTATTAATATTTGCCAGCTTTCATCCCTGACGAAGTCCCTAGAGACTAGGAACTGAGTTTTTCGTGTTAATTTGTTTTTCTCCGGCAGCCTTGTACAATGGGGTCCCTCGCCGCACAGGCAGATAACTCCGTCTTCAGGGGTACTTATAATTTTGTTTCCGTTGATGTGTAATTGACCTTTCAAGCCGGGCCTCGCTGCTGAGACCAAGGGTTGTTGCCACAAAGAGAAATCACAAATAAAAATCCTAACTGGTGCCGCCGGGATTTGAACTCACAACCTCTCTGTCTCGAGACCGACGTCTTGCCTCGAGACCAAGCAGTACCCATAATTATCTGGTCTGTAATAGCGAACAGATCACACACAAGGACAGAGGGAGGGAAAGACAGTGGGGGAGGAGGCAGAGAGAAATATGTTGTTTTTTTCTGCCAGAACGCAGTTGCAGATCGTAGCACACGGAGAACATAATAAAAAACATAAATCGGCACAGCAACATTGGAGGCAGCGTTGATATAAGGTTTAGAAGAGAAAACGCGCAGGAGAAAGGAGACCAGGCCAGGCACCAAGCGTTCATCTTGTTCATTCGACGGTCGGATCTGTCTATCCAATACTGGCAGCAAAACAGCTTCCTGCTTAAGAAGGCACATATTTTTTCCAAATTACTGACTTTTCCTGATAGTTAGATAACAACCGTCTGTCAAAATTCCAAAGGCCATATATATGTAGGAGCCGCGATAGCTCAGTGGTTAGTGAACTGGACTACAAAGGACAAGAGGTGGTGTTCGATCCCAACCGACGGCTTCCAGGTTCACCCAGCCTTTAATGGGTACCGGATTTTTTTCTGGGAAAGTAAAGCGGCACGTGCGTAATACCGACCAAGTTACCCCAAAAATCATGTACTGAAGGTCTGTAAAATGTATGGTCACTAACACCATATTCCCTATACGCCATTTGGCGTGACGAGGGTACTTTACTTTATTTATATATATATATATTGATCAGAAGTTGTGTTTATATTAGTAAATATTTGGCTTACACTAGTAGGAATCAAATAAGGAAGGAAATCCATGCGCGATAATATCGTGCTGAAATCGGATGTGTTGAACGAAAGAAAGACACAGTTGATGCAGTTTTAGGTGAGCAACGACACAGCGTAAATGCAACTCAATGAACATCCTTTTAGGTGCATGAGATGTAGAGGGACGATTGTCGGACGGGTGATTGTCGAGTAAAATGGTTGTCGGACGAGTGATTGTGGGGCCAGTGATTGTCGAGCGAGATTGATTGTGGGGCCAGTGATTGTCGGGCGAGTGCTGCAGAAAACAAAATATCATCTCTCTGTAATGTCTATAAGAAGATGCATAATTCAACCTTACCTAGTTTGTTTATATGAGAAGACCGTGTGCTCGTGCGCGCAACCTTTCATCCGGTATTCGCCACTTCAACACGAAGTTTAAAGTCAATAAAGCAATTTCAAATTGAGTGTGGTACAGTTTTACTGTAGCGTTACACATGATACTGGACTATCGCAAGTGAGATAGTCGGGCGTACTGCATTATCCATGCACGTTTAACTCATCCAATTGAAGCTGTTGTACCATACAGATTAACGGTCAGTGGACAGAAAGCTGGAAAGATTTTATCAAAGTTTCTTTAAGAGAAGCTTAGGTATAGCCTCCTAGAAAACGCTTGCTCGAACATCACTTATGGAGCTGCTCCGACACTGTAAGCACCTGCCTGCATCCAGAAACACGGAAACAGCGAGGCACGAAGAAAACACGCAGTCAGGAAGAGTAGACAAAACTCATATGTTATCTGAATTGGACTTTACAGTTGACTCCATACACAAGAATGGGGCAACAACACAAGTTTACAGCTGTTGGTACCTGCAGTGAGTTTCTCTTGTTATATATCTATATATACGGGGGAAAAATCATCGCCGCGTCTGTCTATGATTGGTCAATCTTTAAACTGAGTAGATCTAAGATCAATCTTTAAACTGAGTAGATCTACGATCAATCTTTAAACTGAGTAGATCTACGCTCAATCTTTAAACTGAGTAGATCTACGCTCAATCTTTAAACTGAGTAGATCTACGCTCAATCTTTAAACTGAGTAGATCTACGCTCAATCTTTAAACTGAGTAGATCTACGAGCAATCTTTAAACTGAGTAGATCTAGGCTCAATCTTTAAACTGAGTAGATCTACGATCAATCTTTAAACTGAGTAGATCTACGATCAATCTTTAAACTGAGTAGATCTACGATCAATCTTTAAACTGAGTAGATCTACGATCAATCTTTAAACTGAGTAGATCTAAGATCAATCTTTAAACTGAGTAGATCTACGATCAATCTTTAAACTGAGTAGATCTACGATCAATCTTTAAACTGAGTAGATCTACGATCAATCTTTAAACTGAGTAGATCTACGATCAATCTTTAAACTGTGTAGATCTACGCTCAATCTTTAAACTGAGTAGATCTACGCTCAATCTTTAAACTGAGTAGATCTACGATCAATCTTTAAACTGAGTAGATCTACGATCAATCTTTAAACTGAGTAGATCTACGATCAATCTTTAAACTGAGTAGATCTACGCTCAATCTTTAAACTGAGTAGATCTACGCTCAATCTTTAAACTGAGTAGATCTACGATCAATCTTTAAACTGAGTAGATCTAGGCTAAATCTTTAAACTGAGTAGATCTAGGCTCAATCTTTAAACTGAGTAGATCTACGATCAATCTTTAAACTGAGTAGATCTACGATCAATCTTTAAACTGAGTTGATCTAGGCTCAATCTTTAAACTGAGTAGATCTACGCTCAATCTTTAAACTGAGTAGATCTACGCTCAATCTTTAAACTGAGTAGATCTACAAAGATACTCTGGAAATGCTTGGCCTAAACATCAACGGATACGTGATTAATAACCAAAGATGTGTCAAAGTTACTTTATACCTTCCCTTCCAAGATGTCTTTTAGAAGGCTGTGATGTCTGTTCACATTTCTTTTTTTTTTTTTTTATAAATTATAATCTTTTTTCGAATTGTGCTAAGTAGTTCTTTTTTCATTTTTAGCTGATTCAGAACTTCTTTGTTTGTCTTCTTTTCCTTCCACCCAATTCTCCCCATTTTCCTATAGATCCACATTTCAAAGGCTCCAGTTTTCTGCTCTGTTTTCTGATTTTTACCCATGTTTCTGCACCGTACAAGAAGGTTGAGTAAATATAGCATTTTGATATTCGTAGTTTTAGTTCTCATGTTATTTGCTTTGATATGCGTATATTTTTCATGTTAAAATTTGTTTACTATTCCTATTGTTTTATTTGTTTCTGTCTTCCATTTTCCATCGGTTATTGCAATGTGACCAAGATAGCTAATATTTTGAACTCTTTCTAGGTTCTTTCCATCTTGTTCAATATCTACTTGTATATTTGGTGTGTTTTCTCTGCTAATAATCATAGTTTTAGTCTTATTCATATTTATATTCAAAGCATATTCTTTGCTTGTATTGTTTATTTTGTTTACTAGTTGATTTATGGAATAAATAAAAATGGGTGGGCATATAAGAAAGCAAATAATGATACCGCTGTCATTAATATACATGCACACTTAATCCACAACTCCGCTGCTATCTAAATATGCTTTCCTACACCTGTCTTTGATATTATGTTCTGACGGTACTACCTTTGTCTTTTGGCCATTTCATTTATCGACCCGTACCTTGTATCATGTTATCGTAATACTCTATCATTGGTATCAGCAACACCCGCATTGTTAAAGCTGCTACCTTCACCTGTCTTTCTAGACACTTTTGGCAAAACAGCAAACTGACAACTAAAACAAAGGCTGCAGTTTACAACGCTTGCATCTTTAGTATCCTGTACGGCAGCGAATCATAGGCAACTTATGTAAAGCAGGAGAGAATGTTAAATGCATTTCATATGCGATGTCAGCGCCGTATTCTTGGTATCACCTAGAAGGACAAAGTGCCAACCTTGGAGGTCCTCACCCGCACAGGCATCCCGAACATCTACTCGCTGCTCAAACCGCGTAGGCTGGTTTGCCCGCTAACACCGTATGGTATGAAAGATGGTCGCAAACTAAAAAAAACACTTTGTGGGCCGCAATCTTTGCAAAAACACTCTAAAGCTCTAACTCAAGCAAGAAGCAGACAGACTTCTTAGAAAAAGAGAATACACGACGAAAGAAAAGAAAAACATTTATAGGGGCGCTGCACAATCCATAGTCAGCTATGACTGACGGAGACTGCTACTACAGCTTCTACTGTATTAACATGTGTTTTTGTTTATCTCCAACAGATTCCATCACTGGACACATCTCTAGAGAAACACTCTCCACAACTATCATCCTCTGTAAACAAGCGCCATGTCGGCGTCCCAGTTTGATGATCTCCTGGGCGAATTCGGCAGTAGTTCGACCGTTACGCACACAAAGACCAGCTCCCACGCAGTTTTTGACGATGACTTCAATCTCTTGGGACAGTCAAGGCCAGTAGTTCACACATCACATGCACGAGACTCCGAGCTTTTGTTGGATTTCTCTTCTGATTCCGAGGTATTTACCGTGTGTTATCTTTGTTTGTGACACAATGTTTGCTTTGACTGTTCATAACCAAATTTCTTCTTGTACTTTCTATGAACTTTTATCATCTGTAACCGAACTTCTTTCTATGAGTTATCGACTGTTGTCTGGTTTTCTGAACAGAATATCTCATGAGAGTTTGCTCTTTTTGTAACTGTAATTGTTGTCGAGTATCTACGATAGTGAAATCCTGTCAGGGTTTCTTGGTATTCTGGGAATAAATCAGCAACATTTAAAGCACAGCACGCGATAGTCGTGTCCAATCCTACAATGAATTTACTTTCTCTGCACCACCAGAAATAAGTGAGGAGTGTATCAGAGAGTTACATAGATCCTGGCCTGTCCCACGGAACTGAGTCATGAACAGTTAATGTAGCTAATAGATTATCGTGCCCACAGAAATCAATGTCCACATAAGAGTGTATTAGAGAGTTACATAGATCCTGTCCCACGGAACTGAGTCATGAACAATTAATGTAGCTAATAGATTATTGTGCCCACAGAAATCAATGTCCACATAAGAGTGTATTAGAGAGTTACATAGATCCTGCCCCACGGAACTGAGTCATGAACAATTAATGTAGCTAATAGATTATTGTGCCCACAGAAATCAATGTCCACATAAGAGTGTATTAGAGAGTAACATAGATCCTGGCCTGTCACACGGAACTGAGTCATGAACAGTTAATGTAGCTAATAGATTACTGTGCCCACAGAAATCAATGTCCACGTAAGAGTGTATTAGAGAGTTACATAGATCCTGGCCTGTCCCACGGAACTAAGTCATGAACAGTTAATGTAGCTAATAGATTACTGTGCCCACAGAAATCAATGTCCACATAAGAGTGTATTGTATAATAACAATTACAAGTAAAGAGCCCGCCTCGCAACGTGGCTTATAGGGAATATGGTGTTAGTGGCCATCATTTTTACAGACACATGATTCTTAGGGCAATGGGGTCGATATTACGCCCGTGCCGCATTACTTTCCCAGAAAAAAATCCGGTACCCAATTAAGACTAGGTGAACCTGGAAGCCGTCGATCATGATCGAAGCGACATCTTGCCCTTGGTAGTCCAGTTCACTAACCACTGAGCTATCTCCTATAAGAAAGAATAATTCATAATTCTAGAATACTTTAGTCATCGAGCGAACGAAAGCAAGCAGCATAAGAATGTATGGGGGGGGGGGCTACGTAAATCTATTGTTTACATAAGAATGTATTGGGGGGGGGGCTACGTAACTTTATTGACATAAGACTGTAGAGAAATAGCTCGGGCAGCTAAAATGAGTCACGGAGGAGGCTACATCTTGGCTGAAGCCTTTGCACACATAGAAGAACTGTTGAAGCGCTATATACCGTAGTATCTTCTATGGCCATTACATGGGAAAAAGGAAGTTCAAAGTACTGTAACAGCGGGATAAAAGGGAAACAAAGAGGCACAGGAAGCAGACTAAAATTATTAGAGGATTTAACAGATTGAAATGTGATACGTTCTTTGGCGTGACACGTGATGATTGTTGTTGTGATTATTTCCTCGTTATTATCGCCATTGTTGTTGGAGAAGGCTGTCTTTTACTTCTGCTGTTACTGGCTGAACAAGATGGGTGTTGACTTCTCGGGCACCCGCTAAAGGGTGACAGTCGGAGCACAGTCATTTCCGGTTGATAAATTACCGCATGAGCTAACCCTGTCACAATGTAGGCTGTGATGGGATTTGGGTGAAGGGGGATGCGCAGACACACACACACATTCTCGTTAGCAAACATCGAAGCAGCTGAAGCATACATACATCCGGCTGCTGAATCATGACAGAGAGTAACCATGCCATCACGTCATGAGACACATACAGAAGATCTGATTGGTCGGCTACTCTCAGCACGTTCTTTTATCTATTGGTTTTGTCCCGTATTGCGCATGTACATTTTCACTATGGTGACGTCATATATTAAGACAGAAGTCCCAACAAAGGAAAAGGCTTCCATTAAATGCGCACTTAAAGTAAATCGGGGAGTGTTAAAGCAGGTTAATGAATTCATAGTGGAAACGATGGTAGGTGTACAACAAAGATGAGTTGCAGTTAAGTTCAGAAGGTAGGTGTACAACAAAGGTGAGATGCACTTAAGTTCAGAAGGTAGTTGTACAACAAAGGTGAGATGCACTTAAGTTCAGAAGGTAGTTGTACAACAAAGGTGAGATGCACTTAAGTTCAGAAGGTAGGTGTACAACAAAGGTGAGATGCACTTAAGTTCAGAAGGTAGGTGTACAACAAAGGTGAGATGCAGTTAAGTTCAGATGGTAGGTGTACAACAAAGGTGAGATGCAGTTAAGTTCAGAAGGTAGGTGTACAACAGAGGTGAGGTGCAGTTAAGTTCAGAAGGTAGGTGTACAACAAAGGTGAGATGCAGTTAAGTTCAGAAGGTAGGTGTACATCAAAGATGAGATGCAGTTAAGTTCAGAAGGTAGGTGTACAACAGAGGTGAGGTGCAGAATAGTTTGGACAAGGAATGAAAAGGATGATAATGAACAACCAAATTCTGACCATGGGAATAAGAAAAATAGTTCTTCGGTGTTATCTGGAGCCAGTCTTGACGTATGGATGCGAATTCTGGACAGTTGACAAGAAAATCATTGGAGGTCACATAAATGTTGTTTTACTGGGGAGGATACCATGAGGAGCTAAACTATGTAATGAGAATGTTCTAAAAGTGGCCAAACAAAAAAAAAAAGTAAAGTAAAGTACCCCCCGTCACGCCAAGTGGCGTATAGGGAAATATGGTGTTAGTGACCCTATATTTTACAGACCTTCAGCACATGATTTTTGGGGTAATGTGGTCGGTATTACGCCCGTGCTGCTTTACTTTCCCAGAAAAAATCCGGTACCCATTTAAGGCTGGGTGAACCCGAAGCCGTCGGTTGGGATCGAACCCTACCCCTTGTCCGTAGTAGTCCAGTTTCACTAACCACTGAGCTATCGCGGCTCCCACTAATTTTTAGGGAAGGCCAAACAAAAAGAAAGCTAATTTCCAACATCAGAATGAATTAAGAATACTATTTTTGGCCTGTAATGGGAAGGAATAACTGGAATAATTTGTGGCAACAGGAAAAAAAAAACTGAGAGGAGAGATAGAGCAAAGCAGAGACAAATTTACTTGCCAGTTTGAGTTAATGATTTGATATGAAGCCAACAACAGGAATGTTAAACAAATGTCAAAATAGAAAGTTGAGTAGCGACATCATCACCTTTGTCAGCAAGCACGGTACCTAATGATGATGGGTATCAGTACAGAAATACTGCAAGCAACCTACAGCGACATCCAAACATTAATGTCGCGCCATTCGTAGACATTCGTTATGAGAGAACAAAGAGATACTAATCAAGTCTCAGGTAAGTTCTCACGGCAAAACAAGATTCTTTGTTGTAGATCATGTCGGATCAAATAAGTTATCACAGTGAAACACGACTATGTTGTAGATCATGTCGGGACAAATAAGTTATCACAGTGAAACACGACTATGTTGTAGATCATGTCGGGACAAATAAGTTATCACAGTGAAACACGACTATATTGTAGATCATGTCGGGACAAATAAGTTATCACAGTGAAACACGACTATGTTGTAGATCATGTCGGGACAAATAAGTTATCACAGTGAAACACGACTATGTTGTAGATCATGTCGGGACAAATAAGTTATCACAGTGAAACACGACTATGTTGTAGATCATGTCGGGACAAATAAGTTATCACAGTGAAACACGACTATGTTGTAGATCATGTCGGGACAAATAAGTTATCACAGTGAAACACGACTATGTTGTAGATCATATCGGGACAAATAAGTTATCACGGTGAAACACGACTATGTTGTAGATCATGTCGGGACAAATAAGTTATCACAGTGAAACATGACTATGTTGTAGATCATGTCGGGACAAATAAGTTATCACGGTGAAACACGACTATGTTGTAGATCATGTCGGGACAAATAAGTTATCACAGTTAAACACGACTATGTTGTAGATCGTGTCGGGACAAATAAGTTATCATAGTGAAACACGACTATGTTGTAGATCGTGTCGGTACAAATAAGTTATCACAGTTAAACATGACTATGTTGTAGATCATGTCGGGACAAATAAGTTATCACAGTTAAACATGACTATGTTGTAGATAATGTCGGTACAAATAAGTTATCACAGTTAAACATGACTATGTTGTAGATCATGTCGGGACAAATAAGTTATCACAGTTAAACATGACTATGTTGTAGATCGTGTCGGTACAAATAAGTTATCACAGTTAAACATGACTATGTTGTAGATCATGTCGGGACAAATAAGTTATCACAGTGAAACATGACTATGTTGTAGATCATGTCGGGACAAATAAGTTATCACAGTTAAACATGACTATGTTGTAGATCATATTGGAGACAAATATGTTTTCACAGGTAAAGAGACTCTTTAAGACTCTTCTCTCTACTCAGTATGAAGTATCCGTGGCACAATCTTGGTAGAATAACTTCATTGCTGCTTCAATTAAATTAACGATATGAAATATAACCACTCAACGTACCTTGTTGCTGACGTGTTAATGAACTTATATGTTAGGATGATGTTTTCAACTTGTGTCTTGCTGCTTCTCATGTTACTCTACTTTCCCTAGTCATTTCTCTCATTCTTCACGTCTCTGTCACAGTTCATGCAGCAGTCAGGAAGTGAAGTAACGAAAGGATTCACTTACAACAGTTGATAATTCTGGAGATGTTCACTCTGACTTAATTCTGGAGATGTTCACTCTGACTTAATTCTGGAGATGTTCAGACTTTGTGAATTTATAACATCTGTAAATAGGTAATTGGAGACCTTCGTCGTGGTGACCTTACTTGGTGATTGGGGACAATGTCACTATGACCCGATTTCGTGACTGGAAAAATTTTCATGGGGACCTAGTTGTGTTACTGCAGACCTTGTTGGTGTGACCAAGTCAATCAACTTGTTGTGATGACCATTATGGGGTGATCGAGGATCTTGCTGGTGTGACCAAGTCAATCAACTTGTTGTGATGACCTAAATGGGGTGATCGGAGACCTTGCTAGTGTGACCAAGTCAATCAACTTGCTGTGATGACCTAAATGTGGTGATCAGAGACCTTGCAGGTGGGACCAATTCAATCAACTTGTCGTGATTACCTTTATGGGGTGATTGAAGATCTTGTCATAATGATCGTATCGAGTCTTTAGTTGACTTTGCATTGTGAACGTGACTGAAATCTATGTCATGGTTGACATAGTGAATGCTAGAGGATATTGACATAGCAACAACCATATCGATGCCAATGTTTTCTACAGACAGTCTCAGGCCCCTTTTCTTCAACATGAAACGTCAGTGTCGTCACCAAACATAATTCTGCAAAGTTCAATGACCGTCTTCTCAAGCAGTTTAAAGTATACTTCCTCATCTCAGGAACTCTAAAGTATACTCCTCTTCTCATGCACTCTAAAGTATATACTTCCTCTTCTCAGGCACTCTAAAGTATATACTTCTTCTTCTCAGGCACTCTAAAGTATATACTTCCTCTTCTCAGGCACTCTAAAGTATATACTTCCTCTTCTCAGGCACTCTAAAGTATATACTTCCTCTTCTCAGGCACTCTAAAGTATATACTTCCTCTTCTCAGGCACTCTAAAGTATATACTTCCTCTTCTCAGGCACTCTAAAGTACATACTTCTTCTTCTCAGGCACTCTAAAGTATATACTTCTTCTCAGGCACTCTAAAGAATATACTTCCTCTTCTCAGGCACTCTAAAGTATATACTTCTTCTTCTTCTCATACACTCTAAAGCATACTTCGTCTTCTCATACACTCTAAAGTATACTTCGTCATCTCAGACACTATAAAGTATACTTCATCTTCTCAGACAGTCTGCATTTCATCTTCTTATTCTTCATATTCTCAGACACTCTATACTTCATCTTCTCAGACACTCTATACTTCATCTTCTCAGACACTCTATACTTCATCTTCTCAGACACTCTATACTTCGTCTTCTCAGACACTCTAAGGTATACTTCGTCTTCTCAGACACTCTAAAGTATACTTCATCTTCTCAGACACTCTATACTTTATCTTCTCAGACACTCTATACTTCATCTTCTCAGACACTATATACTATGTCTTTCCAAAACACTCAATACTTCGTCGTCTCAGACATTCTATTGTTCGTCTTCTCAGACACTCTAAAGTATACGTCTTCTCAGACACTCTAAAGTATACTTCGTCTTCTCAGACACTCTAAAGTATACTTCGTCTTCTCAGACACTCTAAAGTATACTTCATCTTCTCAGACACTCTATACTTCATCTTCTCAGACACTCTATACTTCATCTTCTCAGACACTCTATACTATGTCTTTCCAAAACACTCAATACTTCGTCGTCTCAGACATTCTATTGTTCGTCTTCTCAGACACTCTAAAGTATACTTCGTCTTCTCAGACACTCTAAAGTATACTTTATTTTCTCAGGCACTCTAAAGTATACTTCGTCTTCTCAGACACTCTAAAGTATACTTCATTTTCTCAGACACTTTAAAGTATACTTCATTTTCTCAGACACTCTAAAGTATACTTCATTTTCTCAGACACTCTAAAGTATACTTCATTTTCTCAGACACTCTAAAGTATACTTCATTTTCTCAGACACTCTAAAGTATACTTCATTTTCTCAGACACTCTAAAGTATACTTCATTTTCTCAGACACTCTAAAGTATACTTCATTTTCTCAGACACTCTAAAATATACTTCGTCTTCTCAGACACTCTAAAGTATACTTCATTTTCTCAGACACTCTAAAGTATACTTCGTCTTCTCAGACACTCTAAAGTATACTTCATCTTCTCAGACACTCTATACTATGTCTTTCCAAAACACTCAATACTTCGTCGTCTCAGACATTCTATTGTTCGTCTTCTCAGACACTCTAAAGTATACTTCATTTTCTCAGACACTCTAAAGTATACTTCATTTTCTCAGACACTCTAAAGTATACTTCATTTTCTCAGACACTCTAAAGTATACTTCATTTTCTCAGACACTCTAAAGTATACTTCATTTTCTCAGACACTCTAAAGTATACTTCATTTTCTCATACACTCTAAAGTATACTTCATTTTCTCAGACACTCTAAAGTATACTTCGTCTTCTCCGGCACCCTAACGTATACATCTCAAAGAAATCGCCCCACCTCTCTCCCTTTTACACTCTCTACTTTCTCCTGAATATACACCACCTGACACAGTTGTTTATCATTGATACTTTAGTTGTTTGCTTGTTTCAGAAAATTAACCTGTTTGTTTTTTCTATGCTACATTCAAGTTGAATGGAGGAAGTAATATCTTACATTTTTTTTTTACTAAATATATAGCTTAAGATAGGATTTCTCAAACCTGAAAGTGTCAAATTAGTCAATCGTTGAATTCTGTATACAAATGTAATATAAGAAAATAAGGTGAAACCCACTAAAATATCACTAATACAAAAATATGTCCAGTTAGAAAATTAATAGTTTTGTTACAAATTGGAACCACTTCCCTACTATATCAGTTGTAATAGTGAGTGGGATGCAATAGACTCAGGTCATCTCCACCAATAAATGTCAGATTTGACAAAATTGTCGCGCCAGATTAAAATTGGCAGCCGTTGTCGTCTGCTAAACACAAGCACACATACGTAATCGTAGTCCAGCAAACATGTTTATCCACAATCTCCTCAGCGGCAATATCACGCTATCCAGGTCAAGAATTTCACTACTGTTTGCCGTTGATACTTTAGTTCTTTTGCTCATTGTGTTTTTCCATAGATATCAAATCCATCTTCGATTATGTAATTAAATTTATTAAAAGAAGCTTTATCTAAATAAAATAAAAAACTAGTTAGTTAAAAGTGTAATATTTCCTATTAGAAAGTCTTACGTTTGCCATTCCTTTGATCTTTTTGTTACTAGCATTATTTGTCTAAAATATAATTCACACATTTAAATATTGACTTTAGCTAGCACAAGATGATATTTTGTGTGTGGTGTCACAAATTAAAACCACTTCCTAAAATATCGATATTAATCATGAGTGGAATGTACGACACCTAAAAATGCTGCAACACTTCCAAGATTATGTCTAAAATGTCATTTTTGATTTAAATAATCAAAGACCGCGATGCGTGAAGATTGCGATAGCCTCTCCATCTCTGCCCAAACTCTGCCACCCGCTGAGACAACAGCTGTTCCATCATCTTCAGCAACTACCTTTTTTTTCTTTCTGTTATCCGTTCTCTATTAATCTCCAAACAAGAGCAATCAAAATTTGCCTTAATCTGATCAAAGTTAATAATGGGTTCAGACGTGAGCGGATTACATTTTCTCGGTAAATTCTTTATTTATAGATCGTGTGTTCACAAGCACACTACACGGTATCGTCTCAGTAATCAATATTTGTGTTCATGTCACCGGTTTCGTTTGGATAAATCCTAGTAACATGGTGACTGAGTCTTTAGCATATAGTGACCGTTTGTGACCCTATCGGGGGAGATCGGTATTAATTGACTATACCAGAGGACGTTTGGATGTGAGTCATGGACAATGGATTAGAAAATCAATGAAGGCTGTAGAAATGTGGTTTCACAGAAGAATGTTGATAATACCATGGACAGCCAAGAAGAGTAATGAAAACATTCTGAAAAGAGGTCAAAACAAAAGAGAGCTAATTTCTAATATTAGGAAGAAACAATAATCATTTTTTTGGCCATGTAAAAAGAAGGGAATATCTGGAATATATTGTGACAACTGGGAAAATTGAGAGACCAAGAGATAGAGGGAAGCAAAGAGAAAAGATACCAGACAGCTTAAGAGAATGGCTTGGCAGAAGGTCAATAACAGAAATGATAAATAACTGTCGAGATCGAGAGTTGTGAAGAGACATGATCACCTACACCAGCAGGAATGGAACTTGATGATGCAGTGGACAGCCGTGTGTGACCCTACCACTGGACAGCTGTATTGATTTACTATAACCAGGGGACAGCCGTGTGTGACCCTACCACTGGACAGCTGTATTGATCACTGGATAGCTGTATTGATTGACTATACCAGGGGACAACCATGTGTGACCCTACCATTGGACAGCTGTATTGATTGACTATATCAGGGGACAGCCATGTGTGACCCTACCACTGGACAGCTGTATTGATTGACTATACCAGGGGACAGCCGTGTGTGACCCTACTGCTGGACAGCTGTATTGATTGACTATAAACAGAAGACAACCGTGTGTGACCCTACCACTGGACAGTTGTATTGATTGACTATACCAGAGGACAACCGTGTGTGACCCTACCACTGGACAGCTGTATTGATTGACTATAACCAGAAGACAGCCGTGTGTGACCCTACCACTGGACAGTTGTATTGACCACTGGCCAGCTGTATTGATTGACTATACCAGGGAACAGCCGTTTGTGACCCTACTGCTGGACAGCTGTATTGACTGACTATACCAGGGGACAGCTATGTGTGACCCTACTAACAGCCACCTATAGAGAAGGCCTTAGCGTAACCCCACCAGCGTGACGTTTTCATCTTTGTGAGCCGAGACGGTCGTGGGTAGGGTTATTTTAGCCGTTTATAATTAACAAAGGTGAACATTGTCCGGTGACGTCACGCCAGTAGGGTTGGGCTCACTCCTACCCGTCAGTTGGCTGTACGGTACCGATGGACAACGTTACTGATTGCCCCTACCAGCTCATGACTGTGTAGCTGTAAACCCTATCAATGATTACTGTACTGAACCTAACAATGGACGCCGGTATTGATTGACTATACCATGGGACGGCCGCATGTGACCCTACCAGTGGAAAAGGGTAAATATTGACCCCAACCCGTGGACGACAGTTTCAATCCTACCAAAGAACAACCTTGGTGACCCTACCATTTTCCTGGCCTTATTCTGTCCACTTTGAACACATACAGTGTAGTTTATATAGTTATCTTCGCGCTTGAAGTCTGCCCGCGACAACATTTGACGGCACTACGCTGGGCGGCTTTACTAACGATCATGTTAACAGGAAGAAATAAGTTATCATTGACTACACTAACTTGGGGAATCAACCAATACACGATATTCTCTGTCAGTGATCATTTGTTCCTGCTTTGTTAGCAATACTTTAGTTGTTACTTAATCCTTCTTGTCGTATAGTTGTAGATGACCTTACTTCCAACTTCTCGGTGACTATACTTCCAACTTCTCGGTGACCATACTTCCAACTTCTCGGTGACCATACTTCCAACTTCTCGGTGACCTTACTTCCAACTTCTCGGTGACTATACTTCCAACTTCTCGGTGACCATACTTCCAACTTCTCGGTGACAATACTTCCAACTTCTCGGTGACCATACTTCCAACTTCTCGGTGACCATACTGCCAACTTCTCGGTGACCATATTTCCAACTTCTCGGTGACCATACTTCCAACTTCTCCGTAACCATACTACCAACTTCTCGGTAACCATACTTCCAACTTCTCGGTAACCATACTTCCAACTTCTCGGTGACCATACTTCCAGCTTCTCGGTGACCATACTTTCAACTTCTCGGTGACCATACTTCCAACATCTCGGTAACCATACTTCCAACTTCTCGGTGACCATACTTCCAACTTCTCGGTGACCATACTTCCAACTTCTCGGTGACCATACTTCCAACTTCTCGGTGACCATACTTCCAACTTCTCGGTGACCATACTTCCAACTTCTCGGTGACCATACTTCCAACTTCTCGGTGACCATACTTCCAACTTCTCGGTGACCATACTTCCAACTTCTCGGTGACCATACTTCCAACTTCTCGGTGACCATACTTCCAACTTCTCGGTGACCATACTTCCAACTTCTCGGTAACCATACTTCCAACTTCTCGGTGACCATACTTCCAACTTCTCGGTGACCATACTTCCAACTTCTCGGTGACCATACTTCCAACTTCTCGGTGACCATACTTTCAACTTCTCGGTGACCATACTTCCAACTTCTCGGTAACCATACTTCCAACTTCTCGGTGACCATACTTCCAACTTCTCGGTGACCATCCTTCGAACTTCTCGGTGACCATACTTCCAACTTCTCGGTAACCATACTTCCAACTTCTCGGTGACCATACTTCCAACTTCTCGGTGACCATACTTCCAACTTCTCGGTGACCATACTTCCAACTTCTCGGTGACCATACTTCCAACTTCTCGGTGAACATACTTCTAACTTCTCGGTAACCATACTTCCAACTTCTCGGTGACCATACTTCCAACTTCTCGGTGACCATACTTCCAACTTCTCGGTAACCATACTTCCAACTTCTCGGTGACCATACTTTCAACTTCTCGGTGACCATACTTTTAACTTCTCGGTGACCATACTTTCAACTTCTCGGTGACCATACTTCCAACTTTTCGGTAACCATACTTCCAACTTCTCGGTGACCATACTTCCAACTTCTCGGTGACCATACTTCCAACTTCTCGGTGACCATACTTCCAACTTCTCGGTGACCATACTTCCAACTTCTCGGTGACCATACTTCCAACTTCTCGGTGACCATACTTCCAACTTCTCGGTGACCATACTTCCAACTTCTCGGTGACCATACTTCCAACTTCTCGGTGACCATACTTCCAACTTCTCGGTGACCATACTTCCAACTTCTCGGTGACCATACTTCCAACTTCTCGGTGACCATACTTCCAACTTCTCGGTGACCATACTTCCAACTTCTCGGTGACCATACTTCCAACTTCTCGGTGACCATACTTCCAACTTCTCGGTGACCATACTTCCAACTTCTCGGTGACCATACTTCCAACTTCTCGGTGACCATACTTTCAACATCTCGGTGACCATACTTCCAACTTCTCGGTAACCATACTTCCAACTTCTTGGTGACCATACTTCCAACTTCTCGGTGACCATACTTCCAACTTCTCGGTGACCATACTTCCAACTTCTCGGTGACCATACTTCCAACTTCTCGGTGACCATACTTCCATCTTCTCGGTGACCATACTTCCAACTTCTCGGTGACCATACTTCCAACTTCTCGGTGACCATACTTCCAACTTCTCGGTGACCATACTTCCAACTTCTCGGTGACCATACTTCCAACTTCTCGGTGACCATACTTCCAACTTCTCGGTGACCATACTTCCAACTTCTCGGTGACCATACTTCCAACTTCTCGGTAACCATACTTCCAACTTCTCGGTGACCATACTTCCAACTTCTCGGTGACCATACTTCCATCTTCTCGGTGACCATACTTCCAACTTCTCGGTGACCATACTTCCAACTTCTCGGTGACCATACTTCCAACTTCTCGGTGACCATACTTCCAACTTCTCGGTGACCATACTTCCAACTTCTCGGTGACCATACTTCCAACTTCTCGGTGACCATACTTCCAACTTCTCGGTGACCATACTTCCAACTTCTCGGTGACCATATTTCCAACTACTCGGTGACCATACTTCCAACTTCTCGGTGACCTTACTTCCAACTTCTCGGTGACCATACTTCCAACTTCTCGGTGACCATACTTCCAACTTCTCGGTGACCATACTTCCAACTTCTCGGCGACCATACTTTCAACTTCTCGGTAACCATACTTCCAACTTCTCGGTAACCATACTTCCAACTTCTCGGTAACCATATTTCCAACTTCTCGGTGACTATACTTCCAACTTCTCGTAACCATACTTCCAACTTCTCGGTGACCATACTCCGAACTTCTCGGTGACCATACGTTCAACTTCTCGGTGACCATACTTTCAACTTCGCGGTGACCATACTTTCAACTTCTCGGTAACCATACTTCCAACTTCTCCGTGACCATACTTCCAACTTCTCGGTAACCATACTTCCAACTTCTCGGCAACCATACTTCCAACTTCTCGGTGACCATACTTCCAACTTCTCGGCAACCATACATCCAACTTCTCGATGACCATACTTCCAACTTCTCGGTGACCATACATCCAACTTCTCGGTGACTATACTTCCAACTTCTCTGTGACCATACTTCCAACTTCTCGGTGACTATACTTCCAACTTCTCTGTGACCATACTTCCAACTTCTCGGTGACCATACTTCCAACTTCTCGGTGACTATACTTCCAACTTCTCCGTGACCATACTTCCAACTTCTCCATGACCATACTTCCAACTTCTCGGTGACTATACTTCCAACTTCTCCATGACCATACTTCCAACTTCTCCGTGACCATACTTCCAACTTCTCGGAGACCATACTTCCAACTTCTCGGTAACCATACTTTCAACTTCTTGGTGACTATACTTCGAACTTCTCGGTAGCCATACTTCCAACTTCTCGGTAACCATACTTCCAACTTCTCGGTAACCATACTTCCAACTTCTCGGTAACCATACTTCCAGCTTCTCTAGAAAGATCCAAAATATGAACCTTGAAGTTATTAGTTTTAATGTTATTGCCCCCATCAAGGGATCTGTATGTTGCCTTCACTGGCCGCCAAGACAGTTGTGTAACCGCCACTCTTCATTTCCCACTGCCTGTTGACATGTTTTACAAGGTGCTTCAGTCTGTTTATTACCGCTTGCTTCCTCCTGCAGCCTCTTTTACCTTCCTTCTGATGTCCACTGCATGACAGTTCTTGCGACTGTTTCCATATCTCATTTGATAAGCAAATGAGCTGTCCAGTTCCAGTCCCTGCCTACTATCAATGTGTGCATTTCCTCTTGCAAAGTTATGACTGCTTATTTTGTTAATACACTTTTATAACAATATATCTTTTATATAAGACTCGTAATTTAGGACACCATTATATAGTATTTGGAACACCTTTATAGGACTTAAAAGATAATACACTTTTATGTATATGACCCTTGTCGTCTTGTCAGACCATTTAGTGGTGAATATTGTGTGTGTGTGTGTGTTTGGAGGTCTTGTTTTTATCGAAAACCGTCTCGCATGGTTGATTCTACCAATGTATGACAAACATAATCGGCAACATGATGAACAAGTCAGGTCCATTGATCCACAGGGTTTTCCGTCTTTTATCATGAGTCTTTTCTCTTCCATGTTTTGCCATAGTACAACATTAAATTATGTTATCCACTCTGACTGATTAGGTGTCCGGTTAGCGCAATCGATAGGCGGTTGGCTTACCACGGCAACAGCCGGGGTTCGTACCCTGGCGAGGACACCTGGGTTTTACTAATTCCCTAAAAATTAGTGGGAGCCGCGATAGCTCAGTGGTTAGTGAACTGAACTACTACGGACAAGGGGTAGGGTTCGATCCCAACCGACGGCTCCGGGTTCACCCAGCCTTAAATGGGTACCGGATTTTTTTCTGGGAAAGTAAAGCAGCACGGGCGTAATACCGACCACATTACCCCAAAAATCATGTGCTGAAGGTCTGTAAAATATAGGGTCACTAACACCATATTTCCCTATACGCCACTTGGCGTGACGGGGGGTACTTTACTTACTTACTCTGACTGATTACATGTTATATCTTTGCGCTGTGTTCCGCACCATTGCATCCGATTTCTGCCAGAATTTTATTTAGGTTTACTTTCCTTAGCCTTTGATCCACACCCACCTCCCTGGAAGAGAAACTATAACTTCATGAGAGAGTCCGGAATCCTACTCTGAAAAAGTCATGATCGCAGAAGAAGAAGAAAATGATGTTATGCCATTTTTTAAATACAGGCTATCCATGATGTGTAATCTCTTGCCAGATATTCCCAGTCATTTTCACTGATGGAGAAGTCATTCAGAGACGATTTACAAATATCTCTATATCGTATTTAGGTCTTTCGATTTGTCTTTTTCCATGTATTAGTTCACCATATAGTATTTGCTCAGGAATGCGGTTTCCTTCCATTCGCTGGACGTGCCCTAGACATCTTAACCTTCGGCTTCTCAGCATTGACATGATTGCTAGGGTCTTAGCACGTTGCAGGACTGAAGTTGGTTAGTTTGTCCTGCCATTCCATGTGCATTATTCTGCAGCTGCAAGTGGAAGATATTCAGTCTTTTTTCATGTCATGATTTGAGTATGTTGACCTTGTTTCCGGTCCATATAACAGTATACTAGGCACACGTTTGATATATAAGAGTTTGATCTTTAGTGTTAATTTTGTGTTCTTCCAGGCCCTTACTGTGAGTTTGCCGAACGTCGTAGCTGCCTTACTAATTCGGCTAAACCGAATGTCCGAGAGTCACCTTTATGTGACTTAACAGATAATACACCTTTATGTGACTTAACAGATAATACACCTCTATATGACTTGGAGGGTAATACGCCTTTATATGACTTGGAAGGTTGTCTAATGACGAGCCATATTGTCTAGTGACGAGCCATATTATCTAGTGACGAACGATATTGTCTAATGATGAGCCGTATTGTCTAATGATGAGCAATATTGTATAATGACGAGCCATATTGTCTAATGATGAGCCATATTGTCTAATGACGAACGATATTGTCTAATGATGAGCCATATTGTCTAATGACGAGCCATATTGTCTAATGATGAGCAATATTGTATAATGACGAGCCATATTGTATAATGACGAGCCATATTGTCTAATGATGAGCCATATTGTCTAATGACGAGCCATATTGTCTAATGATGAGACATATTGTCTAATGACGAGCCATATTGTCTAATGATGAGCACTATTGTATAATGACGAGCCATATTGTCTAATGACGAGCCATATTGTATAATGACGAGCCATATTGTCTAATGATGAGCCATATTGTCTAATGACGAGCCATATTGTCTAATGACGAGCCATATTGTATAATGACGAGCCATATTGTCTAATGACGAGCCATATTGTCTAATGATGAGCAATATTGTCTAATGACGAACCATATTGTCAAATGGCGAGCCATATTGTCTAATGATGAGTAATATTGTCTAATGACGAACCATATTGTCTAATGATGAACAATATTGTCTAATGATGAGCCGTATTGTCTAATGATGAGCCATATTGTCTAATGATGAGCAATATTTTCTAATGACGAGCCATATTGTCTAATGATGAGCAATATTGTCTAATGACGAACCATATTGTCAAATGGCGAGCCATATTGTCTAATGATGAGTAATATTGTCTAATGACGAACCATATTGTCTAATGATGAACAATATTGTCTAATGATGAGCCGTATTGTCTAATGATGAGCCATATTGTCTAATGATGAGCAATATTTTCTAATGACGAGCCATATTGTCTAATGATGAGCAATATTGTCTAATGACGAACCATATTGTCAAATGGCGAGCCATATTGTCTAATGATGAGTAATATTGTCTAATGACGAACCATATTGTCTATTGACAAGCCATATTGTATAATGACGAGCCATATTGTCTAATGATGAGCCATATTGTCTAATGACGAGCCATATTGTATAATGACGAGCCATATTGTCTAATGACGAGCCATATTGTCTAATGATGAGCCATATTGTCTAATGATGAGCAATATTGTCTAATGACAAACCATATTGTCAAATGACAAGCCATATTGTCTAATGATGAGTAATATTGTCTAATGACGAACCATATTGTCTAATGATGAACAATATTGTCTAATGATGAGCCGTATTGTCTAATGATGAGCCATATTGTCTAATGATGAGCAATATTTTCTAATGACGAGCCATATTGTCTAATGATGAGCAATATTGTCTAATGACGAACCATATTGTCAAATGGCGAGCCATATTGTCTAATGATGAGTAATATTGTCTAATGACGAACCATATTGTCTAATGACGAGCCATATTGTCTAATGATGAGCCATATTGTCTAATGATGAGCCATATTGTCTAATGATGAGCAATATTGTATAATGATGAGCACAATATTGTCTAATGTCGAGCCATATTGTCTAATGATGAGCAATATTGTCTAATGACGAACCATATTGTCTAATGATGAACAATATTGTCTAATGACGAACGATATTGTCTAATGATGAGCCGTATTGTCTAATGATGAGCAATATTGTATAATGATGAGCAATATTGTATAATGACGAGCCATATTGTCTAATGATGAGCCATATTGTCAAATGATGAACAATATTGTCTAATGACGAACGATATTGTCTAATGATGAGCCGTATTGTCTAATGATGAGCAATATTGTATAATGATGAGCAATATTGTATAATGATGAGCCATATTGTCTAATGATGAGCCATATTGTCTACTGACGAGCCATATTGTCTAATTATGAGCAATATTGTCTAATGACGAACCATATTGTCTAATGACGGGCCATATTGTCTATTGATGAGCAATATTGTCTAATGATGAGCAATATTGTCTAATGACGAACCGTATTGTCTAATGACGAACCATATATTTTAATCATATTTTTGCTAAGATATCATGGAGAAAAGAAAGTTAGAGCTGACAGAAGGGAAAAAAAAATTAAATTCTGTGAGAACCAATACACTAGTAATGTGTAATGTTCGCATACATCCTCAAGCAGTGTCACAAGTTCTGTTGTTAGTGATTGAGATCAAGCCGGCCAGAGTGATGTGTCATGTGTGTTCATAAATGTAAACAAATCGCTGTTGTCAGCTGCTGCATCTAAAGGGAATAATAGAACAAATAAGTATATGTTAGCACTCGAAAAATTAACAGACAAACAGCAACAGAAAAAAACGAAGAACAATATATGGTCCGAAGTGGGATCGAACCCGTACTCCCTGGCACCGCGCCTTGCCACGAGAAGCCGAAAGCTTGGCACACTGCCACTCAGCCAACTAAATCTAAACCAGGAGAAAGGTGTTTCCACATAGACCATTTTGATAATAGTTCACATCTTACAGGCTTTCGTTTCATTGATTTGATGTTGTTTATTGAATGTATAAGTCAACTAGTGTGTCCTCATTGTAAACAACCCATAGGAACAACAAAAGTGACTGAGAGCAAAAGTTCACTAGCCATCAAAATTCACTAGCCATCAAAATCAACTTTCATTGCCAGTGTCAGAACAAACTTGCATTCTCAACTTCCAAGAAATGTGGCAAAGTTTATGAAATCAATAGAAGATTTCCCATTGCAATGTTGAATGTTGTGGTCACGTCCAGAAAAGAATGGAGCGACAGCTCATGAACTTAGTGACAGCTGAAGAATAAAACATTCCAGCAGCAGGGAAAAATTCCGAAAGGGATAGGAGGCAAGGTGGGCCTAGCAAAAAAGGCAATTTTAAACATCCAAGGACACCATGGTGCTGCTATTTAAAAAGAATGTCAATGATGTGAACAAATGAAGAAAGATATCTGGGAAATTTGGAAACAAAGAAACAAAATTCAAGATGATTGTGGCAGTTGGTGTCCTTCCAAGAAAAACCCACTCTCAATGCAGATAAAAATACATTCCCACTATATGTTACAGAAGCAATCAAGCCAGTGTTTGAAACCATAAGTAATGAAATATTATTAATGTGCTCATGGTGGAACACAAAACACCAAGGAAAGTTGTCACCTCATCATTTGGCAGAAGTGTCCTAACATGAGTTTTGTTGGACATCAACCTCATTTGGCAGAAGTGTCCTAAGATGAGTTTTGTTGGACATCAACCTCATTTGGCAGAAGTGTCCTAAGATGAGTTTTGTTGGACATCAACCTCATTTGGCAGAAGTGTCCTAAGATGAGTTTTGTTGGACATCAACCTCATTTGGCAGAAGTGTCCTAACATGAGTTTTGTTGGACATCAACCTCATTTGGCAGAAGTGTCCTAAGATGAGTTTTGTTGGACATCAACCTCATTTGGCAGAAGTGTCCTAAGATGAGTTTTGTTGGACGTCAACGTCATTTGGCAGAAGTGTCCTAACATGAGTTTTGTTGGACATCAACCTCATTTGGCAGAAGTGTCCTAACATGAGTTTTGTTGGACATCAACCTCATTTGGCAGAAGTGTCCTAAGATGAGTTTTGTTGGACATCAACCTCATTTGGCAGAAGTGTCCTAACATGAGTTTTGTTGGACATCAACCTCATTTGGCAGAAGTGTCCTAAGATGAGTTTTGTTGGACATCAACCTCATTTGGCAGAAGTGTCCTAAGATGAGTTTTGTTGGACATCAACCTCATTTGGCAGAAGTGTCCTAAGATGAGTTTTGTTGGACATCAACCTCATTTGGCAGAAGTGTCCTAACATGAGTTTTGTTGGACATCAACCTCATTTGGCAGAAGTGTCCTAAGATGAGTTTTGTTGGACATCAACCTCATTTGGCAGAAGTGTCCTAACATGAGTTTTGTTGGACATCAACCTCATTTGGCAGAAGTGTCCTAAGATGAGTTTTGTTGGACATCAACCTCATTTGGCAGAAGTGTCCTAAGATGAGTTTTGTTGGACGTCAACGTCATTTGGCAGAAGTGTCCTAACATGAGTTTTGTTGGACATCAACCTCATTTGGCAGAAGTGTCCTAAGATGAGTTTTGTTGGACATCAACCTCATTTGGCAGAAGTGTCCTAAGATGAGTTTTGTTGGACGTCAACGTCATTTGGCAGAAGTGTCCTAAGATGAGTTTTGTTGGACATCAACCTCATTTGGCAGAAGTGTCCTAACATGAGTTTTGTTGGACATCAACCTCATTTGGCAGAAGTGTCCTAAGATGAGTTTTGTTGGACGTCAACGTCATTTGGCAGAAGTGTCCTAAGATGAGTTTTGTTGGACATCAACCTCATTTGGCAGAAGTGTCCTAAGATGAGTTTTGTTGGACGTCAACGTCATTTGGCAGAAGTGTCCTAACATGAGTTTTGTTGGACATCAACCTCATTTGGCAGAAGTGTCCTAACATGAGTTTTGTTGGGCGTCAACATTATTTGGCAGAAGTGTCCTAACATGAGTTTTGTTGGGCGTCAACGTCCTTTGCTCGCAGTAGCTGAAGCAACTATTGTGTTTAATGATGGTCAAATAGGAAGGCCTGACATTTTTACATACCTATGAAATTCATGTGGATATTTTTACTTAACTTTGCTTCAAAGAACTTAATAGAAGAAGTATTGTTGCAGCGGAAAAAGAAAGTGTACAACCAACACGACATAAATTGCATCAAGCAGGTTTTGACGACATTCAAGATGATTTCTATCAAGTTGGTGAACATAAATGACCAGTATATAGTTTACAATTACTGTTCATACCCAGAAGTTTTAAATATTTTAGTCACAGCTCTGTATTTCATCATATAGGTTACAATTACTGTCCACACCCAGGAGTTATAAATATTTTAGTTACAGCTCTGTATTTCATCATATAGTTTACAATTACTGTTCATACCCAGAAGTTTTAAATATTTTAGTCACAGCTCTGTATTTCATCATATAGGTTACAATTACTGTCCACACACAGGAGTTATAAATATTTTAGCCACAGCTCTGTATTTCATCATATAGGTTACAATTACTGTCCACACACAGGAGTTGTAAATATTTTAGTCACAGCTCTGTATTTCATCATATAGGTTACAATTACTGTCCACACACAGAAGTTTTAAATATTTTAGTCACAGCTCTGTATTTCATCATATAGGTTACAATTACTGTCCACACACAGGAGTTGTAAATATTTTAGTTACAGCTCTGTATTTCATCATATAGTCACATTTTTCATCATTTGTTTATTTTAAAGTCAATTTTCTCAAATTCATGTTTTTTTGGGATGCCATTACAGTTTTCAGGTTATTTCCAAAACTAATAGGAATATTCACTTCATATTTTGTACACAGCTGCTCTAGATGTGTTTCTTTGAAATGAACCACTTTAGTATTAGCATTATGAAGAAAAGTGATATTTTCTGCATGCTGAACTTTTCATATTTTTGGACCTTGGTATATCACAGTCAGGCAGTACCACACATTCTATTCTGGTTCATATTACTCATCATTATTAATAGTGTATTGGTGCACAAAGTTTCATTGTTCTACCTTAAATAGTTTTTGTTTGACACTGACATTTCTATGACTGGTGTTTCACGTCAACATTTGTGTATATGTTACTAAAAATTAAATAATAACAAAAGTAAACATATTCATAAATTTTAATCAGTGCCATCCATAAATATAATGGTTGAGCTGTGTAAATCCAACATTTCAAGAAGATGCTATGACAATCACATGTACAGTGATGTTAATAATACTCAACACAAAGTTTCATTCTCAACTTAGAGCCTGCCCTTAACCAGTCTAAAAAACTGGGTACCATATCTTACCTTGAGGTATGTAAAGGCGGCTTGTCGTGATACCGACCACATCACTACAAATATTTTACCTATCATAAAAAAAAAAATGGTCACTGATACAATATTTCCCTCACTTCTGTCAAGGCGTGGAGGGAACCTTGACTTGTACATCATAGCTGTTGTTAGTTGACTTATCACATCTTTATCTCACTGTTGTTGGTTGACTTATCACATCTTTATCTCACTGTTGTTGGTTGATTCATCACATCGTTCTCTCACTGTTGTTGGTTGATTCATCACATCGTTCTCTCACTGTTGTTGGTTGATTCATCACATCGTTCTCTCACTGTTGTTAGTTGATTCATCACATCTTTATCTCACTGTTGTTGGTTGATTCATCACATCTTTATCTCACTGTTGTTAGTTGATTCATCACATCTTTATCTCACTGTTGTTGGTTGATTCATCACATCTTTATCTCACTGTTGTTAGTTGATTCATTACATCTTTATCTCACTGTTGTTGGTTGATTCATCACATCTTTATCTCACTGTTGTTGGTTGATTCATCACATCTTTATCTCACTGTTGTTGGTTGATTCATCACATCTTTATCTCACTGTTGTTGGTTGATTCATCACATCTTTATCTCACTGTTATTGGTTGATTCATCACATCGTTCTCTCACTGTTGTTGGTTGATTCATTAAATCTTTCTCTCACTGTTGTTAGTTGATTCATCACATCGTTCTCTCACTGTTGTTAGTTGATTCATCACATCTTTATCTCACTGTTGTTAGTTGATTCATCACATCCTTGTCTCATTGTTGTTGGTTGATTCATCACATCGTTCTCTCACTGTTGTTAGTTGATTCATCACATCTTTATCTCACTGTTGTTGGTTGATTCATCACATCTTTATCTCACTTTTGTTAGTTGATTCATCACATCGTTCTCTCACTGTTGTTGGTTGATTCATCACATCCTTGTCTCACTGTTGTTAGTTGATTCATCACATCCTTGTCTCATTGTTGTTGGTTGATTCATCACATCCTTGTCTCACTGTTGTTAGTTGATTCATCACATCGTTCTCTCACTGTTGTTGGTTGATTCATCACATCGTTCTCTCACTGTTGTTGGTTGATTCATCACATCCTTGTCTCATTGTTGTTGGTTGATTCATCACATCGTTCTCTCACTGTTGTTGGTTGATTCATCACATCTTTATCTCACTGTTGTTGGTTGATTCATCACATCGTTCTCTCACTGTTGTTGGTTGATTCATCACATCGTTCTCTCACTGTTGTTAGTTGATTCATCACATCGTTCTCTCACTGTTGTTGGTTGATTCATCACATCGTTCTCTCACTGTTGTTGGTGTATTCATCACATCCTTGTCTCACTGTTGTTGGTTGATTCATCACATCGTTCTCTCACTGTTGTTAGTTGATTCATCACATCCTTGTCTCACTGTTGTTGGTTGATTCATCACATCGTTCTCTCACTGTTGTTGGTTGATTCATCACATCGTTCTCTCACTGTTGTTAGTTGATTCATCACATCGTTCTCTCACTGTTGTTGGTTGATTCATCACATCGTTCTCTCACTGTTGTTGGTTGATTCATCACATCGTTCTCTCACTGTTGTTGGTTGATTCATCACATCGTTCTCTCACTGTTGTTAGTTGATTCATCACATCGTTCTCTCACTGTTGTTAGTTGATTCATCACATCGTTCTCTCACTGTTGTTAGTTGATTCATCACATCGTTCTCACACTGTTGTTAGTTGATTCATCACATCGTTCTCACACTGTTGTTGGTTGATTCATCACATCGTTCTCACACTGTTGTTAGTTGATTCATCACATCGTTCTCACACTGTTGTTGGTTGATTCATCACATCGTTCTCACACTGTTGTTGGTTGATTCATCACATCGTTCTCTCACTGTTGTTGGTTGATTCATCACATCGTTCTCTCACTGTTGTTAGTTGATTCATCACATCGTTCTCTCACTGTTGTTAGTTGATTCATCACATCGTTCTCTCACTGTTGTTAGTTGATTCATCACATCGTTCTCTCACTGTTGTTAGTTGATTCATCACATCGTTCTCACACTGTTGTTGGTTGATTCATCACATCGTTCTCTCACTGTTGTTAGTTGATTCATCACATCGTTCTCTCACTGTTGTTGGTTGATTCATCACATCGTTCTCTCACTGTTGTTAGTTGATTCATCACATCGTTCTCTCACTGTTGTTGGTTGATTCATCACATCGTTCTCTCACTGTTGTTAGTTGATTCATCACATCGTTCTCACACTGTTGTTAGTTGATTCATCACATCGTTCTCTCACTGTTGTTAGTTGATTCATCACATCGTTCTCACACTGTTGTTAGTTGATTCATCACATCGTTCTCTCACTGTTGTTAGTTGATTCATCACATCGTTCTCTCACTGTTGTTGGTTGATTCATCACATCGTTCTCACACTGTTGTTAGTTGATTCATCACATCGTTCTCTCACTGTTGTTAGTTGATTCATCACATCGTTCTCTCACTGTTGTTAGTTGATTCATCACATCGTTCTCTCACTGTTGTTAGTTGATTCATCACATCGTTCTCTCACTGTTGTTGGTTGATTCATCACATCGTTCTCTCACTGTTGTTAGTTGATTCATCACATCGTTCTCACACTGTTGTTGGTTGATTCATCACATCGTTCTCTCACTGTTGTTAGTTGATTCATCACATCGTTCTCTCACTGTTGTTGGTTGATTCATCACATCGTTCTCACACTGTTGTTAGTTGATTCATCACATCGTTCTCACACTGTTGTTAGTTGATTCATCACATCGTTCTCACACTGTTGTTAGTTGATTCATCACATCGTTCTCACACTGTTGTTAGTTGATTCATCACATCGTTCTCACACTGTTGTTGGTTGATTCATCACATCGTTCTCTCACTGTTGTTGGTTGATTCATCACATCGTTCTCTCACTGTTGTTGGTTGATTCATCACATCGTTCTCTCACTGTTGTTGGTTGATTCATCACATCGTTCTCTCACTGTTGTTGGTTGATTCATCACATCGTTCTCTCACTGTTGTTAGTTGATTCATCACATCGTTCTCACACTGTTGTTGGTTGATTCATCACATCGTTCTCTCACTGTTGTTAGTTGATTCATCACATCGTTCTCACACTGTTGTTGGTTGATTCATCACATCGTTCTCTCACTGTTGTTAGTTGATTCATCACATCGTTCTCACACTGTTGTTGGTTGATTCATCACATCGTTCTCTCACTGTTGTTGGTTGATTCATCACATCGTTCTCTCACTGTTGTTGGTTGATTCATCACATCGTTCTCACACTGTTGTTAGTTGATTCATCACATCGTTCTCACACTGTTGTTAGTTGATTCATCACATCGTTCTCACACTGTTGTTAGTTGATTCATCACATCGTTCTCACACTGTTGTTAGTTGATTCATCACATCGTTCTCTCACTGTTGTTGGTTGATTCATCACATCGTTCTCACACTGTTGTTGGTTGATTCATCACATCGTTCTCACACTGTTGTTGGTTGATTCATCACATCGTTCTCTCACTGTTGTTAGTTGATTCATCACATCGTTCTCACACTGTTGTTGGTTGATTCATCACATCGTTCTCTCACTGTTGTTGGTTGATTCATCACATCGTTCTCTCACTGTTGTTGGTTGATTCATCACATCGTTCTCACACTGTTGTTGGTTGATTCATCACATCGTTCTCTCACTGTTGTTAGTTGATTCATCACATCGTTCTCACACTGTTGTTGGTTGATTCATCACATCGTTCTCTCACTGTTGTTGGTTGATTCATCACATCGTTCTCTCACTGTTGTTAGTTGATTCATCACATCGTTCTCACACTGTTGTTGGTTGATTCATCACATCGTTCTCTCACTGTTGTTGGTTGATTCATCACATCGTTCTCTCACTGTTATTGGTTGATTCATCACATCGTTCTCACACTGTTGTGGTTGATTCATCACATCGTTCTCTCACTGTTGTTAGTTGATTCATCACATCGTTCTCTCACTGTTGTTGGTTGATTCATCACATCGTTCTCTCACTGTTGTTGGTTGATTCATCACATCGTTCTCACACTGTTGTTAGTTGATTCATCACATCGTTCTCTCACTGTTGTTAGTTGATTCATCACATCGTTCTCACACTGTTGTTGGTTGATTCATCACATCGTTCTCACACTGTTGTTAGTTGATTCATCACATCGTTCTCACACTGTTGTTAGTTGATTCATCACATCGTTCTCACACTGTTGTTAGTTGATTCATCACATCGTTCTCACACTGTTGTTGGTTGATTCATCACATCGTTCTCACACTGTTGTTGGTTGATTCATCACATCGTTCTCACACTGTTGTTAGTTGATTCATCACATCGTTCTCACACTGTTGTTAGTTGATTCATCACATCGTTCTCACACTGTTGTTGGTTGATTCATCACATCGTTCTCACACTGTTGTTGGTTGATTCATCACATCGTTCTCACACTGTTGTTGGTTGATTCATCACATCGTTCTCACACTGTTGTTGGTTGATTCATCACATCGTTCTCACACTGTTGTTAGTTGATTCATCACATCGTTCTCACACTGTTGTTGGTTGATTCATCACATCGTTCTCACACTGTTGTTAGTTGATTCATCACATCGTTCTCTCACTGTTGTTAGTTGATTCATCACATCGTTCTCACACTGTTGTTGGTTGATTCATCACATCGTTCTCTCACTGTTGTTGGTTGATTCATCACATCGTTCTCTCACTGTTGTTAGTTGATTCATCACATCGTTCTCTCACTGTTGTTAGTTGATTCATCACATCGTTCTCACACTGTTGTTGGTTGATTCATCACATCGTTCTCTCACTGTTGTTAGTTGATTCATCACATCGTTCTCTCACTGTTGTTAGTTGATTCATCACATCGTTCTCTCACTGTTGTTAGTTGATTCATCACATCGTTCTCTCACTGTTGTTAGTTGATTCATCACATCGTTCTCACACTGTTGTTGGTTGATTCATCACATCGTTCTCTCACTGTTGTTAGTTGATTCATCACATCGTTCTCTCACTGTTGTTAGTTGATTCATCACATCGTTCTCACACTGTTGTTGGTTGATTCATCACATCGTTCTCTCACTGTTGTTAGTTGATTCATCACATCGTTCTCACACTGTTGTTAGTTGATTCATCACATCGTTCTCACACTGTTGTTAGTTGATTCATCACATCGTTCTCACACTGTTGTTAGTTGATTCATCACATCGTTCTCACACTGTTGTTTGTTGATTCATCACATCGTTCTCTCACTGTTGTTAGTTGATTCATCACATCGTTCTCACACTGTTGTTAGTTGATTCATCACATCGTTCTCTCACTGTTGTTGGTTGATTCATCACATCGTTCTCACACTGTTGTTGGTTGATTCATCACATCGTTCTCTCACTGTTGTTGGTTGATTCATCACATCGTTCTCACACTGTTGTTGGTTGATTCATCACATCGTTCTCTCACTGTTGTTGGTTGATTCATCACATCGTTCTCTCACTGTTGTTGGTTGATTCATCACATCGTTCTCACACTGTTGTTGGTTGATTCATCACATCGTTCTCACACTGTTGTTGGTTGATTCATCACATCGTTCTCACACTGTTGTTGGTTGATTCATCACATCGTTCTCACACTGTTGTTGGTTGATTCATCACATCGTTCTCACACTGTTGTTGGTTGATTCATCACATCGTTCTCTCACTGTTGTTGGTTGATTCATCACATCGTTCTCACACTGTTGTTGGTTGATTCATCACATCGTTCTCACACTGTTGTTAGTTGATTCATCACATCGTTCTCACACTGTTGTTAGTTGATTCATCACATCGTTCTCTCACTGTTGTTGGTTGATTCATCACATCGTTCTCACACTGTTGTTAGTTGATTCATCACATCGTTCTCACACTGTTGTTAGTTGATTCATCACATCGTTCTCTCACTGTTGTTGGTTGATTCATCACATCGTTCTCACACTGTTGTTAGTTGATTCATCACATCGTTCTCTCACTGTTGTTGGTTGATTCATCACATCGTTCTCTCACTGTTGTTAGTTGATTCATCACATCGTTCTCTCACTGTTGTTGGTTGATTCATCACATCGTTCTCTCACTGTTGTTGGTTGATTCATCACATCGTTCTCACACTGTTGTTAGTTGATTCATCACATCGTTCTCACACTGTTGTTGGTTGATTCATCACATCGTTCTCTCACTGTTGTTGGTTGATTCATCACATCGTTCTCACACTGTTGTTAGTTGATTCATCACATCGTTCTCACACTGTTGTTAGTTGATTCATCACATCGTTCTCACACTGTTGTTAGTTGATTCATCACATCGTTCTCTCACTGTTGTTGGTTGATTCATCACATCGTTCTCACACTGTTGTTAGTTGATTCATCACATCGTTCTCACACTGTTGTTAGTTGATTCATCACATCGTTCTCACACTGTTGTTAGTTGATTCATCACATCGTTCTCACACTGTTGTTAGTTGATTCATCACATCGTTCTCTCACTGTTGTTAGTTGATTCATCACATCGTTCTCTCACTGTTGTTAGTTGATTCATCACATCGTTCTCTCACTGTTGTTAGTTGATTCATCACATCGTTCTCACACTGTTGTTAGTTGATTCATCACATCGTTCTCACACTGTTGTTAGTTGATTCATCACATCGTTCTCTCACTGTTGTTAGTTGATTCATCACATCGTTCTCACACTGTTGTTAGTTGATTCATCACATCGTTCTCTCACTGTTGTTAGTTGATTCATCACATCGTTCTCTCCCTGTTGTTAGTTGATTCATCACATCGTTCTCTCACTGTTGTTAGTTGATTCATCACATCGTTCTCTCACTGTTGTTAGTTGATTCATCACATCGTTCTCTCACTGTTGTTAGTTGATTCATCACATCGTTCTCACACTGTTGTTGGTTGATTCATCACATCGTTCTCACACTGTTGTTAGTTGATTCATCACATCGTTCTCTCACTGTTGTTGGTTGATTCATCACATCGTTCTCACACTGTTGTTAGTTGATTCATCACATCGTTCTCTCACTGTTGTTGGTTGATTCATCACATCGTTCTCACACTGTTGTTAGTTGATTCATCACATCGTTCTCACACTGTTGTTAGTTGATTCATCACATCGTTCTCACACTGTTGTTAGTTGATTCATCACATCGTTCTCTCACTGTTGTTGGTTGATTCATCACATCGTTCTCACACTGTTGTTAGTTGATTCATCACATCGTTCTCTCACTGTTGTTGGTTGATTCATCACATCGTTCTCTCACTGTTGTTGGTTGATTCATCACATCGTTCTCTCACTGTTGTTGGTTGATTCATCACATCGTTCTCTCACTGTTGTTGGTTGATTCATCACATCGTTCTCACACTGTTGTTGGTTGATTCATCACATCGTTCTCTCACTGTTGTTGGTTGATTCATCACATCGTTCTCTCACTGTTGTTGGTTGATTCATCACATCGTTCTCTCACTGTTGTTGGTTGATTCATCACATCGTTCTCTCACTGTTGTTGGTTGATTCATCACATCGTTCTCACACTGTTGTTAGTTGATTCATCACATCGTTCTCTCACTGTTGTTGGTTGATTCATCACATCGTTCTCTCACTGTTGTTGGTTGATTCATCACATCGTTCTCTCACTGTTGTTGGTTGATTCATCACATCGTTCTCTCACTGTTGTTGGTTGATTCATCACATCGTTCTCTCACTGTTGTTAGTTGATTCATCACATCGTTCTCTCACTGTTGTTGGTTGATTCATCACATCGTTCTCTCACTGTTGTTGGTTGATTCATCACATCGTTCTCTCACTGTTGTTGGTTGATTCATCACATCGTTCTCTCACTGTTGTTGGTTGATTCATCACATCGTTCTCACACTGTTGTTAGTTGATTCATCACATCGTTCTCACACTGTTGTTGGTTGATTCATCACATCGTTCTCACACTGTTGTTAGTTGATTCATCACATCGTTCTCACACTGTTGTTGGTTGATTCATCACATCGTTCTCACACTGTTGTTAGTTGATTCATCACATCGTTCTCTCACTGTTGTTAGTTGATTCATCACATCGTTCTCACACTGTTGTTGGTTGATTCATCACATCGTTCTCACACTGTTGTTGGTTGATTCATCACATCGTTCTCACACTGTTGTTGGTTGATTCATCACATCGTTCTCACACTGTTGTTAGTTGATTCATCACATCGTTCTCACACTGTTGTTGGTTGATTCATCACATCGTTCTCACACTGTTGTTGGTTGATTCATCACATCGTTCTCACACTGTTGTTAGTTGATTCATCACATCGTTCTCTCACTGTTGTTAGTTGATTCATCACATCGTTCTCTCACTGTTGTTGGTTGATTCATCACATCGTTCTCACACTGTTGTTGGTTGATTCATCACATCGTTCTCACACTGTTGTTAGTTGATTCATCACATCGTTCTCTCACTGTTGTTAGTTGATTCATCACATCGTTCTCACACTGTTGTTGGTTGATTCATCACATCGTTCTCACACTGTTGTTAGTTGATTCATCACATCGTTCTCACACTGTTGTTGGTTGATTCATCACATCGTTCTCACACTGTTGTTGGTTGATTCATCACATCGTTCTCACACTGTTGTTGGTTGATTCATCACATCGTTCTCTCACTGTTGTTGGTTGATTCATCACATCGTTCTCTCACTGTTGTTAGTTGATTCATCACATCGTTCTCACACTGTTGTTGGTTGATTCATCACATCGTTCTCTCACTGTTGTTAGTTGATTCATCACATCGTTCTCACACTGTTGTTAGTTGATTCATCACATCGTTCTCACACTGTTGTTGGTTGATTCATCACATCGTTCTCTCACTGTTGTTAGTTGATTCATCACATCGTTCTCTCACTGTTGTTAGTTGATTCATCACATCGTTGTCACACTGTTGTTGGTTGATTCATCACATCGTTCTCTCACTTTTGTTAGTTGATTCATCACATCGTTCTCTCACTGTTGTTGGTTGATTCATCACATCGTTCTCTCACTGTTGTTAGTTGATTCATCACATCGTTCTCTCACTGTTGTTAGTTGATTCATCACATCGTTCTCTCACTGTTGTTAGTTGATTCATCACATCGTTCTCTCACTGTTGTTAGTTGATTCATCACATCGTTCTCTCACTGTTGTTGGTTGATTCATCACATCGTTCTCTCACTGTTGTTGGTTGATTCATCACATCGTTCTCTCACTGTTGTTGACTGAAGTTACACATCATTGTTGTCCCTGTCATTTTATCGCGAAGACCGCTTAACGGCAAGTAAATAAATTGTGGTGTGGCTAACAGATTTCTTCTCGATGTCAGATATTGACCTGGTCCTGTTGAAATTAGATTCTATTGAGGTCAGCTAGCTCATGAGGTGGTATTACAATCAATGGGCGGAGAAGGTGATATGCGATTTGATTAACGAGTATTTGAGATTTAGATCGACGGCTTCTGGAGATGATAATGAGGTCAGACATTACAGGATTATATTGATATCAATGAAGTGGTACAGGACATAGCCTTGACTGACATCGAATACAAGAGATGGTTCAAAGCAAAGCAGGGACTAACGTTATTACCAGAGGCGGTTCTACGTAACAAAATAAATCAGACTAATTTAGTCCAACTGTGTGGTATAATAAGATATCACAATTGGCACAACATAAGATTGATATATATATATATATAACATAAAAAAAGCTATGCTTGCGGCAATATTCCATTACTGCGGTCTGCCGGGGGACTTATCGGACCAGAAAATAAAGGTCGCTTGTCCTAAGCAATCGCCGCGAGATTTTCGTGTTTTTATTTCGCCCGTTAGGAAAAAAACAATTCTTTGGAACCAGCGTGCTCCTGGTTTGGAGGACGACGAGTTATCGATTTGGCCACTCTTCTTTGTCGCAATAGGATATGTTTATTTGGTAAAGTCGTAAATTCCTAATTTAAGCACAAAAATTGTTTCAGTTCGGAAGGATAACGTCCCCTTGAATAATATCGCACTGTGATCGGTGCTGTAATCTGCCATTAGAAGACCTCTAGAGAACAGACAAACAACACGAGGATAAAGCCAAACCCTTACCACAAACCTAAACCCTAACATAATTCTTAGTATTTGAGAACCACTGCGGTTTTGCTGTGGCTTCAACTAAGGGGAGATCAATCGTTTCACTTAAATAATTTATGTCGTTAAACTAGGAAATTGCCGTTTATTGATAAAGCTGTTTATTATCAGTTATGACTGTTCTAGGAAAACAAAATTTGTTGATACTTTTTAAAAAATGTTATTTTCCTCCAAACGCCAGATGTATCAGAACAAAACATTTGCTAACTGTAACCACACACCCACATATGATCAATTCTAGAAGTTCGTGTTCAGCACAAAGACAGTCTTTCTACTCACAACATCATACATCTATCATGAGCCTTGCGTCAGATTGATTGCTGCTCCTCGGATGAACATATCTCTGCTACCTTATTCAGACTTGACTTTAAGTAACCCTGATAGTACCTCACTCAGACTAGACATTATATAACCCTGATAGGGCCTCACTCATGTTAGACTTCATATAACCCTGATAGGGCGTCAGTCTTACTAGACATATAAATAACCCTGATAGTGCGTCAGTCATACTAGACATATAACCTTGATAGGGCGTCAGTCTTACTAGACATATAACCCTGATAGGGCGTCAGTCATACTAGACATATAACCCTGATAGTGCGTCAGTCATACTAGACATATAACCCTGATAGGGCGTCAGTCTTACTAGACATATAACCCTGATAGTGCGTCAGTCATACTAGACATATAACCCTGATAGTGCGTCAGTCATACTAGACATATAACCCTGATAGTGCGTCAGTCATACTAGACATATAACCCTTATAGTGCGTCAGTCATACTAGACATATAACCCTGATAGTGCGTCAGTCATACTAGACATATAGCCCTGATAGTGCGTCAGTCTTACTAGACATATAACCCTGATAGTGCGTCAGTCATACTAGACATATAGCCCTGATAGTGCGTCAGTCATACTAGACATATAGCCCTGATAGTGCGTCAGTCATACTAGACATAAAACTCTGATTAGTCATTTCCATCATAGTCTGTAGCTGGCCCCCCAGTGTTGTGTAGATATAGTCCAGGTTACGTTACAGATCCCCCCTATAATGTTATGGACAGTACAACTGCCTTCTGTGTTCATCCTCCCTTACTGTCGGTGTTGAGCCGTGAACACTTTGTATTTTCTGCTTACTGGAATATTTTGCTTATTTTCAATTAATTCATCTGGTGGTTTCTGATTGAAGACTTTCTTGTTGGTCATGTGGATGAGAAGAGACGACAAAGTAATCTCAAAGCAAGAGTCCTCAAATGGGAACCAGATGGTAAAAGAACAAGAGGCTAACATAAAGAAACACTTAAAAAAACAGTGAGGCGAGAGGCAATAACAGCAGGCATGGTCTTTCTTGCCGAGGTTGAGCAGTTCGCCCAGACATTAAGATGCATAGAAATGCGAAACTGCTGTAAAGCTGATGATAATAATGAACATTTTTTGTTAAAGGAAAAAGTGGTAAGGTAACAATATTACGTAGGTAAGAAACAAAACAAAAATTGGAACGACGTTTTGGCCAAAAGGTCTTCAGCTGGAACAACAATCAACGACACACATAGGGATGTCTGGCGAGATACATTGCGGATCCTGTGTAAGTGACACTTAATAACAACAATCGTTGAACATAAAGAGTCTAGAGTACTTACCCCTTGTGTCGTCTTCGGCTTACAAAGAATAATATAAAGATAGAATACGTAGTTCACTATCTATCCTTCTATTGAGGTTTACAGGCAAAGTCGGCACATGGGACGCACATTCTGGACTTTTGTGTCCGCTTCAAGTGTCAGACCTTGCACACGACCTGCAGTGTGTCTCGCTACACGGTTATGTTCTAGGCAAGCTGCTCAATCTCGGCGATGGAGCTGATGTCTGTTCTTGTTGCCTCTCGCATCAGTGCTCTTTTAAGTGTTTCTCCGGGTTTGCCTCTTTTCTTTTACTACCTGGTTCCCATTTGAGGCATTGCTTTGAGATTATTTTGTTTCGCTCAGCTATGGTTTATTTTATTCCAAAGTGGTTAGCATTTGTTACTGAATATGACTTGCTGGACGCCAGATCTGGGTAATAAATGGAACATCGTGCCTCTACTTTCTTATTGTTCTTCCTTCTTTCCTCATTTGCCTTTCAGCGTCGAGGGGATATATAATTTGCGGTCTTTTGCTCTTCTGTTTGCCTTTGCTGCTGTTATGTTTCCGAGCGCTTCTAATATTCCGTCAATCCATCTTTTTCGTGGACGCCCTTCGGTCTGATGTTCTCGCGACGTTTATTGAAGGCGCGTTGTGTTGTGTTCTCTTCTTTATCTTTCTTCCTTGTCACTTGGCCAAACCATATTATCTGCTGTTTCTTTATATATTCTATGGCTGGGGCTATCCCTAGCTTATTTCTCAGTTCTTCATTTCTGATCTTACCTCTCAGGCTGTTTCCTGTCTTCGTTTAACACATTTCATCTCAGTAGTGGTTACTTTTCTGATTGTTCTTGCATCTTGGGTCCAGGACTGGCATTGGTAGCACAACGCTTTCTTATTGGTTTATATTTAATTATTTCCTCTCTTTCATCTGTCCTATCTGTTGTTTCCTTCGATACTTCTTGCTCTCTTGTTGATCTCTTTCATATGTTGGTATTGCTCACACTACACACATGCTGCACTTTTATTTTCACATACAGTTTTTATTGCGCCACTACTGGTAGTTATCCCGCGCATATTGTACTAGGATACACACACACACGACACGTCATTGAGTACAAAAGTGGTCGATACACCACGAGGATATTCTTACCTGTCACAGTGGGCGGGCTACCTGCCTATTCCCACCTTAACGCTTGAACATGTGACGTTCGATTATCTCCCTGCACGGTCTATACATTTGTCATGTTTTATTCCTCGCATTCTTCACATACCTGCATAGAATATCGTGGAGCCGACACTGGATACATTGTCTTGTTCTACAAGAGCATTGCCATTTTTCTTCCTCCCTCTCTCTCCCCAGCTCTCTCCCCTCGCTCACCACCTCTCTCTCCTTCCCCTTTCCAATCCCTCTCTCTCTTTCTCCCTCCCTCTCTCTTCCACTCTCTCCCTATCTCATCTCCCTACCTCTCTCTCTTCCACTCCCTCCCTCTCTCTTCTCCCACCCTCTCCCTCTCTCATCTCCATCCCTCACTCTCTCATCTCCCTCTCTCTCTCTTCTCCCTCCCTCCCTCCCTCTCTCTTCTCCCACCCTCTCCCTCTCTCATCTCCCTCTCTCATCTCCCTCTCTCATCTCCCGCCCGCCATCTCCCTCTCTCTCCCTTCTCCCTCCCTCCCTCTCTCCCTCTCTCATCTCCCTCCTCTCTCTTCTCCCACCCTCTCCCTCTCTCACCCTCTCTTATCTCCCTCCCTCTCCCTCTCTCATCTCCCTCCCCCTCCTCCCTCCCCCTCCTTCTCTCATCTCCCTCCCTTTCTCTCTTCCACTCCCTCCCTCCCTCCCTCCCTCTCTTCTCCCTCCCTCTCTCATCTCCCTCCCTCTCCCTCTCTCATATCCCTCCCTCTCTCATCTCCCTCCCTCCCTCATCTCCCTCCCTCCCTTTCTCTCTTCCACTCTCTCTCCCACTCTCTCTCCCTAAGATATTTCTTGTGTGTATTATTTGGTTGGAGTGCTACGGAGTTCGTGAACATGGGTCAGGATTCTCCTCGGATTATCTCGATGGACATATCGTAGCACCCATGAATTCGTCCGGTATGCAGAAATGATGATCCTAACAAGAACAACAATAATTAGCATAATCTCCTTTATTTGTGACTGACAGCCAGTCACCAGCCTGTTGCATGCTGTTGGCAGTCTAAGATAGAGTTTAGGCTCTTTGTGCTATCCGCTAAGATAGAGTTTAGGCTCTTTGTGCTATCCGTTCAGAATTCAAGCTTCTAACATTCCTTGAAACAAAATTCCCATTTTTGGAGTGGGGGTTGGGGCTGGGGTGGGTGAGCATCACAGCGAGAAGCGGTGCATCATGGATGCACACAATTGACAGCAATGTGTTGACAGTATCTATGATGCATAGCCTTTCGTTGAAAGAAAAATTGTTGGAAAGAAATTGATGAGCTGTCAATCTTGCTATCATCTAAGCCAGCGCTGTCCAGCGTGTTTACATATTGGGGAGCATCTGACTGATGGCCGTGGTGACACAGGCGCCAAGTTACTATTGCAATAATAATAATAATAATACTATTAATAGTTATAGTAGTAATAGTAATAACAATAAATAATAATAAATAATTAATTATAATGGTAATAGTAATAATACATAATTAGGATAATAATAATTATTATAAACAATAATAATAAAAGTAATAATAATAATAATAATACAATAATAATAAATAAAAACATGTGTAGTGGTATTATAGTAGTTTAAATTTAGCGATGAAAACTTGACCCTGACAAGAATCCGCGTGTTTATTATAGTAAACGTTCAAGTTAGCTGAGTAACATTTAGTGACAGAAAAGTAAGTCGAGGGCGCCATGGCATCGTCGGGCGCCGCCTTTGCATTCGCTAATCTAAGCGATGTTTACAGCAACATAGAAGAGACCTGCATTTTGCCAGGGCACACGCTCATCTCTTCACTTAAACTCTTTTATACTTTCTAATCGCTGATAGTTTCTTTTTAAAAAAGAACAAACGCACTTGTTTTGTTGTTGTCTTGCATGTTTTGCCTACTTTTTGGTTAGGCACGATCCGTTCAACCTTAGACTAAGTTTTTCAATTTATGTTAGATCGGAATTAATCTGTTTCTTCCTTTCAGCTCCCTGTGGAGCATAGGTCGTCAACTAACACGTTCCAAGCCGTTCTGTTTCTTGCCATTCTTTAAGATCTTTTCATGTCTTTGCATCATCTTCATCTCTGCTTCCACCTGTCTTTTCTAAGAATATTTTTGTCTTCCTTTTTCTCTCTAATCTGGGGATTCCAAAAAAAAAAAAAAGGGGGGGGGGGGCTTGTCGTGTAATCCTCTCATTTGGCTTCCTCAGTGTGTCTCATCCAACGCCATCGTATTCGTTGTATCCTCTTTGTCCACTTGTATTTTACAAGTAGGGAACATGTAATGCAGTGCTGCGGTAAAGCTGATGGAGCCAGTAGTGGGGTGTGACGTACACTCCTACAAGGTATGGTGACAGTTATTTGACAAGTACTGGATCGCAATCGCCATCCAAAGATGAAAATGAAAATCGCTTGTAATAATTATTGTGTACAACATTCATGTGCCACAAGTAGACCAGCTTATGTGTAAATACTGCAGCAAGCACACTACCAGCATGTGTCAACGGTTCCGAGCATAACATGTGTGTACATGTTTGCGTCAATGTACCGGTCTGGGGACAACAGTACCAATTTGGGCATTTACGTGCCAGTTTTTTCTATAGCTTCGCTCATGCGCGTCGGAATAACGACCGCTCAGTCCTAAATTAGCACTGACTGTATAGCTGGGGGTATATTTCATGAAGTGGTTGGTGACACGGGCCGTTATATCACGGAACTCGGGACACAAGTAGCGGGCAATAAAGTCATAGGTATGTGGTCTTGCTTTTCCTTTTTAATTTTGCTTCTTTTAAATCAAGGATAACACAAACGGACAATGAAGTGAAGAAATACATGCAATGTTGTACATTTTGATGTATTGCTTTAGTTGCTCATGTAACAGAGTGTATCATGATTTCGTTGTCCTCGGTTTTTTTTTTTTTAATCAATGAAGGCCGCGTGTTGGCCGAAACGTCTATTTTTTTTCTATTGTCTTTTTTTTTTTGTAAAGCTGTCACCATTTCGACAATTGACATTTTTTTCGAGCACATCATGAGGATAGGGAAGTTTGAATACTTGGTTACAACTAGCAAAATAAAGGGACAAGGAGATCTCGGAAGAAAAAGAGAGAAGGTACTGGATAGCTTGGTGTCATGGCATGGGGAACAGTCAACAACAGAATTGATACGATGTACCGTGGATAGAGAATTGTGGAAAGACATGATCGCCTACGCCAACCGGTATGGCACATGATGACGATGAATAAAACAACAACACATACACAATTAACTACAGCTTTGACGATGTGGCTCTTGCTTAAGATGAGACACGTATCAAGCTCGTTTGTTGGAGTGAAATATGTTATGTTGAGAGAGTTACACGTTCTCATTTCAAAATGATAAGTTAGCACTGATCATAGGAATCTTGTAGCATCATCATTGAGTGCCGTCTCTGAATCGAAGGTTGACTACCATGGAGCGCCATTCCGCTCTCTCTCTTGCTTTGGTAGTACAAATTGTCATAAGCTCACGCCCGTCTTTTGATGTTACTCTTAATGATAGTCTTGGTCTGTCTCTGGCTCTTTTACCTTTTCTTTTCCCTTCCAAGATTACAGTTGTATTATGGGTGAATATATTTACTTTACAAACGGCCTCTATTCTTTGTAAGTGGCCTTTAGTCTCCACAAGCGGCCCTTAGTCTCCACCAGCGGACCGTAGTCTCCAATAGCGGCCTTTATACTCCACTAGCGGCCTTTAGCTTCCACTAGCGGCCCTTAGTCTCCACTAGCGGCCTTTATACTCAACAAGCGGCCTTTATACTCACAAACGGCCTTTATTCTCCACAAACGGTCTTTATTCTCCACAAACGGCCTTTATACTCACAATCGGCCTTTATTCTCCACAAACGGCCTTTATTCTCCACAAACGGCCTTTATTCTCCACAAACGGCCTTTATACTCACAATCGGCCTTTATTCTCCACAAACGGCCTTTATTGGTTATTGGTTATTGGTTATTGGTTATTGGTTATTGGTTATTGGTTATGGAAGGCCTCGGCATCACAGCAAACGAATTAAAATCCATAATTGCTCAACCGCCCGTGCCAGTGGAATCATCCGAATTACCAACTCATCTCCCAAACAAAGAAAGGTAACTGTAGTCCCCATCGTAGCAGTCTCAGCACACGCCAAAAGACATAAGGCGAAACCGCGCAGAAAGTGAACACAGCCAACTGTTCCCTGTCATACGATATCATCATTCATCGTAAACAAGCGGGAAATCGAAGCAGGATCAAAACGGATGAGACACACAGCTCACGGTGTGCACAGAGCACTTAACTCAGTAGCTCCTGCAACAAGCCGGACTTGGAATATGAGGAAACTGCAAGAAGGAACACAAACGGCCTTTATTCTCCACAAACGGCCTTTATACTCACAAGCGGCTTTTATTGTCCTGTACAATTAGCGCCCCGCTCACTCGGCAGACACCAGTAATGACCGTAAATATATTTACATATATGTTAATAGGTAAAGATACCATGTCTCTACAACATTTTGCGTATTCTTAAAATTGGTATTATGTGGAGGTGGTTCCATTGAGTGACATCACTCAAGATTCGAAATATTTGTAAACTTATTGTTGTTTGTTTAAAGTGATCAATTTAGTCTGTTCTTGTTTGTGTAAGAACAGATCTCTTCTCTTTCAGCTCTGACTTGTTTTCTGTTGCGATTAAAAAAAAAAAATATTTTATTTACTTCGATCACAGTAGTGACCCCTATTGGGTTATTGAGCTATTTGCGGGTCATTATCATTGCATTCCGAACATGTCCAAAGGTGCCCAGATCCCCTCCTCAGCAAGTCCCGCAGTGTCCAGCGAATGACGACTCCAGTTCTGTGTTGGTTGATAAGATTATACGCCTACTACATACGACCCCTAACAACAACACAACATGCATCATCTGGTAACAGTTATATTTACATTTTTTTAGGTCTTTATATAAGGAGGGAGTCAGAAGTCTTCACAAACTTTTATTATCTGGTCAATCCTACATAAATGTATAGGGACAAAAAATAGCCAGATAGGCAATTTGAAAATGAAAATAAATCGTTTCGTTTCCGGTCCGGGAGGTCACGCTACCAAAGACACCTGTTGGAGATTCCCATTGATATAGTCTGCGGGGCTACAAGTCCGGTCAGGATACAACGCTTGTTAACTCAGATAATGTTGCAGATATGAAGTACGACTTTAGGTCCCGTCAGGGCTGAAATTAATAGATTGACGAATCGGACGTTTTCTAATATGAACTCATATTATTTAGGATAATGATGATGAGCCCGCGATATTACACGTATCCATGATTAGGACGTAACTGATAACGGTTGAGTTATATGGTTATTGTTGGTAATGTTAAACTATTTATAATATGATCAGCGGGGAGTTTCAGGCAAACGTTCGTCCAAATCACGTGTCGGGTCAAAGGTCAAAGCGATACATCAGGTCAGGTCAAAGGTATCACCTCAAGATGTGTACGCATTCATTTCTGATGAACATGGAAAGTTGATGCTAAATCATCATTGGCACTTATCTAGCCGGCTAAAGTTGATGTCAGCCTAAAGACTCAGCAATACAGTCAAATCTTTATGGAGCTCCTGCCTTTAGTTACATTTATGACAAGTATCTCCTTATAGCTGTGGTGACATAAGAAGTCCGTGAAGTACTTACGATCTTAATGCAAAACCTGCTTCGATTTAAATGACTGGCTGCTGTCCCATAGGTTTCTATTGAATCCTAGGTTTCTTTTGGTTACTTTCCTTAAGTTTATACTGGCTGCTGTCCTATAGGTTTCTATTGAATCCTAGGTTTCTTTTGGTTACTTTCCTTAAGTTTATACTGGCTGCTGTCCTATAGGTTTCTATTGAATCCTAGGTTTCTTTTGGTTACTTTCCTTAAGTTTATACTGGCTGCTGTCCTATAGGTTTCTATTGAATCCTAGGTTTCTTTGGTTACTTTCCTTAAGTTTATACTGGCTACTGTCTCCTAGGTTTATGTTGGCTACTGTCCCCTAGGTTTCCTCTGGCTGCTATTTCCTTGGCTTATGTTGACTACTGTCACCTAGATTTCCACTGGCTAGTGTCTCCTAGGTTTATGTTGGCTACTGTCCCTTAGGTTTCCCTGGCTACTGTCCACTGGGTTACTACTAGCTACTGTCCCCTAGGTTTCCATTGACTACTGTCCCCTAGGTTTCCACTGGCAACTGTCTCCTAGGTTTATGTTGGCTACTGTCCCTTAGGTTTCCTCTGGCTACTGTCCACTGGGTTACTACCAACTACTGTCCCCTAGGTTTCCCTTGACTACTGTCCTCTGGGTTACTACTAGCTACTGTCCCCTAGGTTTCCACTGGCAACTGTCTCCTAGTTTATATTGGCTACTGTCCACTAGTTTCTATTGTCTACTGTCCCCTGGGACAACAAATGAAAAGACGATTAGAGGCCACAGAGATGGGATTTCTCTGAAGAATGTTGAAAGTTCCCTGGACAGATAAAAAGACCAATGAGTTAGTTCTCAAAGAAGCCAACACAAAAAGGGAGCTCTTAAAAAACATCAGAAAGAAGCAATCAACATTTTTCGGGCACATCATGAGAAGAAGAAAGTTGGAATACTTGGTTACAACTGGCAAAATAAAAGGAAAGAGAGATCGCGGACGATAAAGAGAGAAAATACTGGACAGCTTGGTGTCATGGCATGGAAAACAGTCAACAACAGAACTGATACGATGCACTGTAGATAGAAGATTGTGGAGGGACATGATCGCCTACGCCAACCGGCAGGGTACATGATGATGATGACTGTCCCCTAGTTTCTATTGGTTACTGGCCCCTAGTTTCTATTGACTACTGTCCCCAAGGTTTCTACTGTTTACTGTACCCTAGATAGCTACTGTCTACTGTCCCCAAAGTTTCTACGGTTTACTGTCCCCTAGATATCTACTGTCTACCGTCCCCTAGATGTCTACAGTCTACTGTCCCCTAGATATCTACTGTCCCCAAAGTTTCTACGGTTTACTGTCCCCTAGATATCTACTGTTTACTGTCCCCTAGATATCTACTGTCTACCGTCCCCTAGATGTCTACAGTCTACTGTCCCCTAGATATCTACAGTCTACTGTCCCCTAGATGTCTACAGTCTACTGTTTCCTAGATATCTACTGTCTACCGTCCCCTAGATGTCTACAGTCTACTGTCCCCTAGATGTCTACAGTCTACTGTCCCCTAGATATCTACCGTCCCCTAGATGTCTACAGTCTACTGTCCCCTAGATATCTAGTGTCCCCTAGATGTCTACAGTCTACTGTCCCCTAGATGTCTACAGTCTACCGTCCCCTAGATGTCTACAGTCTACCGTCCCCTAGATGTCTACAGTCTACTGTCCCCTAGATATCTACTGTCCCCTAGATATCTACTGTCCCCTAGATGTCTACAGTCTACTGTCCCCTAGATATCTACCGTCCCCTAGATGTCTACAGTCTACTGTCCCCTAGATATCTAGTGTCCCCTAGATGTCTACAGTCTACTGTCCCCTAGATGTCTACAGTCTACCGTCCCCTAGATGTCTACAGTCTACCGTCCCCTAGATGTCTACAGTCTACTGTCCCCTAGATATCTACTGTCCCCTAGATATCTACTGTCCCCTAGATGTCTACAGTCTACTGTCCCCTAGATATCTACCGTCCCCTAGATGTCTACAGTCTACTGTCCCCTAGATGTCTACAGTCTACTGTCCCCTAGATATCTACTGTCCCCTAGATGTCTACAGTCTACTGTCCCCTAGATGTCTACAGTCTACTGTCCCCTAGATGTCTACAGTCTACTGTCCCCTAGATGTCTACAGTCTACTGTCCCCTAGATATCTACTGTCCCCTAGATATCTACTGTCCCCTAGATATCTACTGTCCCCTAGATGTCTACAGTCTACTGTCCCCTAGATATCTACTGTCCCCTAGATGTCTACAGTCTACTGTCCCTAGATATCTACTGTCCCCTAGATATCTACTGTCCCTAGATGTCTACAGTCTACTGTCCCCTAGATATCTACTGTCCCCTAGATGTCTACAGTCTACTGTCCCCTAGATATCTACTGTCCCCTAGATATCTACTGTCCCCTAGATATCTACTGTCCCCTAGATGTCTACAGTCTACTGTCCCCTAGATATCTACTGTCCCCTAGATGTCTACAGTCTACTGTCCCCTAGATATCTACTGTCCCCTAGATATCTACCGTCCCCTAGATGTCTACAGTCTACTGTCCCCTAGATATCTACTGTCCCCTAGATGTCTACAGTCTACTGTCCCCTAGATGTCTACAGTATACTGTCCCCTAGATATCTACTGTCTACCGTCCCCTAGATGTCTACAGTCTACTGTCCCCTAGATATCTACCGTCCCCTAGATGTCTACAGTCTACTGTCCCCTAGATATCTACTGTCCCCTAGATATCTACTGTCCCCTAGATATCTACTGTCCCCTAGATATCTACTGTTTACTGTCCCCTAGATATCTACTGTTTACTGTCCCCTAGATATCTACTGTCCCCTAGATATCTACTGTTTACTGTCCCCTAGATATCTACTGTCTACTGTTCCCAGTGTTTCTACTTTTTACTTTCCCTTAGGTTTCCTCTGGCTATTTTTCCCTTAGTTTCCTCTAGTTACTGTCCCCTTATGTTTTTACTGGCTACTGTCCCCTAGGTTCCTACTGGTTACTGTCCCCTGGGTTTATACTGCTACTGTCCCCTGTGTTTTATTGGCTACTGTCCACTTGGTTTCTGCTCTCTAATGTCCCCTAGGTTTCCAGTGGCTACTGTCCCCATGGTTTCTACTGGAGGCTTCTTTAGGTTTCTACTGGCTACTGTCCCCTTTACTGGACACTGTCCCTTAGTTTCTCCTGGCTACAGTCCCTTAGTTTTTCTCCTGGCCACTGTCCCTTAGTTTTCTCCTGACTACAGTCCTTTAGTTTTCTCCTGGCCACTGTTCATTCGTTTTCTCCTGACTACAGTCCCTTAGTTTTTCTCCTGGCCACTGTCCCTTAGTTTTCTCCTGGCTACAGTCCTTTAGTTTTCTCCTGGCCACTGTTCCTTAGTTTTCTCCTGGCCACTGTCCCTTAGTTTTCTCCTGGCTACAGTCCCTTAGTTTTCTCCTGGCTACAGTCCCTTATTTTTGTCCTGGCTACAGTCCCTTAGTCTTCTCCTAGCCACTGTCCCTTAGCTTTCTACTGACGACAGAATATAGTAATAACACTGACATGAACTCTTCATCTGTATAAGAACACGTCTAAACTGCTGGTTGATAATGATGACATGGGCAGCACCAGTAGCGTACTGGCTAACCCTCTAGCTTGTCGGTATGCAGGGATCGTGATCCAGTCACAGCTTGGCACTCCCTCTTCGACCCAGCTGCAAGGAAAAACGACATAACGCTAGGGTCGTAGAGCATTGGTTGAAGTATTAACATCAAGGAAGAGCACTCCCTATGCTGTGCCCTAGTGCTGCGAATTGTATCACTTCACTCCCCTGTACTGTACTTTGATGGCGACTATTTACTGAGGCTGCCCTATCTTTGTAAAACTACACATATGTATGTCTCTCTTGCTAGCTACATTCACATCGGTCTCTATGTATACATGTATGTCTATATTTATAAATGCATGTCTATATTTACGCATATATGTCTCTCTCTCTCTCTCTCTCTATATATATATATATATATATATATATATATATATATATATATATATATATATAATCAAAAAGACTAAAACTATGATCATCAACAAAGAAAATACTCAAAACCCACAAGTGGATATCAAAATTGAAGGAGTAGACCTGGAGACAGTTCAGAACTACAACTACTTTGGGCATACAATAACCAGTGATGGAAAATGTACAACTGAAATAAACAAAAGAATAGGAATGGCAAAAAGTAATTTTAATGTCATGACAAATATGCAAATTATACAAATACTAGCATCAAAACAAATAACACTAGGGCTAAAACTAAGAATAGCAAAATGTTACATCTTCTCAATATTCCTGTATGGTGCAGAAACATGGACACTAGACAATAAAACAGAAAAGAGATTGAAGCCTTTGAAATGTGGATATATAGAATAGGTAGAATTGGATGGAAAGAAAAGAAAACAAATGATGAAGTCTTAACACAACTAAAAATGATAAGAGAACTGCTAAACACTATTCAAACAAGACAAATGCGACTTTTGGGCCATGTTAAAAGACACAACAGCCTACTAAAAGTAATCTTGGAGGGGCTAATACACGGTAAAAGAGACAGAGGCAGACCAAACTAAAATGGACGAATAACATCAAAAGATGGACAAATCAGCCTATAACAACCTGCACCCATCAAAGCAAGTGACGGAGCAGAATGGCGCTCCATGGTAGCCAACCTTCGTTGCGGAGATGGCCTTCGATGATGATGTCTATATATGCATGTTTTTTTTCTATATTTATTCATGTCTTTATATACATGGATGTATGTCTATATATATATATATATATAATGCGTGCCCTCCAATCATCTCTCTCTCTTTAAGTATCTATAAAGTAGCCTCCGTCAGTCATAGTTGACTATGGATTTTGCAGCGCCCCTAGAAATATTATTTTTTCTTTATTTTTGCCGTGCATTCTCATTTTCTATGAATCTGTCTGCTTCTTGTTTGAGTTGGAGCTTTGGTGTGTGTTTCTAAAGATTGTGGTTTGTATCTATTTCTTCCCAGGCTGAAGATTCAGTCTTCATGTCACGTTTACACACGTCTATAAATTGGAGTTTTGTGCTCCTACTTGGACGTTTACTCACGTCTATAAATTGCAGTTTTGTGCTCCTACTTGGACGTTTACACACGTCTATAAATTGGAGTTTTGTGCTCCTACTTGGACGTTTACAGACGTCTATAAATTGGAGTTTTGTGCTCCTACTTGGACGTTTACTCACGTCTATAAATTGCAGTTTTGTGCTCCTACTTGGACGTTTACTCACGTCTATAAATTGGAGTTTTGTGCTCCTACTTGGACGCTTGCCATCTGCTGGTTGTCCATAAAGTATATCTTTCTATATGTGACCATCTTTCATACGGTGTAAGTGGCCACGCCAGTGTAGCCGACGTTGTTTGAGGAGGGCGTAGATGTTCGGGAGGCCAGTGCGAGTGAAGACCTCCATGTTTGTCACTTTGTCCTTCCAGGTGATACCAAGAATACGGCGCTGACATCGCATATGGAATGCATTTAGGCTTTTTCTCTTGCTTTGCATAAGTTGTCCATGATTTGCTGCCATACAGAAAACTAGTGATGACGCAGGCGTTATAATCTACGGCCTATATGTATCGAGTGACACAGGTTGGTTATTTGAATATCAGAAACGCCGACCTGTTGTGACTTGCAACACTTGTGTATACACGGGCACTTAGTCCATTACCAGAAACGCCTTCCTGTTGTGACTTGGCAATACTCATGTGCACGGGTACTTAGTCCATTACCAGAAACGCCTTCCTGTTGTGACTTGGCAATACTCATGTACACGGGTACTTAGTCCATTACCAGAAACGCCTTCCTGTTGTGACTTGGCAATACTCATGTACACGGGTACTTAGTCCATTACCAGAAACGCCTTCCTGTTGTGACTTGGCAATACTCGTGTACACGGGTACTTAGTCCATTACCAGAAACGCCTTCCTGTTGTGACTTGGCAATACTCGTGTACACGGGTACTTAGTCCATTACCAGAAACTCCTAACAACTCTAATTAACTATTCCTTAAACACCCAACACTAATGTCAGAGGTAATTTTATTATTAATTTACTTTTTATTTTTATTTTATTTTAATAATTGCCCCATTTATCTGCTTCTTTCCTTCCTCATTTGCCTTTCAGCGTCGAGGGGAGATATTATTCGCGGCTCTCTTCTATTGGCCTCTCCTGCTGTTATGTTTTGTAGTGTTTCTAATATCCATTCAATCCATCCTTTTCTTGATCGGCCCTTGGGTCTAGAGTTCTCGCAACGTTTATTGAAGGCTCGTGTAGTGTTTGGATCTTTCTGCCTGACATTCGTAACACAACGTTGGGATACCGATTATATCACTCAACTGTTTATTATTGTTATTGGATGTACTGATATGAATATCTTGATAAACACTATAATAACTTGGTTATTGGATACATTGTCTCCCCCCCCCCACCCCCCGTGAATAGAATAAATGGCAATATAACAAATGTGTTAATTTTTTAGAAGCCTATGTTAGTGCTGTTGCTCCCTCAATATGGATCGCGACGTGTTTTCACAGGGACCACGATTTTTTTTTTTTTAAATTGTAGGTATTTTAACAAAAAATTGTGACTTGAGCTGTTAGAACACTCTCTAAACTTTTCAAATGATAGAACAAAATATAAAAAGGTAAGTCACTCGTAGCTTACTTGATTCTTTTATATGTGGATGATTGGGTTCTAGAGGTCTGCCTCGGGACTGTAAGGAGTCGGGTTCAAACCCTGCCAGAAGTGGTGGTGATTTTTAAAAAGAAAAATGCGGCCCATATTTGTGTTCCGAGGGTGTTGAAAGTGCTCTAGGACGTGCTCTGGATTTTGGATGCTCCACGTGTTGCAAGGTCACCGGGTTGTATCGTGTGTATGTGTGGTTTGAGGTCACAATGACCTACCTGTTCTCGAGTCTCAATATCTTGTTCTGCTTATGTCTGCTGGGTTTGTTTCAGTTGTCGTGTTCTAAATGATCAATTAATTTCCCAACCTTTGTCTGCCATCTTTGTTAACTTTTTCCGCACGTTTCGACACACCATGCGCCATGTCGATTTCGGTCATGTACGTTTAGCCGCACGGTGCGTCACTCTCAATTTGATTAGTGTCAACTTTCATCAAACCATATTCTTTTTATATGTCTTGTATCATCTTGGTATTATTCCTTCTTATACCCCCGTCACGCCAAGTGGCGTATAGTGAATATGGTGTTAGTGACCATATATTTTACAGACCTTCGGCACATGATTTTTGGAGTAATGTGGTCGGTATTGCGCCCGTGCCGCTTCAACGGCTGGGTGAACCCGGAAGCCGTCGGTTGGGATCGAACATAAATATAAACATGTAGATTAATATTTAAAAAACATGAAACATTTTGTCTCTGAAATCTCTATCGCTAAAGTGGTAATAACCGTCCGTACTGAAAGAGTTAACTTCCGTGCATTATCGTCCACGTTGTTTCTCGTGTGCTCTGTTTGGATAAGCGCTTGAAACCACGTGCTAGATGGAAAGGTAGAAGACAAGCTGGCAAGAAGGCAGCAGCGCGCGATTACATCGGAGGGTGTCTGGCCATGTGAGGTAGGGATCGAGACGGAAGGCAGCACGGTACCTCAAAATGCCTTGAGAATGTCCAATGTGTTGGGCCGAAATGCCCACATGGGGCACATTGTTTTAAACGACAACACTAGCACATCACGCCACTCTAATGCCCTTTTTGAGGACTCGCCGTAAAGAGGAGTATTTAAAATAAATAAATAAATAAATAAAATAAAGTTAAACTGTGTATTAATAACAGTATGTTCTTTCTCAGTCTAGCGATGACCCGTTTAGTGGGCGTGTGTGCGTTCTATCGCTTCTTCCTCTTTTTTTTTTTTTGGGGGGGGGCCTCGGTAGCTTAGTTGGCAAAATTACCCCAGTCTGGGCTACCGACGTTCGATCAACCCGTGTTCGATTCCCGCTGGAAGCAGTGTGAGTTGTACTCGTGGTTGGGAAAAAAAATACTCCCGCGGTCGACCCAGCCGCTGGCAGAAATGGGTACCAGGGTAGTACTCTGGGAAGGTGAGGAAAGTCGCCTCGCATCGTGAGTTTCGATACTTGAAGCGACACTATCCAGAAGTCTCCAAACACTTATGGACTGGCGGCCGAGCACATATGGTGGGAAAACTCGCGTGCTAAGACGCCGGTTCAAGTCTCGTACTTGACCTTGACCTGTCCTTCCTCATTTGCCTTTTTAGCGTCGAGTGGGGAATATAATTTGCTTTTCTTTTCGCCTCTGCTGCTTTTATGTTTCCCAATGTTTCTAATATTCCGTCAGTCCATCTTTTTCGTGGTCGGCCCTTGGGTCTGGTGTTCTCGCAACGTTTCTTGAAGGCTTCTTGTGTTGTGTTTTGATCTTTCTGCCATGTCACATGGCCAAACCATTTTATCTGTTGTTTATTTATATATTTTCTATGGCGGAAATTATTCCTAGTTTCTTTTTTCTCAGTTCTTCATTTCTGATCTTATTTCTCAAGTTGTTTCCTGTCATTCTTCTAATGCATGTAATCTCAGGAGAGGTTTTTTTTCTTCCATCTAGGATTCAGGACTGGCATTGGTAGCACAACGTTGGGATAAAGATTGTATTGTAGAGTGCCTGTTTTTTCTTAAAGAGTTATTTACTTGTTGGACAATAGTGGTGATAGCTGTCCAATAATTTGACAAGCTTTGTTGCATCGTGAGTCTATTTCTGCTGTTTGTGAATTGTCGGTTGTCACTAGACTGACTTCCTAGGTATCCACATTCCTCTACTTGTTTTAGTTGTCTGCCTCTATAATTATGTTGATGTTCTGTTTCTCGTTTGCAATATTCCCGACTTCTGTTTTGTTGATGTTGATTGTCATATTGTATTTTGTGCTTGTGCTGTTGAGTTTATTTAAGTGTTCTTGTAGGTGTTCTATTTCTCCATGTATTAGTTCCTGGTCGTCTGCAAATAGAAGCTCGTTGATCTCGTTGTGACTGATGGGTTGGCTAACTTGCATATATAGTCAATTCCATATGTGTAATAACTAGTAGGGACAGGGGGATTTGAACGCACACCTGATCTAACTTCGAAGTGGCCTGTGTAACCTGCTGCTGATCTGACTGTTCAGCTACTGTTGATGTAGAGACTTTCATTAGATTGGTTAGGTGTTGGCTTACTCCCTATTATGTTAGTATCGCACACAATTGTTGTATGTTTACTGAGTCGAATGCTTTTTGCTTGTTGTAGTTCATCAGCAGTCAGATAAAAACGATGCAGGAAAACACAAATGAACTATCATCAATAGCCAGCAAAATTGGGCTTGAGATCAATCATGAAAAGACTAAAGTCATGACTAGTTTAATTCCAACAGGTGACAAAATATACATGGAAAACAAACCAGTAGAAGAGATCGATCACTTTATCTATCTTGGAAGTCACATTGATCGAGAAGGGGATACGAGCAAAGAAATTAAAATCAGAATAGCTAAAGCAGCAATGTCTTTCAGAAGCCTTGAAAAGTTGTGGAAATCAAAACTTATCAGCACAAACACAAAACTTAGGCTATTCAAATCAAATGTACTATCAACCCTTACGTATGCGTGTGAAAGCTGGAAAACAACAAGAGATATAGAAACAAAGTTGAACGCATTCGAAAATAAATGTCTAAGAAAAATACTTGGTATAGCATGGAACGAATTCAAAACAAATGAGGAAATTAGAGAAATCGCCAATCAACCACTAATATCTTCAGTAATAAAGAAAAGACGATGGTCATACGTTGGACATGTGATGAGAAGAGATAATAACCGAATAGCAAAGCAAGCCCTCATATGGGAAACAACAGGTAAAAGAAAAAGAGGAAGACCCAGGGAGACACTGAGAAGAACATTGATGAGAGAGGCAAGAGCAGCAGGAGTCGGCTCCCTCAATGAGATAGAACTGCTTGCACAGAACAGAGACAGATGGCGAGATTTGATAAAATATCTTTAAAAGAAAACTGCTAGAACAAAAAAATCCATATAGGAGAAGGTGTATCTTGGTCTACGCCCTATGGGCCGGTTACGGCTCGAAAGGTCAATAGATAGATAGATAGTTTGGGAGGCATACATCACCGACCGTTCAAACCTGTTACCGTTGTTTGGCGACCAATCTTTTGAATGCCTTGGAAGCTGTGGCCCCGTGTCGAGTAGATGATGTATGCATGTAGTTACCTCATGTACAACGAGATCTTACCATATCGGAGCATTATTATTGATGACTTTGAATGTCTTGAGCGTATCTCTAAATCTTACTTTTGTGTTGGACTGTACCAACAGTATAAGAGGCAAGAAATGTGCGAGAATCACTTCAGCCAATCAGGGGGCTGGTTGGTCTCAAAGCAAGACTCCGGTCCCGAGACAGAGAGGTTGTGAGTTCAAATCTCAGCTGCACCATTTGGGATTTTTATTGTGGTTTCTCTCTGCGGCACCACTCCTCGTCTCAGCAGCAAGGCCCGGCTTGAAACGCCAATTTACACATCGACGGGAAAAATGTGAGTACATCCGAAGTCGGGGTTATCTGCCTGTCCGGCGAGGGACCCCTGTGCATACGGTTGCATGGGGAGAAGAAAACGGATTAAAACCCAGAATTAATTTCTCGAGGGACTTCGCCTAAGGTGAAAACTGGCGAACAGAAAAAATAAAATTCAGCGAATCTTGTTTGTGAATACAGCACCCAGACAGACACGATAATGCTGGCCATCCTTCTTGTTCCCCGGGTGACAGATATTTCATTGTGCGACTGCTGTCTGTTGAGTCAACCTTTAAGGGTTTTGGGTATGAATCATTTCGTTGCGACAAATCTCGATAAGTCTAGGTTTGAATTTGTTCATGCACCGGACTTACCCCAGCAGCTCGGCCGGGCCTATTAATGTCACCTTTATTAAGCCTTAGCTCTGCTCTCTATATTTTCTCTTTCCCAACCTTCTCCCATGCCTCTCTCTCTCCAACTCCCCCCCCCACCTCCCAGTTCACTATAATGTATTTGGCCCTGTTGACAACAAGCTATGACGTCACGATTATCTCCAACATCGCCGTGAACTCGGGCGATACCTGCATGTACTGTTGTTGTGTGCTGAATTATTACCTGTTCAAGGATGCAAACACTTGGTTTTTGATTGTTTTTGTTTTCTATGTTTGCTGCGATGAATTAAACATCAGATTTGCTGTTCTGGAGAAGACTTGCCTGGTGTAATCTCGGAAAGGGGGGGGGGGGGGGAAATGCCCTTGTTGTACTCACTGGTCATGTTTCCTATGATTCGTTGCCCAATCAGTTATCAAAACAGGTCTTTGTGTAACTTCATCACCGGTCAACTATTGTTGTACAGCAAGCTGGCCAGACCAGCACAAACAGAACGGTGCATTTAATGTCTTCAACAGTTGCATGTAGTTTGTTGTGCAGGGTTGCTTGTATGGGCCATGTTCTCTGTGTTTCGTCAGCGGTACAGTGCTGTAGAATGTGCTTTTGGAGTCTTTTGCAGAACATCGAGTGGCGTCACAAATTGTTGTAACACACTTTTTTATACACAACACATTCCAATTAGGTGTAGCTGTCTTATGTCACTCCAGTAACACTTCCTTACCTAGAAGGAGGAGGAGAAGAGGGAGAAGAAGGAAGATGAAAAAAGGGAGAAGGAGATGAATGAGGTGGAGGAAGAGATAAGAGAGAAGGAGAAGAGGGAGGATGAGGAGAAGGAGATAAGGAGAAAGAAGGAGGATGAGAAGAGGGAGACGGAGATAAAATGAGAAGGAGGTGAAGGAGGATGAGAAGATGGAGGAGATGAATGAGGAGAAGAAGACAAGGGAGGGGAGAAGAAGAGGAAAGTGACGAGGGAGAAGGAGGAGAATGGGGAGAAGGAAAAGAAGAAAGAGGGAATCAAGAAAGGGAAGAGGATTAGGGTGATGAGGGATACAATCAACTGACCCTCCTTGCTGTATCCTTGCACTTGGCGCCACTCACCATAACCAATTGGTTGACATTATACCCGTGTGTGTCGTCACATGAACCTGTCAGTGTAGTCGCTTTAATCATTATTTTCAACTAATTGGAGCCGAATGCAGTTTTCTGTGGTCACAGTAACCTGGTCAACAGAGTAATGACTGGTCTCTGTGGTCACAGTAACCTTGTCAACAGAGTAATGACTGGTCTCTGTGGTCACAGTAACCTTGTCAACAGAGTAATGACTGGTCTCTGTGGTCACAGTAACCTTGTCAACAGAGTAATGACTGGTCTCTGTGGTCACAGTAACCTTGTCAACAGAGTAATGACTGGTCTCTGTGGTCACAGTAACCTTGTCAACATAGTAATGACTGGTCTCTGTGGTCACAGTAACATTGTCAACAGAGTAATGACTGGTCTCTGTGGATCGTGTCCGTGTCTTCACTGCCGGACTGTATCCTCTGTGACGTCATTAATATGTGATGTCTTTCTGTTTTATCTAAACTCTATGCTTTAGAGGTTAGGAATACCCTAAACCTTGTTGGGGGGAACAAATTTAATTAAATGCATAAAAACTAGAAGCAGTTGATACATTCAAATATGTGCAGACAATCAAGGGAAATTATTCTTTAGCTGAAAGACGCTAAACTTGGGCGTCTAAACAACTGGCAAAATACAAGAAGAGAGATCGCGGTAGACAAAGAGAGAGAATACAAGATAGCTTGGCGTCATGGCACGATAAACAGTCAACAACAGATTTGATACGCTTCACAGCCTCCTTGAGAATTGTAAAAGCACATGATCGCATACCCTAACCGGTACGTCACATGATGATGATGATTCACCAAATTCTATTTGTAATAATCGTTCTCCAGCATTGGTTATAGAAAGAAGAGGAGGTGGGGTTAGTCTAGGGGTACGACGTTGGCCTCAGGACAGGAAGGATGCGGGTTCAAAGCCCATCAGAAGCTGATTTTTCAAAAATAGGAACAAGTAATCCAACGTTTCTTTATGAGGATAACCTCCCCTGATTCCTTGGGTAGTGAGATGTCTAGCCCACTCGGATAACGGCAAGAAGCAGCAGGTTCCCTGTGCTTTCGCGCACGTTAAAGATCCCTTGTCGTTTAAAGTTGGAATGAGTGGGTTATAAATATCCGGACCCAATTGTCAGCAAAAACTGACCCACACCGCGGATCCCAGGCCGTGCGACGGAGTTCGTGCACGTGGGGGAGGGCTCTACTCGACATTCTCTAGTGGGGGTATCCGAGCACCTATTGATTCGTCCGGTGTGCAGTGATGATGATCATAGCAACAAACAAAGAAGCGTGTACAACACACAAAGATAACGAACACAAACAACAAACATACGTAATAAACACATTAACAGAGCACACACAAGAAACACATTTACACAACAAACACACATACTCACAAACACACCAAGACACATACACAACAGACACACATACTCACAAACACACCGACACACATACACAACAAACACACATACTCACAAACACACCAACACACATAGACAACAAACACACATTCCGTCCTCTGTTATCGGGAAAGAGAGCAACCTGCCACCCCGTGAGAGTAGTGTGACGTTGGCAGTCACAGCCTAAGCTTGTGCAGTAGAAGACGTTTTGTGTGTTAATTCCCGGTCAGGTGGGCGTCACAAACACACATTAGGAAACTGAACAAACGGAGGTCCCCCCCCCTCCCCCCCACCGCTCGACTTCCAGGGTTGTGGTGGTGGTGGTGGTGGTGGTGGTGGTGGTGGTGGTGGTGGTGGTGGTGGTGGTGACCGCACGACCGCTCGGATGTCACGTTGAACTAGCCTGGTTCAGATCTGTGTACAGCCTCGGTACATGTGGACATACACTGTGCGTGTGTACACATTGTCGAGAATACTTTGTAGTGTACACGGTGTGATACTTGCATTCTGTGTGTTGGACTTAACATTGCGTGTACGTTTCTTTGTTGTGAAAAGGTAAGAAAAGAACTAAACATGTGCATTGACTCCATTAAATTAAAAGTAATGGTAATTGACATGTCATTTTAGAAGTGTCACAAAACATGTCATCAGTCAATGTTCAACTTCTTAATCGCAAATTTTCAACATGACTAGTTGCATTAGCAAGCTTTGACCTGTGGCGAAGTACCGAGAGTAGGAACTGAATTTGTGCGTATTAATCCGTTTTCCACTGGCAGCCGTGTGCACAGGGGTCCCTCGCCGCACATGCAGATAGCTACGATTTCGGAGGTACTCATATTTTCCCATGGTTGAGTAATTGGCGCATCAAGCCGGGCCTCGCTGCTGAGACCAGGGTTGGTTGCAGCAGAGAGAAATCACAAATAAAAATCCCAACTGGTGCAGACGAGATTTGAGCAACCAGTTCCCCATACTGATTGATTTAAATATGGAAGTACACAAAATTATATAAAGTACAAAATGAAATGTGTACATAACGTACAGTTTTGCGATAATCCTAAACGTTAAACAAATAAAAAATGGGGATGTCTTTGTTGGGGTCCTACACAATTCAACACCAACAAAAACATGAACGAAACCTATAATGTTGAACAAAAATCTGGGAACAAAATATGGAAATCAATAATGAAAATATGTGTTTGCGTCACTATATTTATTCATGGTTCATTTTCCATCGATCTCAGTCTGTTTTACTATTCAAATTATCACAATGAGCCCGCATATAGAAACATATGATATACGCATACACTACTACTGCTTTGGGAAGATCATTTAGTTTTGGGGCGTTAATTACGCGGGTTCGAATCTCGATATGGTCTAAGGTTGTTTATATCGTGTGTGGAATAAAAACTTAGATCCGTGCACCTCGTGGCAACAGCACATGACCAGCTGCGTTTATTCTCGTGTCTGATAAGTGTCCCCAGGCGGACTCCCAAACATGGGATACAAAACGAAGATGGTAGTCAAGTATTCGCATTTACTGCTGGTAATTAAATACGTAATTAGAGCCGTATGTTTGTTACATTAACTCTGATATGTGCGATCTGTCAATCATCCGCTCTATGTGGTCTAGCAACACTCTATATGTGATCTAGCAACACTCTAGTAGTTATGATCTATCTACTCTTTGTGGTATATTGTATCAGACGTGGTGCACAGACGCACCGGCCTAGTCGTCCACCCACAGCCATAGACCTACTGAGACCCACGGGCTGAAAATATAACCATAACACCCTACCAACTAGCGTGACGTTCACTATAGGAGCTGTAGACGGATGACTTCACTCTACCCACAACCACCCCTGCCCGCAAAGCTGAAAACGTCATACTAGTTGGTGGTTTTCCGGAAATTTTCTCCCAGCCCGCAGGCCTAAGTATGTTTATAGTTGACTGTATTGCAACCATCGCTATGCCTAGGCGGCTACTGAAACATTAAGGACACAATCTTTGCTCATCTCGGCCATCTTTTCATGGTCATTCCTGTCGTTTGTTTGACGAAAGACGTTGACAGATGTCGCTGTCTTGGAATGTGACATTTGTCATCTGTCAGTCAATACATGTGTCTTGATGGCACAGAGACCTGCCAGTCACGTGTCCGTCGCATACATTTTGGGATCTTCGGTCTTCCGGAATAGGTCTCGTTTCCTAGCAACCCTTTGTGTATTCTCTTTCGTTCACCCGATGACTATTAAAGGAGAGGATAGTTCTCTTTGTCATCCGTCCTTAGAGAACGTTAAGTGGGCGCATATACGTTGTGTTGTCGTTTATTTGATCTTTTCGACCTAAGACATCCGACTTCAGCGCATTTTTGAGAACCGGGTTGCCTTCGACCCTTACTTGTTTGGCCACATTAGACAAGTAATTCAAATTTGTTGTTTCGCCACGTGTGTGTGATTGACAGTTACCTAAACACACCGAAATCGTGCGCGTCGCATAGAAAGAATATTTGACCAGTAGCAATTCATCTTTACGCTGCACATCTTTACGCGAATTGCCATCGCAACATCTGTGTTGTACTTCATAACTTTGCAAGTCTTGGTACACTAGTGTCATGATCGCTGTTCTATGAAACTCCTCCCGTGTTTGTATGTTATCTTTAATCCCTGAATTAATTTCTACTTATGTTTCTTTACAGAACCTTTCTTCCTGGTCAGTGAGAGTGTCTGTGCTAGTCACAAGGTTTCGCCGCCTTCTACATGTGTCGTGTTGTTAGATTGCGCCTTAGCCGCGATATCTGCGCCTTTCGGCCCAACACATCCGACTTCGGCACGGATGGATAGATTTACTAAAAAATTCCCCCCCCCCCCCAGACAATGGCCATTTTTTGGCTTACTCGTGTCGACCTCAAACTGTCAAGAGTTCTTTAACGTGAGCGAGTTCGCACGTGAACATCTAAACATTTGTTCATCCTGTTTTCGCCATTTCTCGAGAGGGCTAGACATTGGATCTCACTGCTCAGAGAGGGCTAGACATTGGATCTCACTGCTCAGAGAGGGCTAGACATTGAATCTCACTGCTCAGAGAGGGCTAGACATTGGATCTCACTGCTCAGAGAGGGCTAGACATTGGATCTCACTGCTCAGAGAGGGCTAGATATTGGATCTCACTGCTCAGAGACCGGGGGAGAGTAGAGCCACGAAGATACCTCGATTAGATTTGTGAAATATGTCCACCGCCTTTGCTGGGAATCGAACTCCGGGACCTTTCTATCTAAAGGTCGATGTCTTACCGCTAGACCAGCCATTCCTCTGAAGGTTTCCTTCATATGATTAATTCTATTAGAATAGTATGGGTTATCGTCACATTCTGGCATCTCTTACTTAGATTGTATCACAAGTCCGCTAAAAGATACACCAAGCAATCAGAGAACATGATGATTGTTTGACTGTTGTAAAGAAGCGTTTGGCTACGTATCTCGATCGTCTGGAATAGCAAAGACCATTGTTCTAGAAACTGTGAAAGATCTAGAAGCGGGAAGAGGTAGGCAGAGAAAGAGATGAGAAGATAACACCCAAGAATGAACAGACCTCAACATTGAAGAATTAAAAAAAAAAAAAAAGATTGAAAATAGAAAGAAATGGAGAAGGTTGACGAAGTCTGTCAGTGGTGTCACAGCGACACCCAGGGTTATGTGAAGTAGAAGTAGTATGGGTGGTACATTGATGTCTATTCCACCTCACTGACAGCCTCTCTCTCTCTCGATCTATTTGCGTGCGGTGTGTGGCTGGTATCATCTGTTCTTGTATTTATCTTTTTACAGCATCATATTATCATTGTTATATGTCTAAAATCATCCCTTGGAACATAAGAGCTTAAATCTTCCATTGAAACGTAAAAGCTTTAAACATGCCCTGAAACGATAAAGCTTAAAACACCACTTGAAAAATAAAAGCTTAAAACATCCATTGAAACTTAAAAGCTTAAAACATCCATTGGATGATAAAACCCTACAATTGCCCCATGCTATATTTTGTTGAGATCCTCCTCATTTGGGTCACTTTGCTCCAGGAACAAATGTACGTGTGGCCCACCTGAAGACACAAACTCTCCTATGTAACTTTCCCCGACATCGCAAAATTCAACAAAAAAGTTGAGCCTTAGCTGTCAATGTTTGTTTTAGCTATTGTCACCGCCGATCTGTGTCTGATGAACTTGGGCACTTATTTCGGCTTCCTCTTATGCTGTATTTGGTTACTTCACACGAGTAAGTTCTGAGGAAACAGTGGTGAACCCAAATTATTCACTTCTTTGTCTGTGTAACTCTTTTATCGTGTTATTTGGTGTCCATGTTCCCGGTACTTGGTGAGCTTTGTTCAGCAATCATTCTAACAATCACACACATTCAGGCTTCTATTATTTTCACCTGGTGGGCTTTGTTAAATTGTCTATCAGTGCCACAGTCATACGCTCTTGTCTATCAGTGCTACAGTCACACGCTCCTGTCTATCAGTGCTACAGTCACACGCTCCTGTCTATCAGTGCTACAGTCACACGCTCCTGTCTATCAGTGCTACAGTCATACGCTCCTGTCTATCAGTGCTACAGTCATACGCTCCTGTCTATCAGTGCTACAGTCATACGCTACTGTCTATCAGTGCTACAATCATACGCTCCTGTCTATCAGTGCTACAGTCACATGCTCCTGTCTATCAGTGCTACAGTCACATGCTCCTGTCTATCAGTGCTACAGTCATACGCTCCTGTCTATCAGTGCTACAGTCATACGCTCCTGTCTATCAGTGCTACAGTCATATGCTCCTGTCTATCAGTGCTACAGTCATACGCTCCTGTCTGTTAGCGCTACAGTTTCACGCTCCTGTCAGTGCTACAATCACACGTTCCTGTCAGTGCTACAGCCTCACGCTCCTGTCTGTCAGTGCTAGAGTCCCACGCTCCTGTCTGTCAGTGCTACAGTCACACGCTCCTATCAGTGCTACAGTCATAAGCTCCTGTCAGTGCTACAGTCACACGCTCCTGTCAGTGCTGCAGTCTCACGCTCCTGTCTGTCAGTGCTACAGTCACATGCTCCTATCAGTGCTATAGTCACACGCTACTGTCTATCAGTGCTACAGTCACAAGCCCCTGTCTGTCGTGCTACAGTCACACGCTCCTGTCTGTCGTGCTACAGTCACACGCTCCTGTCTGTCGTGCTACAGTCACACGCTCCTGTCTATCAGTGCTACAGTCACACGCTCCTGTCTATCAGTGCTACAGTCTCACTCTCCTGTCTATCAATGCTAGTCTCACGCTCCTGTCTATCAGTGCTACAGACACACGATCTTGCCTATCAGTGCCACAGTCACACGCTCCTGTCTATCAGTGCCACAGTCACACGCTCCTGTCTATCAGTGCCACAGTCACACGCTCCTATCTATCAGTGCCACAGTCACACGCTCCTGTCTATCAGTGCACAGTCACACGCTCATGTCTATCAGTGCCACAGTCACACGCTCCTGTCTATCAGTGCCACAGTCACACGCTCCTATCAGTGCTACAGTCACACGATCTTGTCTATCAGTGCTACAGTCATACGCTCCTGTCTATCAGTGCCACAGTCATACGCTCCTGTCTCAGTGCTACAGTCACAAGCTCCTGTCTATCAAAGCTACAGTCACATGCTCCTGTCTATCAAAGCTACAGTCACACGCTCCTGTCTATCAAAGCTACCGTCACACACTCCTGTCTATCAAAGCTACAGTCACACGCTCCTGTCTCTCAGTGCTACAGTCACACGCTCTTGTCTATCAAAGCTACAGTCACACGCTCCTGTCTATCAGTGCTACAGTCACACGCTCATGTCTATCAGTGCCACAGTCACACGCTCATGTCTATCAGTGCTACAGTCACACGCTCCTGTCTGCTTTAACTGGAGACCACAAATATAAAGACACTTATGTCGCGCTCTAGCGTGTCCGCTCTTCTACAACACGGCCTTGCAGCCTAGCATTGGTCTATATATTATGTTACGTCCACATACAAGCCGCTGTAGCCGCCCCATAGATCTATCAAGTCCTGCCTGTATATGTGTCACAGTTAGACGACGTTCTGGCTCTCATACAGCTGCCCCGCCCCCTAACACGTCATGTGGCGCTATTTATATGTTGTCGTTTTTTTTTTAGCATAGCCATTGCCACCTAGACTGAATAGCCTGCCCGCTGAGGGGAAGCACACAAAGGTTGTGACGTTTTCAGCAACAGGGACGGTTGTGGGTAAAATGACGTCAGCCGTCTGTAGCTAAAATGACTGATGACGTCACAAGCTTGGGATGCTTTCGAGAAAGTCCTCTCAGCCCTTCGGCCTTCAATATTAGTGGCAATAGCACAGCCATCTATAGGTGTATACAGGACCGCGGGCAGAAAATAACATCCCAAAACAATCCAACTAGTGTGATGTTATCAGCTGTTGGGCGTATAGACTGCTCACTTTACTCCATCCACAACCGCCCCTGCTCACAAAGCTGGAAACGTCACGCTAGTTGAAGGTTTTCCGGGTATTTGCTGTCAGCCCATAGGCCTTTGTAAATCTATAGATGGCTATATGATTTAGAGCACTAGTTCTCGAACTTACCTTTACCCCGGGACACCCCCCCCCCTTTTCCCAATTAAATACGCTTCGTAGGTGCGGACCCCCATGATTTTTTTTTCGGCTTTCATTCCTGCATCGGACCATCTATTGTTCTTTGTTTTTTTTTTTTTTTTCTGTGGTTATTTGTGATTTTTTCCGAGTGTTGTAAATATACCTCTCTCACCCTGATATGGTTCGCTGATCTATCACCTCGGAAGTTTCCCTCTATAATAACATTCATTTATTATTATTTATCTTCAGGCCTATACAGGTAGCAGGTTCGGAAGGGGAGAACGTAACACATTTCATGTTTGGGGTGTCGGTGTTTGTGGTGTCGGTGTTTTTTGTAGTGTGGAAAAATTAAAAAATACAGAAAAATGGTATGTTAGAAGCTTTACGTGATAAGTGGACGACACAGACTAAACGACGTTTCGGCCCAATAGGCCTTCAGCAGGAACAAACAAGAAAAACAAACACACAAAGCTAATAACGAAACATTCGAAACAAAAATATTCGAAATATGTTAAAGAAAATATCTATCCTGTGTGTATGAAAAGGAAATGGTAACAAAAGTGTGGCTGTCGTGAATGTGCAAAAAAGTGCGCAAATGCACACCGAACCAGAGGAGTTCACACAGGGGTCAGTGTGCAAACACAAAGGAGAAAGAATAGAACAGTAGACTAACAGGTGCTCAAAAGGCGGTAAGAGTGAGATGTCTGAGAGTGGGGTACAATAAAAACAAATACAAATGAGTTGTAAGGAGTACAGAAAAAAGGTATAGAGGAGAACACCGAAGTGTCTCATAAGGGACTAGAGGAGAAGAACTGTAAATAGCATGGCATAGTAGATAGACCAAAGATCCCAAATATGAAGGCTATGCAAAAGGGAAGGAGCAACCAAAAGGAAACTATGTGTATGAGTGTGATACATTCATGCCTCGTGGGGTCAGCGAACCATACTGGACTATGAGGCGATTTTCCAAAATAAAGCGGCTGCGGTCGCCAGAGTAACAAAGGACAATTCCAGTGACACGGCTGTCGTCTTTACCCTTGTGATCATGGGAGTTGAAGTGGGAAGACACTGGAGTACCAGTATTCTGTTGGACATTTTAGATTTTGTGAACATCTACGGGATGTCTTCAAACTGAGAAAAGAGCAACGTGATGATGGTTGAGTGAACGGGGCAGTAGCAGCTGTTCTGTATCCATTCACCATTCACTCTTACTCTTTCACTAGACAGCTGTTTTGTGATCCAAATCTCCCATTTGCTGCTCAACCTCATACACTGATAATACACACTCATGCACACGCACACACAGAGAGAGCTGTTTGTTGATGATGTTTGAGTAGTTTTGGCCCATTGACTGAGTTCCCAAACATGGATTGAGTAGAATTCTGCTGTGGTATATTAACATTGATCATAGAAAATCTTCATCATCATCAAGTGCCCTCTCCGCATCGAAGGTTGGCTACCATGGAGCGCCATTCCACTCTGTCTCTTGCTTTGATGGTGCAGGTTGTCATAGGCTGATTTGGCCATCTTTTGATGTTATTCGTCCATTTTAGTTTTGGTCTGCCTCTGCCTCTTTTACCATGTATTATCCCCTCCAAGATCACTTTTAGTAGGCTGTTGTGTCTTTTAACATGACCAAAAAATTTCATTTGTCTTGCCCTAATTGTGTTTATTAGTTCTTTTTTTCATTTTTAGTTGTTTTAAAACTTCTTCGTTTGTTTTCTTTTCTTTCCATCCAATTCTACCTATTCTATAAATCCACATTTCAAAGGCTTCATTTTCTGTTCTGTTTTCTGGTCTAATGTCCATGTTTCTGCACCATACAGGAGTATTGAGAAGATGTAACATTTTGCTATTCTTAGTTTCAGCCCTGGTGTTATTTGTTTTGATGTTAGTATACTTTTCATGGCATTGAAATTACTTTTTTGCCATTCCTATTCTTTTATTTATTTCAGTTGTACATTTTCCATCACTGGTTATAGTATGTCCCAGGTAGTTGTAGCTCTGGACTGTCTCTAGATGTATTCCTTCAACTTTGATATTTAATTGTTGGTCTTGAGAATTTTCTTGGTTTATGATCATAGTTTTATTTTTTTTATATGCATATCTAGTCCATATTTTTTTGCTTGTCATGTTTATTACATTAAGTAATTGTTGTAGATCTTTACGATTTTCTGCTAGTAGAATAGTATCATCATCAGCATATCTTAGGTTATTGATTATCTTCCCATTAATGTTAAGGTCTGGCATCTCATTGATGTTTTTAAAGATTTGCTCAGTGTATAGATGGAACAAGCTTGGTGATAGGAGGCATCCTTGTCTTACTCCTTTTTTTATATCAATGGGTGTAGAGTTCTCCTTGTTATATTTTATTATTGCTGTTTGCTCCCAATACAAATTACATATCAGTCGTATGTCTGTGTCATCCAGATTTATATCTTTTAGGCATTCTATAAGTTGTTTGTGGTGTATTCTATCAAATGCTTTGGTGTAGTCTATGAAGCAGGCATATATTGGTTTGTTTACTTCTATGTACTTTTCGATCAATGTCCTCATGCTGAATATGGCTTCTTTTGTCCCACTGTTTTTCTTGAATCCGAATTGCTGCTCATCTAGTTCATTATAATTTTATTCTGAATCCTTCCTTGTATAACTTTTAGTAAAATTATTGTTACCTGGTTCATTAGGCTTGTTGTTCTAAAATCGCTGCATTCAACTGCACCATTCTTTTTAGGCAATGCTATAAAAGTTGATGTTTTTAGTTCATTTGGTATGTATCCTGTGCGGTATATGTCATTGCATATGTTTGTGATCACTTCAATGCCAAAATCTTCTAGTGCCTGTATCATCTCTATCTGTATATTGTCAGGTCCTGCTGCTTTTCCCTTTTTCATTGTTTTTATAGTTTTTTCTACTTCAGATTTCAGGATTTTATAGCTGGATGTAACATAGGAAATGCTTGAACTTAATTTTACAATATTTGTAGTTTATGATTATTATTACGCCAAAATTGTTTCATTTGTTCAATTTTGAAATATTTATTCTCACAAACGTCTATGGACTAAAATACCAAGATCACACAAATTAACTCATCATCATCATGTGCCGTCTCCGCATGGAAGGTTGGCTACCAGGGAGAGCCATTCCACTCTGTTTCTTACTTTGATGGTGCAGGTTGTCATAGATTGACTTGTCCATCTTTTGATGTTACTCGTCCATGTTAGTTTTGAACTGCCTCTGCCACCTTGTATATTACCGTTCCAATATTACTTTTAGTAGGCTGTTGTGTCTTTTAACATGCCCCAAAAATTTAATTTGTCTTGTCTTAATTGTGTTTAGTAGTTCTCTTTTCATTTTTAGTTGTTTTAAAACTTCATCGTTTGTTTTCTTTTCTTTCCATCCAATTCCACCTATTCTTCTATAAATCCACATTTTAAAGGCTTCAATTCTCTGTTCTGTTTTCTTGTCTAATGTCCATGTTTCTGCACCATACAGGAATATGAGATGATGTAACATTTTGCTTTTCTTAGTTTTAGCCCTGGTATTAATTGTTTTGATGTTAGTGTACTTTTCATGGCATTAAAATTACTTGTTGCCACTCCTGTTCTTTTGTTTACAAATTAACTGCTCTAGGATATTCATATTGGAGCCTCAGTGGCTGAGTGGTTAGTGTGCTTGCTTCTTGATCGGGTTAGATCCACAGTAGTGGCGGATTTTTTTCGGACTGAAAAGGCTCCGCGGTTCACCCAGCCTCTAAAAATGGGTACCATCGATTTTTCTGGGAGGTAAGGCGGCCTGGCGTGATACCGACCACATCACCCAAAAATGTGCCGTGGTCAAAAGATTAATATGGTCACTAACACCATATTCCCCATACGACTAACAAGGCGTGGAGGAAACCTTTACTTTAGAATATTCATATATTTGTTCAGTGTTACAAATTTGAAAAAAAAACTCCAATGAAACTTCAATTTCGAAATGAGTTAAATGTAGTTTTTCTTTCTCATGACATCTTAACTCATACACGTAGCAACATTTGTATGATTATTCCTAAAATACTACTTTGAGGTTAATGTAGGCAGTCGCGACACCTACACACTAGTTTGGCCTGACTCATTGGTTTGTTTCCGTCGGCAAACGTAGTCAGTTTTAGTTAACTTGTCCATACGCAAACAGTCAGTTATGAGTTGCCGACCGCTACCAGCTCATGCACCAGTTGCACCTACAAGACTTGTTGTAGCAGAAACTTACCGATCTCATGTGTACATTTTTGTTTGTGCTTCCCAGATCAAGAACGGAGAGACCAGTGGAGGAGTCAATCACTCGAACAACCCCTTTAGCGACATGAGTACCGATACCAGGTCAGCCAACCCACTCTACGACTTCGGCTCGGGGTCAGCCAACCCGCTCTACGATTTATCTTCAGATGGAGACAGACACGAGCCGTCCAACCCTCTGTATGAGTTCACCACAACCACCACAACCGTGACAACCAAATCCGCCAGCAACCCGCTGTATGACACCTTTGAAAACGATGGCGCTGTAGATGAGGATGCTGAAGAGGTTGACTTGCTGTCTGGGACCAATGAACTGCAGGAGGAGGATGATGACTACGGACAGAGCAGCAGACACCATTACGATGAGACCCACTACCAGGAATATATGGGTGGTCAGCAGAAAGAGTTTGCCAGCTTTGAACATAGCACTCCGGAGTATAATGATGAGGATAGTTACAACGAGCAGGAGTCTGGACATGATGAGCTGATACATCATGAGGTGAGGCACCATGAACAGGAGGGAGGACATCATGAACAGGATGACACTAGACATTCCAATGTGGAAGTTGTCGAAGAGGTAAGTTGAACACTTCCAGTGGTTGTTTTGTTGAGTGTTGACTTTAGGAATGTCTGTGGTGTGTTTTGTTGAGTGTTGACTTTAGGAATGTCTGTGGTGTGTTTTGTTGAGTGTTGACTTTAGAAATGTCTGTGGTGTGTTTTGTTGAGTGTTGACTTTAGGAATCTCTGATGTGTGTTTTGTTGAGTGTTGACTTTAGGAATGTCTGATGTGTGTTTTGTTGAGTGTTGACTTTAGGAATGTCTGATGTGTTTTTTGTTGAGTTTTGCCTGGAGGAATGTCTGATGTGTGTTTTGTTGAGTGTGGACTGGAGCAATGTCTGATGTGTGTTTTGTTGAGTGTGGACTGGAGGAATGTCTGATGTGTGTTTTATTGAGTTTTGCTTGGAGGAATGTCTGATGTGTGTTTTGAGTTTTGCTTGGAGGAATGTCTGATGTGTGTTTTGTTGAGTGTGGGTTGGAGCAATGTCTGATGTGTGTTTTGTTGAGTTTTGGTTGGAGGAATGTCTGATGTGTGTTTTGTTGAGTGTGGACTGGAGAAATGTCTGATGTGTGTTTTGTTGAGTTTTGGTTGGAGGAATGTCTGATGTGTGTTTTGTTGAGTGTTGACTGGAGGAATGTCTGATGTGTGTTTTGTTGAGTTTTGGTTGGAGGAATGTCTGATGTGTGTTTTGTTGAGTTTTGGTTGGAGGAATGTCTGATGTGTGTTTTGTTGAGTTTGGTTGGAGGAATGTCTGATGTGTGTTTTGTTGAGTTTTGGTTGGAGGAATGTCTAATGTGTGTTTTGAGTGTGGACTGGAGGAATGTCTGATGTGTGTTTTGTTGAGTGTGGACTGGAGGAATGTCTGATGTGTGTTTTGTTGAGTGTGGACTGGAGGAATGTCTGATGTGTGTTTTGTTGAGTGTTGACTGGAGGAATGTCTGATGTGTGCTTTTTTTGAGTGTGGTAAGAGGGTGGTGTGATGTGTGTTTTGTTGAGTTTTGTAAGGAGAAATGTTTGACGTGTGTTTTGTTGAGTGTTTGTTTAGGATAAATGTCTGATGTGTGTTTTGTTGAGTATTCAGTGGACGAATATATGATGTGCGTTTTGTTGAGTGTTGGGTGGACAAATGTTTGACGTGTGTTGTGTTGAGTGTTGGTTGGATGAATGTCTGATGTGCGTTTTCTTGAGTGTTGGGTGGGCAAATATCTTATGCGTGTTGTGTTGGGTGGACAAATGTCTTATGCGTGTTTCGTTGAATGTTGGTTGGGGGGAGGTCTGATGTGTGTTTTGCTGTGTGTTGGATGAGGAAATGTTGTTTGAGAAATGAGTGTCGTGTATTTATAGAGTGTTGGTTTGAGGAATGTGTGTCGTGTATTTTATAGAGTTGGTTTGAGAAATGTGTGCCGTGTATTTTATAGAGTGTTGGTTTGAGAAATGTGACAATTTTTGTTGAGTGTTCATTTGATGAATATTTTGTGTGTGTTTGATTGTACGGTTGTTTAAGAAAATTGTGTTTTTTTTATATTGTTCTGTGTTGGTTTGAGAAATGTGTGTTGTGTATTTTGTTGAGTGTTGATGTGAGGAAAGTGTGTTATGTATTTCGTTGAGTGTAGGTTTGAGAAATGTGTGTTGTGTGTTTTGTTGAATTTTAGTTTAAGTTTAAATGTGTGTGGGTGTATTTTTGTGAGTGTTAGTTGAGGAAATACATGTGGATCGTTCTAAACAACTACAACTTGAACATGTTGACAGCAAACATATTGATATTCTCTTGCTCATTTTTTCTTACTCCACTCTCTCTTCTCTACTCATCCTCTCTCACTGTGATTTCTGTTTCAGCCTTACCCCTAACATTGTCGTATGTTTAATGACCGCCTTATTTCATTGTCTCATTGTTGTACTAACCAATCTCTCTGCCATGACACCCCTTTCACCAAAGTCCTCCTCTCTGCTGATCGACAATTCAAAGTTCACTAAATGAGACTTGTCAAAAAGAAATGACGACCCTTTTACCAATGTGATCTTGAATTGTAGCCCACAAATCGTGTATTGTCACTCCTTACCTTTATATCACCTGATGACTACTAAAGGGATTGATGCCCTCATCATTATCCATACTTAGAAGGACGTAAGTGGGCCTACCTACGTTGTGTTGTAGTTTGTTGTAGAACTGTGATATTTGCTACTTTGACCCAACACATCCGACTTCAGTACGTTATTTTTAATACCTGGTTGTCTTTCCTTTTCTACCCCTATTCAATTGGCCAGACTAGACAGGTTAGTCTGTTTCTGGAGGCACCGCTACGTGGCGGAGAAGAGTCTTGATGGCTCTGGTTCACCGATCCTGGCGCAAGCTGTCAACTGTTGATCGCTGACAGCTTCCAGCACTGCTGCTGTGAGGCGCCTTTGCCTCTAATTTATTTTACCTTGAGGAAAATACCAAAAATGGAAATACCTAACTCTTTCTATTGACTACTTATTCTTCCACATAGTCAAACTGAGGTATTTTGTGTTGCATTGACCGTTTTGCTTGACCAGTGTTCTCCTCGATGTTGCAGCAACCTCATGTTCTATTGAAATCACATACAGGCCCTAACTGATGAAGACTACCCGAGAAGACACCAACGCAAGAGACCTCCAAACAGAAGTTGACGCAGGAGCGCACTATTCTCTGGAAGATGAGCAAATGCCAAAATCAGCCCCCGGAATGGCTACTGTTGTCTTTGAGGAGGAGGCAGGCGATTGGGAACAAGGAGCAAACGATGATGGCCACTTTTGTCGCGATCAAGCCGAGGAGGATCTGGAAAATTATTGTTTGAACAGAGATGATTCTGAGCACTCGGATGATGAAGTGAGGAGTGACGAGGACGAAGCGAGGGCTGAGAAGACGCGAAACAACCCGAGTTGTTCTTCAAGCAGAAACGTGTATCAAGAAGGCTGTGAGAATCAATCGACACGTGGCGCTACAAGTGAAATAAGTGATGATGAGGTGGAGACACCGAGGTTCCGGGAGGACATGAGTCGCGCCCATTGTTATAACATCGAGTCAGAGGACAAACCACAGGTTAGACCATACCTGCTTCTCTCATAGGTGTCGCAGTCGCTTTGATTGTCGTCATTAAATGTTTTCTCGAAAAGTAATCCCACACTTTCACCTTCTGTTAGCTATAAATAGTGTCATGATCTAATGCTAGACCTTACCTGTGGTCAGCACGTTAAAAAAAAAATTGATGTTGTCTATATCATGTGACTTTCAGCTTTTATTGTTTGCCGCCCACACGTTTACACCCCCCCCCCCCCCAATCGTTGTCGTGGTCTGCACGTGATATTTTGTTTTTATTTGGCCTTCGCGTGGTTTGCTTCTAGTTGAGATGAAAATCAAATTAGTTTCAGAGATGAAATGTTCTAGTGATGAACGATTTGAGTTTCTTAAATTAAAACATAAAGTTATCTTTACAGAACATTATGTGACGTGTACAACAACCAAATGAATAGAATAAAACACATTCTTCTAGTCAGTGCTTGCTGGCCATGAGTTGTAAGTGCAGTGGACAAAAGAAAGTTCATAACTTTTGTTGCAAAGAGATGCTTTGGGGCTAGACGCCAATCACCACCCACAGCCAACTATATATTTATTTAGGCCTGCGGGCTGATAGGAAATTTCTGGAAAACCACCAACTTGTGTGACGTTCTCAACTTTGTGATTGTGGTGAGAGTGACTTCCACCGTCTTTATGTCATCTCTATGATGTTTTTAAAGATTTGCTCAGTGTATATATTGAACAAGCTTGGTGATAGGATGCATCCCTGTCTTACTCCTCTTTTTATATCAATGGGTGTAGAGTTCTCTTTGTTATATTTTATTATTGCTGTTTTCTCCCAGTATAGATTACATATTAGTCGTATGTCCATGTCAGCTAGATGTATCTCTTTTAGACATTCTATAAGTCGTTTGTGGTGTACTCTATCAAAAGCTATAGTTGAACATGTCACACTAATTGGTGGGGTTTCTTGTTTTATTTTCTTCCCACCGGACTTAATGAATCTGTGGTTGGCTGTGCACTGCCAGAACTGAAAGTACTCACGACTCATAGCTGACTTCTTGCACTAGAATCAACAGCAGCTGTTGTGCAACTACACCTTCCTCAGCTGCCTCTGTAAATAAACTATTTGGACAAGCGAGTAGGAGTGAAAAAGGGAAGGCAAACTGGTGTCTTTAAAGCTTTGCTAATATCGGATGTTTCGACCGAAAGACATAAAATATCACAACCTAATGTCAACGTAGACGTCGAGGGCCAGATCTGAAAAAACTAAAGACGTCGAGGGCCAGATCTGAAAAAAACTAAAGACGTCGAGGGCCAGATCTGAAAAAACTAAAGACGTCGAGAGCCAGATCTGAAAACTAAAGACGTCGGGGGCCAGATCTGAAAAAACTAAAGACGTCGAGGGCCAGATCTGAAAAAACTAAAGACGTCGAGGGCCAGATCTGAAAAAACTAAAGACGTCGAGGGCCAGATCTGAAAAAACTAAAGACGTCGAGGGCCAGATCTGAAAACTAAAGACGCCGAGGGCCAGATCTGAAAGAAACTAAAGACGTCGAGAGCCAGATCTGAAAACTAAAGACGTCGAGGGCCAGATCTGAAAAAAAACTAAAGACGTCGAGAGCCAGATCTGAAAAAAAAAACTAAAGACGTCGAGAGCCAGATCTGAAAAAAAAACTAATGACGTCGAGAGCCGTAGAGATCACTAATGAAGCCATTATATAAATGACTTCATTTTCATTCACAGAAAGCTTACCGGTAAGGGTTTTAGCATTAATGTGTTAGTTTTGATTGTCTTGTGTTGTGTTGAGCGTAGGGAATGGAGTGTATAGTCATTTTCAAATCAACACAGGCACCGGTCAAAATAGTTTGGCGGGCCGTGGGTTGCCAATCTCTGCCTTCTATAATTATTCTGTATGGCTATGATACAGAGAGCTTCGCTTCATACAATTATTCTATATGGCTATGATACAGAGAGCTTCGCTTCATACAATTATTCTGTGTGGCTATGATACAGAGATCTTCGCTTCATACAATTATTCTATATGGCTATGATACAGAGAGCTTCGCTTCATACAATTATTCTGTGTGGCTATGATACATACAAAAATCACCTGGAACAAATTGGTGTATGAATTAATTGATTACATATTAAAACACTGATAACAGTAATGTTGATACAATCCCCAGAAACCAGCAGCCATAAATGAATGCTGTGTCAACTTGTCGCAACCTTGAACTTCTCAACCACACGTGGCTTGATATTGTGTTTCACTACTTAACAAATAAATACAACCTTTGACACGATCACATCTTTATATCTGCAGTCCTACTCTATATTCTTCCTGTTACAAAAGACAATTCATTTGAATATTTCGGATTTGGTAAATCAGTTGTGTGTTTGTGTGTGTGTGTGTGTGTGTGTGTGTGTGTGTGTGTGTGTGTGTATATATATACATATATATTTACATATATATTTAAATATATATATATATATATATATATATATATTTAAATATATATGTAAATATATATGTATATATATACATATAAAGAATGGTGCTCTTGAATGCAGTGACTTTAGAGCAGTAAGCCTAATGAGCCATGTTACAAAAATCTTGCTAAAAGTTATACAAGGAAGGATTCAGAATAAAATCAATACTGAATTAGATGAGCAGAAATTTGGATTTAGGAAAAATAGCGGGACAAAAGAAGCCACATTCTGCATAAGAACATTAATAGAAAAGTACACAAAGTAAACAAACCAATATATGCATACTTCATAGACTACACCAACGCTTTTGATAGAGTACACCACAAACAACTTATAGAATGCCTAAAAGAGATACATCTAGCTGACATGGACATACGACTAATATGTAATCTATACTGGGAGCAAACAGCAATAATAAAATATAACAAAGAGAACTCTACACCCATTGATATAAAAAGAGGAGTAAGACAAGGATGCATCCTATCACCAAGCTTGTTCAATCTATACACTGAGCAATTCTTTAAAAACATCATACAGATGCCAGGCTTACAAATTAATGGAAAGATAATCAATAACCTAAGATATGCTGACGATACTGTACTACTAGCAGAAAATCCTAAAGACCTACAACAATTACTTAATGAAATAAACGTGACAAGCAAAAAATATGGACTAGATAGAATATCAAAAAGACTAAAACTATGATCATAATCAAAGAAGATACTCAAAATCCACAAGTGGGTATCAAGATTGAAGGAATAGACCTGGAGACAGTTCAGAACTACAACTACCTTGGACAACTATAACCAGTGATGGAAAATGTACAACTGAAATAAACAAAAGAATAGGTATGGCTAAAAGTAATTTTAATGTCATGAAGAACATACTAACATAAAAACAAATAACACCATGGCTAAAACTAAGAATAGCAAAATGTTACATTTTCTCAATATTTCATATATGGTGCAGAAACATGGACATTAGACAAGAAAACAGAATAGAGAATTGAGGCCTTTTAAATGTGGATATATAGAATAGGTAGAATTGGGTGGAAATAAAAGAAAACAAACGATGAAGTCTTAAAACACTGAAAATGAAAAGAGAACTACTAAGCACAATTCAAACAAGACAAATGCGATTTTTGGGCATGTTAAAAGACACAATAGCCTACTAAAAGTAATCCTGCAGGGGAAAATACAAGGCAAAAGAGGCAGAGGCAGACCAAGACTAACATGGACGAGTAACATCAAACGATGGACAAATCAGCCTATGACAACCTGCACCATCAAAGCAACAGACAGAGTAGAATTGCGCTCCATGGTAGCCAACCTTCGTTGCGGAGACAGCACTCGCATATGATGATGATGATGATGATATATATATAATAATTGTCGCATCTTGCATGCATCATGTTTCTTCTTCAGCCCACTTCACTCATGACCGTAAATTACCGCTTCTTCTAGTTTGCTACTCTTGTCTGTTTAGAAGAAGAGATGCTAGGTCAAGTAGAGAGATGGTATTTATCTGTTATTTACTTCCTTCCAGGAAGAGATATCTCTCTCTCACACACACATGCACGCGCAAAAATACATGGAAAGGAGAGAGAGAAATATCTCTGCAGAACGTATCTGTCTGTTTCTGATAACGATCCCAGTAGTCTGCTATTGGAGGTTTGGCTACAGCGTAGCAAGCTATGTTTGTATTTGGTAAATGTCATTGGAGCTTCTGTGCTTGGGAGCGTGTATTGGTGGACAAATGAGTGAACAGGTGGCTGCTCACATAGGGTTCTTTACTAATGTTTCTTTTTCTTTTTGTCAATACACATGCTATTTAGTTTCATTCACATTTCTATTTTTATACTGTGACTTCATTTGATATATGTGTGTGTGTGTGTGCCTGCCGTGCGTGCGTGTGTGCTAGCCTGCCGTGCGTGTGTGCCTGCTGCGTGCGTGCCTGCCGTGCGTGGTAGCCTGCCGTGCGTGCGTGCGTGCCTGCCTGCCGTGCGTGTACCAATTAAGTGGGCGTGGATGCGTTGTGTCACTAATTAACGGCATGGCCGCTATATCTGCGCCGTTCTGTTCGACACATCCGTCTTCGGCGTGAACTGTGTACACAATAATAATAAGGACAACAACAACATTAAACTCTTTATACAGAGCTTAGCAGCGGCAGGCAATCAGATCCTCAGGAGAGGACCATTCGAGCAAGTTTTCTGTCCTTTAGCTCCTTGAACTTATAACCTACCTACCTGTCTATCCATTTATTTGTCTCTGTACCCATCCATCTTCTGCTATTCTATTTATTCACCATCCGCTGATGACCCATCCATCTGTTTGCCTGTATCTGTCTATCCCTCGACTGTATGAATCTATCTGTCTATCCCTCGACTGTATGAATCTATCTGTCTGTCCCTTCCTCCCACACCCAACCAACCCTCCGCCCTATTAGTTTTTATTCCACACACAAACACTCACAACGCATTCTCGTATATTCAGTACATGATCGGCCGCTGGTCGTCTTATCACACAAACACACACATCTCAATCCAAGGAACCGTTAGTGTTGCCCAACACACGAGACTTGTTTCCTTCCCTCACTCATATCTTCACCGAGCTGCAAGCGAGTGAAAGAATATACGAAATGCACTCATCTGGTGAAGGAATTATGTAAAGTATGCTCGTGCACGTTGTGATGCGAAGCTTTGAGCAGATCTAACCTAGAACTGCGAAGGTAAAGGTTTGGATTCTAGCCAAATTTGTCTTCGACTTTTTCACAAATAACACACCCAGGTGATTCTCCTGTTTGCTGGCGGCATTCTGTGCTGAGAGGCAGTCTAGGGAAGCCACCCTCACTGTTGACTTCTTGTCCCCTTTCACTCATGCAAACATTTGCTGAGGTTACCCAGGACAAGATGTCGTCATTAGTGACTGCTCACCTACTGGAAATATTCATCACTGGATTTCTTCAATAGTGCATTTCTTTATTAGTGGATTACTTCATTAGTGGATGTGTTCAAAATCTGTGCTGGTGGAATATGATTTGGTTAAGGTTGAAACTGTGAAATATATAATTGGAAATATTTGAGCTGTAGAAGCTGTTGCTTACGTACTTTTGTTGTTATATTTTGCTTGTGTTTGCTTAATGCTGCCTGTACAATTAAGTTGCAATGTTCTCATTTACGATTCAAGTCACGTTTTGTGTTGTCATACGTCTATACTGAGACAAGGGCAGTTAGTCTCTTCTACATTTGTTACACTGAGACACGGGTATCTAGTCTCTTCTACATTTGTTACACTGAGACACGGGTAGCTAGTCTCTTCTACATTTGTTACACTGAGACACGGGTAGCTAGTCTTCTACATTTGTTACACTGAGACAAGGGTAGTTAGTCTCTTCTACATTTGTTACACTGTGACAAGGATAGTTAGTCTCTTCTACATTTGTTACACTGTGACAAGGGTAGTTAGTCTCTTCTAAATTTGTTACACTGAGACAAGATAGTCTCTTCTACATTTGTTACACTGAGACAAGGTAGACTCTTCTACATTTGTTACACTGAGACAAGGGTAGTTAGTCCCTTCTACATTTGTTACACTGAGACAGGGGTTATTAGTCTCTTCCTTGTCCTTGCTAGTGTTTCTCTATCTCGGCCTCTTTTTCTATTATATTATTGTAATTGTTAATTATCATATTATTATTATATTATAATTTGTTAATTATATTTTATTTATAATTATTATTGCTTCAATATCGGAGCATGTTAAATAATAAATAAAATGAGTAGAACACATATATTGGTGTAGCTGGGTCTAGCTCCGGTCCAGTATCTCTGACAGACAGTGCCATATACATTCATTACTATTTGTGGGTGTTTTTTTGCCTTTTGATATAACTTGGACTTCTTAGTCCGAGGATGAACAGATCGTTGCTGGCAAAGAATGTCAAACTTTATATCAGCCACCAATTTGTGCTTCTTAACTTTTATTTGTTTATCACTAATCCTAACAATCTATTCTATTATATATTATATCAAACTGATGTATTAACCAATTTATAATTCTAACATGTCTTCACCCACCAGTAATTCTAGCATCTATTCACCCACCAGTAATTCTAACATCTATTCACCCATCAGTAATTCTAACGTCTATTCAAACACCAGTAATTCTAACATCTATTCACCCATCAGTAATTCTGACATCTATTCACCCACCAGTAATTCTAACATGTATTCACCCACCAGTAATTCTAACGTCTAATCACCCACCAGTAATTGTAACATCTATTCACCCACCAGTAATTCTAACGTCTATTCACCCACCAGTAATTCTAACATCTATTCACCCATCAGTAATTCTAACGTCTATTCACCCACCAGTAATTCTAACATCTATTCACCCATCAGTAATTCTGACATATATTCACCCATCAGTAATTCTAACGTCTATTCACCCACCAGTAATTCTAACATCTATTCACCCATCAGTAATTCTAACAGCTGTTTACCCACCAGTAATTCTAACATCTATTCACCCAGCAGTAATTGTAACATCTATTCACCCACCAGTAATTCTAACATCTATTCACCCATCAGTAATTCTAACATCTATTCACCCATCAGTAATTCTAACGTCTATTCACCCACCAGTAATTGTAACATCTATTCACCCACCAGTATTTCTAACGTCTATTCACCCACCAGTAATTCTAACATCTATTTACCCATCAGTAATTCTAACGTCTGTTCACCCATCAGTAATTCTAACATCTATTCACCCATCAGTAATTCTAACATCTGTTTACCCACCAGTAATTGTAACATTTATTCATCCACCAGTAATTGTAACATCTATTCACCCACCAGTAATTGTAACAAACATCTATTCACCCACCTGTAATTCTAACATCTGTTTACCCACCAGTAATTGTACCATCTATTCATCCACCAGTAATTCTAACATCTACTCACCCATCAGTAATTCAAACTTTGCTTACCGTTTAGTAATCCTAACATCTATTCATCTATCAGTAATCTTAACTTCTTTTCACCTATCAGTAATCCTGACTTATTTTTAATTCACATTAATCCTAACATCTTTCACATATCAGTAATCTTAACATCTATTCACTCGTCAGTAGTCCTAAGTTCTGTTCACTCATCAATAATCCTTACTTCCATTGACCCTTCACTAATCCTAACTTCTATTCACATATCAGTAATCCTGACTTCTATATATATATACCTATCGATAATAATAACTACTGTTCACCAATCAATAAATCTCAATTTCTATTCGCCATCAATAATCCTAATTTATTTTCACCCATCAGTAATCCTATCACCTATTTAACTATCAGTAATCCTGAATTCTATTTACCTATTAATAATCCTAACTTCTGTTCGTCATCATTAAGTACCGTATCTGCTGGCGTAGGTGATCATGTCTCTCAACAACTTTCGATCTCGGCTGTTATTTATCATTTCTGTTGTTGACCTTCTGCCAAGCCATTCTCTTAAGCAATCTGGTATCTTTTCCCATTTTTCCCAGTTGTCACAATATATTCCAGCTGTTCCCTTCTCATTGCATTGCCAAAAATGAGAATTGTTTTTTTTTCCTAATATTGGATATTAGCTCTCTTTTGCTTGGCCTCGTTCAGAACGTTTTCATTACTCTTCTTAGCTGTCCATGGTATGCTCAACATTCTTCTGTAAAATCACTTTGTTACAGCCTCCAGTGATTTTCTTGCCTGTTGTCCTATTGCCCATGATTCACATCCATATGTTAAGACTGGCCCTCGTAACATTTAAGAACTCGCTTTCTTGTTTCTATTGTCAAAAACGGATTGCATAGTATCCTCCTCATTTTTTGGAAAGCTGCTTTTGCCTGATCCTTTCGGCATCTCACCTTTTTTGTACATCTACCATCTGAGGTTAACATTTATACTATATATTTACATTAATTTACCTGTTTTAATATTGTTCCACTTATCTTTATTGTGCACTGCGGTGATGTCTTTTTCTTTGTTGTTACCATAACCTCTGTCATTTTTCTTTTAATGCTGAGTCCTTTATTTTTGCTTTCCTTTCACTCTAATGTCTAACAAATCTTGTAACTCATTTTCACTCGTAGGGATTAAGACTGTGTCATCAGCATACCTTAGACTATGACCTCCGATTATTATTCCATGCATCCCCCTTATGGATCTTAAAATAATCTCACTATAGAACTATATCTGGTAACAGCACACAACCTTGCCTAACACCCTTTTTTATTTGTTGAAACATTTCCAATTGATTTTCAGCTCTTATGGTCGCTGTTTGTTGCCAGTACATGTTCTTTATTATTCTTAGATCTTTGCTGCCAACGTTTATGACTTATACAATTGTGATTATTTCTTGGTGCTTTACTTTGTCAAATGCTTTGGTATAATCCATGAAACTTAAGTATAGATCTGTTATCCCCTCTGTTGCGCTTTCTACTAAAGATTTTATTATGTAACATTGCTTGTTCCTTTACCTCCAACTAAACCACATGGTTCAATCGTGAAACTTCTGTTCACCCATCAACTGCTACTCACCAATCAAAAATCCTAACTTCTTTTCACCCATCAGTAATCCTAACTTCTATTCACACATCATTAATTCTAATTTCTATTCACCCATCAATAATCATTTTACCTGTTCACCTATCAGTTATCCTAATTTATGTTCACCTATCAGTAATCCTAACATCTATTCACCTACCAGTAATCCTAACTTCTGTTCACTATAAATATTCCCAATTTATATCCCCACCCCATTATTATTCCTAATTTATATTCTCCCTTCAGTAATCTTAACACCTATTCACTTATCACTAATCTTAACATCTGTTCGCCCATCAACAATGCTAATTTCCATTCATCCATCAGCAATCCTAACTTCTATTCACCTATCGGTAATCCTACGCCATGCACCTCTCGTGAAATCATCAAACATTACCTTACATATGGGAGCTACCTCCTAGACTGCTGAAGGTCTACTGAGCAGAAACGTGTTCATTTTGTGTTGCCCTTCACCTTCTTAAAGCTCCATACCACTTCACCCCTTTTCCCCCCTTTTAAACCTGCCTTTTAGACAATTCTTCACCGCATTCTGTAGCTCCAAACGTCCTCCATCTGTCTCCACATCGATAGTTTGTCCCTATACCTCACCTGCAATAAGTTGGTGCCTCAACTGTTTCACCTGAGGTAGTCGCCAGTAATGTAAACCTTTCATAAAACCCTACAGACATAGATTTTCGACCTTTCTTTTCTTTCCCTTGTTTTCTGTTATCTTCTTTTACCTGTGACGGTAACGCCGTGGCATATCTCACTTTTTAGCCTTCATCCATTCAGTGGGCGTGTGTGCGTTTTGTCGCTAGTTTACGACAAAGTCGTGAGATCTGCGCCTTTCGACCCGACACATCATTTTCGGTATGGATAGATTTTCTTAACAATTTTTGCACTGACAGCGGCCATATTTTTCCAACTATTTTCGACTTTCAAACAACCAAGAGTTGAATCTTGCACATTCTCTTATTCGCCGTTTTCCGAGAGGGCTAGCCATTGAATCTTACTTCCCTGGGACAAAGCTACGAGGTCACCGCGGATTCAATTTTGACAAAATTACCACCGTCGGTGACGGGGATCGAACCCAAGATCTTCCAATCCAGATGTCATCGTCATCTCAAGACCACAGTCTACCGCCCTGGTATGTCAAATTGTGCAAGCGGTAATAGTGTACGACTTATTCAAGTGAACACCACGCGAAACAAGCAATAAAGTCTTTCTTATAAAGTCATTCTTTCTTTTCTTTTGCTGCCTTTTTTTTCTTCTCTTGACTCACTTTTTATTTCAGCGCCAGGACTGTAGACTTCACTAGAAAATCGATTACTTGACCACACTTGACCACTTGACTACCTGAACTTGCATAATTACCAACTCTCTCTCGTATTCACGCCCACAACAGCAAGATGTCGTCCTACACATTTGACTATACCCAGTGAAAGTCACCATGTAACGTGAAGCTGGACCCAAAAAAAAAAAAAAAAATTCACGCAGGAGGAGCATGGTATTTCTGGCGGACAGTCCATCTATAGTTAAGCAAACTCTAATGCAAACCTGGGCGGGGAAGTGCTTTTTTTTCGTTTATAGATTGTCCAACAAATTTCAGAAACATTACCTGACTTGGCTTCTGCTCGCTGTGATGATATGACATCCTGTTGCAATGCTCGGTATAAGACTAGTTGGGCCAGGTACCAAGAGCTGTGGTGAGCTAATTCTCTGGCACTCTGTGCTACGAATGCCGAACTTATTTTGGGTTGAGGTATCATCAACTTCAGCGTGACCGTTATTTTCTGTTTTAATTGTAACGCTGAAGAGTTTACACAGCCGAAGAAGAACTTTCCCACAAGAGAGCTCCGTCTATAATCGCATAGTCTCGTAGACTTCCGGTTAGTGTGGCACGCCAAGATGACTGCTTATTTGAGTCGGGTTCAGCCTAGCGGCATTTTTGTTGCATTGTGGCTTAAAGTGATTCTTTCTGGTTTGGATTTTCGTTTGTAGAGACAGCAGTAGTCAGGTCACATTCACATGTTCACAAATAAATTAAAAATGGTTTTGGCGTCCGCCGCACTGAGACAGTGCTGCAGGCGACTAGCCGTCGGTTGTAGTGGAGCGGTGCCGGGTTCCGGCTTTGCCCAGAGACGGGATGTGTGATCTGTGTTCGACTGCAAATTTTGTGCCAGATGGACTGCGGTCGGATCAAGTGTCCTACCGAAGTGGAGGCCTGACTTCATTTGTTGAGACAGCGTTTCTTGGGGCATGCTCATTGATCATGAAGTCTTCACCGGATTTGGCGTGGGCGCATAGAGATTATGGCGACCGTTACAGCGACCAGAAGTGCCCATTCTGAGCTGTGCGCCATTTGTACAGTTTAATGAGGCACGTTCAGGACGACCATTTTTATAAAGGTAAAAATGCGCAATTTGACAGAACGCAACACGTTCAATACAGGGTGTTTATAAAGTCTCACTACACTTGGTATCTAGGTCAATTTGAAAAAAAAATGTTTATGACGTCATCACAATATGTGCTCCCACTGTCAATGAAATTTGTTGAATAAGTTTATTGCTACTGGAAATGTGGAAGATGCTCCACGATCTGGTAGGCCTGCTGTGAATGATGAAATATGTTTAGATATCCAAGACAGAATCCTTAAAAGTCCAGACAAGTCATTAAGAAAACTGTCGCAACAAGTGAACTTACCATTGAGCACATATTGTGATGACGTCATAAACATTTTTTTTCAAATTGACCTAGATACCAAGTGTAGTGAGACTTTATAAACACCCTATAGAACAGTATGGACGATCGAGATGAACACTTTGTTGGTTGCTGGAACTGGGGCTGAGCGGATATGGGAATGTCCCTCCTGCAGTGGAGCTATTCCGTTCTAAAGAAAAAATCTCGAACCGTTGCTCTTCTGGTGAGTAAGGTCCTCATCTGGTCTCTTGACAGCCAAGATGGCGTACCTGTCGTCTGCATGTCCACAATAAGATCAACGTGTTGTGGCGAGGCTGTAGACAGCGGATCATCCCTCCAACATGTTTACCAGCCTGCACACACGTTCCTTCACAATGTTTGTTTTGCACGCTCGCGCTAACTTGCCGCAGACACATACAGGCCGCAGACACACGCCGGTCTTCTTCACACCGCATCCCCGAGTTACGTTGCAACCAGCACAAACATCAGACGTCCGAAAAGCAGAGGGAGAAATTTCTTGCCGTGGGGGCAGACTCCAACAAATACCGGGCATCCAGGGCAGTACGTTCTCCACGGGCAGAGAAATGTCAGTAACAAATGCCAAAATAATGTGCGGAAACGTCGTTAAATTATCTCAAAGGATGAACGTGCGCCGAGTGTAGAGGCTGGCGGAAAGTGGAGTTGAGTATAAAAGTATAACGTGTCCAGGAAAGAGTGGTGTTTGTCTATTTAAGAGAATAGTTAACACGTGAATTTCACTTTTATTTATGGATGGTAATAATGGCAGTCTAATATAACATGAAAGACGCAGTCAGAGGTTGAACAGATTGTGTCTCGCCAAGAAATAGGCAAAACCTTCCAGATAATAACAACCACAACAACAACAACAAGAGTGATGTGATTGAAACTTGCCATTGAGAAACCTTGTGTGTAAAGGCAAGAACATGCCATGACAATGTTTACACGACTCCTTAGGTTCAGTCAACTCCCCGCCCACTCCAGGTTGATGCCCTGCTTCTGTAGCAATCAACACTCGCCAGTTGATTCATTTGAGGATTAACAGAAAATAAGCAATCTGGACATAGGAGTTGGGGATGGTGTCGAGGGAGGGTATTAACTTCTCCAATCACGTACACATGTTTTGCGTAGTTTAATTGTTAGGTTCCATTCTGATGATTCACTCGCCTTCCTCGCTATCTTACGAGAAATCCATCAACGGTACCTTTGTTCTTTCTTTCTTTCTTTCTTTCTTTCTTTCTTTCTTTCTCTTTCTTTTTTTCTTTCCTTCTCTTTCTTTCTTTCTTTCTTTCTTTCTCTTTCTTTCTTTATTTCTCTTTCTTTCTTTCTTTCTTTTTTTCTTTCTTTCTCTTTCTTTTTTTCTTTCTTTCTCTTTCTTTATTTCTTTCCTTCTTTCTTGTGTTCACCGGAAGATTACTAAAGCGATTGTTAATGTTCTTCCTCGTCTTCCTTAAAAGGGCGTTAAGTAGTCGTATATGCGTCGTGCTGTGGTTTATTTACGTCTTTTGGCCCAAAACTTCCGACTTCAGCGCAACATTTTAGAGTACTGGATTGTGCTCCCTCTTCAATTCCTACTTGCTTGACCAGACTAAACAGATTAATTTGTTTCTAGATGGACCGTGAAGAGGTGGAGTAGGGTCTGAGTGCTTCTAATTCATCAATCCTGGCACAAGCCATCAGCTGTGAGTCACTGACAGCTTTTTGGTGCCTTGCTCCATGCCTCTGTTCATTTTCTTACACCCCCCCCCCCCCCCCCAGGTGAAACAGCGCAGGGTTCCCTCTCTATACTGGAGACATGCTGTACCTGCTGACACAACACTTTATATTCACAAAAGTTATTTCTACCCCGAAGTCTACCTGCTTTATACAGCACTTTATATTCACAAAAGCGACGTCTACCCCAAAGTCTACCTGCTTTATACAGCACTTTATATTCACAAAAGCGACGTCTACCCCAAAGTCTACCCGCTTTATACAACACTTTATATTCACAAAAGCGACTTCTACCCCAAAGTCTACCCGCTTTATACAACACTTTATATTCACAAAAACTACATCTACCCCAAAGTCTACCTGGTTTATACAACACGTCTACCCCAAAGTCTACCCGCTTTATACAACACTTTATGTTCACAAAAGCGACATCTACCCCAAAGTCTACCCGCTTTATGCAACACTTTATCAGTAACTTGTCACCCTGTGTGTGGGAAGTGTCTCTTGCAGACGCAGCACACCCAATTATCCGTCTGTATCTGTTAGCATTCCCTCACCCCAGCGCTGCAGATAAGTTGCACAACAGTTTACATTCCAACGCGCGGGGAGGGGCGGGGGGGGGGGGGTGTTTGAATGATACGATGTGACGTCACGAGAGAAAGCTCATACGTTCAACTTCTTGCTGCTTCTCCAGTTCTTTGAAAACCATATCTACTTGTCTGGTACATTAGCCGGTCTTCCCCAGATAAGCATGTCAGCCGTCCTGTTATCTTTGTTCTATTTTCCCATACTTTCTATTTTTGTTCATTGATTTTATCTCTCTAGCTCCGTACGTGACGTTATCTTCTATTTGAACCTTTTCTGTTTCGTGAATGTCATTTTCTTTTCAAGTGTGTGTGCGTGCGTGCGTGCGTACAATATATATATTAAAACATGGAAAAATATGTGTGTGTGTGTGAACAAAATATAAATTGGACTTTATACCTCAACTTACATTTAAAGGAAAACAAAAACTTAACGAGAATTTTCCTTTATATTGCCAGCTCACGCTAGGATTGTTAGTTCTTCGTCTTCTTCTTTCCTTCTTCATTTGCCTTTCATCGTCAATGGGATGTATTGTTTGCTGTCTTTAGCTCATCTGTTGGCCTCTCCTGCTGTTATGCTACCCGGTGTTTCTAAATGTTCATCAATTCATCTTATCCGTAGTCGATCCTAGGGTCTGGTGTTCAGCGCAACCTTTGTTCAATTCTCGTTGTTTTGTTTTGATCTTTCTGCTTTTCCCCGTGACTTAACCAACTTGTATGGCGTTTCTCTATGTATTCAATAAATGACGTAATACACACATACTCAGTCTTCAAATACCTCTCTCTTACTTATGCCACGCACGGTTCTCAGATAATGAAAGTTACAAACTACAGCATTGTTATCGATATAATCAATTCACTATCTTTATGCTTAATCGAACGCCCCGGTATCACTGCAAACGAATTAAAAATCCATAATTGCACAACCGTCCGTGCCATGGGAATCATCCGAATTAAAACTCATCTCATTGAAGGATCCAAACAAAGAAAGGCAGTCCCCATCATAGCAGCTACAACACACGCCAAAAGCCAAAAGACATAAGACCAAGCGGCACCGAAAATGAACGTAGCTGAATTGTCCTTCGTCATACGATACCATCATTCATTGTAAGCAATTGGAATATGGAAACATGATCCGGACTAAAAAAAAACACATCTCACCGTGTGCACAGAGCACTAAACTCATCAGCTCCAGTAGCAAGCCGGACTTGGAATATGAGGAAACTGCAACAAGGAACACTTTTCTGACTTAGTCTCACTGGTTCTTGCCGCCTATCCGCCATATTGACCGGTATACCAATGATCTATATTTACTGTTGTGATCTTGTCCTTATGTAACCTTTATCCATAGCACGATCGTGAATTGTTCCGGATGAATCCCATGTACTGTTTGTTGTGGTGTACACGTGTAGAGAAATGGTGTGGGTGTCTGAAAATGATGTACGAGTACTGATGGATTATTGTACAATTGTTGTAGATACAGGTACTAGGGAATTAGTACGAGTACTGGTGTGTCAAGTAATAACGTACAGACATATACACACTTATGGGCAATCGATTCGCTTAAACAGACAGCTGACTTCATAAGAGAGTCTGGAATCCTACTCTGATTGAGTCTTGATCGCAGATAGAGAGAGAGAGATCCACATTTCTCCCGACTGCTGCTACTGTCCCCTTGTCACACTCTTCGTGTGCTCTTCCTTTGATTGCTTTACCGCTGACGTGGAAGATAAAACGTTGTAGCCCTCGATTGTCCTCGGGCAGCCTCAACTAATGTCACGTGATGGTCTTATAGTGTTTCACCTTCACCTTGCTCCCGATTTGCCACCCTCCCGTCTTGTACTTTGTGGAACCGGAAGACAATATTCAACAACAGTTGATTGTCGAGAGGAAGACGAGTGTCACAACAACAATGAGTTGGTGCTGGAATAGTGGCCTCCATGGCCAAGGTCGATGTCAGACAACGCCACCAGGTTCAATAATGGAGACTCCAGTTAACATGAGATAACGACTGGGACAAAGTGAAATCTTCGTCTTAATGAGAGAGCGATCGAGGTAAAGTGAAATCTTCGTCTTAATGAGAGAGCGATCAAGGTAAAGTGAAATATTTGTCTTAATGAGAGAGCGATCAAGGTAAAGTGAAATATTTGTCTTAATGAGAGAGCGATCAAGGTAAAGTGAAATATTTGTCTTAATGAGAGAGCGACCGAGGTAAAGTGAAATATTTGTCTTAATGAGAGAGCGATCAAGGTAAAGTGAAATATTTGTCTTAATGAGAGAGCGACCGAGGTAAAGTGAAATATTTGTCTTAATGAGAGAGCGATCAAGGTAAAGTGAAATCTTCGTCTTAATGAGAGAGCGACCGAGGTAAAGTGAAATCTTCGTCTTAATGAGAGAGCGACCGAGGTAAAGTGAAATCTTCGTCTTAATGAGAGAGCGATAGAGGTAAAGTGAAATCTTCGTCTTAATGAGAGAGCGACCAAGGTAAAGTGAAATATTTGTCTTAATGAGAGAGCGACCGAGGTAAAGTGAAATCTTCGTCTTAATGAGAGAGCGATCGAGGTAAAGTGAAATATTTGTCCTAATGAGAGAGCGACCGAGGTAAAGTGAAATATTTGTCCTAATGAGAGGGCGACCGAGGTAAAGTGAAATATTTGTCCTAATGAGAGGGCGACCGAGGTAAAGTGAAATATTTGTCCTAATGAGAGAGCGATCGAGGTAAAGTGAAATATTTGTTATATTGAGAGAGCGACCGAGGTAAAGTGAAATATTTGTTATATTGAGAGAGCGATCGAGGTAAAGTGAAATATTTGTCCTAATGAGAGAGCGACCGAGGTAAAGTGAAATATTTGTCCTAATGAGAGAGCGACCGAGGTAAAGTGAAATATTTGTCCTAATGAGAGAGCGACCAAGGTAAAGTGAAATATTTGTCCTAATGAGAGAGCGACCAAGGTAAAGTGAAATATTTGTCCTAATGAGAGGGCGACCGAGGTAAAGTGAAATATTTGTGATAATGAGAGAGCGACCGAGGTAAAGTGAAATATTTGTCCTAATGAGAGAGCGACCAAGGTAAAGTGAAATATTTGTGATAATGAGAGAGCGACCGAGGTAAAGTGAAATATTTGTCCTAATGAGAGGGCGACGAGGTAAAGTGAAATATTTGTGATAATGAGAGAGCGACCGAGGTAAAGTGAAATATTTGTCCTAATGAGAGAGCGACCAAGGTAAAGTGAAATATTTGTGATAATGAGAGAGCGACCGAGGTAAAGTGAAATATTTGTCCTAATGAGAGGGCGACCAAGGTAAAGTGAAATATTTGTCCTAATGAGAGAGCGATCGAGGTAAAGTGAAATATTTGTTATATTGAGAGAGCGACCGAGGTAAAGTGAAATATTTGTTATATTGAGAGAGCGATCGAGGTAAAGTGAAATATTTGTCCTAATGAGAGAGCGACCGAGGTAAAGTGAAATATTTGTCCTAATGAGAGAGCGACCGAGGTAAAGTGAAATATTTGTCCTAATGAGAGAGCGACCAAGGTAAAGTGAAATATTTGTCCTAATGAGAGAGCGACCAAGGTAAAGTGAAATATTTGTCCTAATGAGGGAGCGACCGAGGTAAAGTGAAATATTTGTTATATTGAGAGAGCGACCGAGGTAAAGTGAAATATTTGTCCTAATGAGAGAGCGACCGAGGTAAAGTGAAATATTTGTCCTAATGAGAGAGCGACCGAGGTAAAGTGAAATATTTGTCCTAGTGAGAGAGCGACCAAGGTAAAGTGAAATATTTGTTATATTGAGGAGAGCGACCAAGGTAAAGTGAAATATTTGTTATATTGAGAGAGCGACCGAGGTAAAGTGAAATATTTGTTATAATGAGAGAGCGACCAAGGTAAAGTGAAATATTTGTCCCAATGAGAGAGCGACCGAGGTAAAGTGAAATATTTGTTATATTGAGAGAGCGACCGAGGTAAAGTGAAATATTTGTCCTAATGAGAGAGCGACCGAGGTAAAGTGAAATATTTGTCCTATTGAGAGAGCGACCAAGGTAAAGTGAAATATTTGTCTATTGAGAGAGCGACCGAGGTAAAGTGAAATATTTGTCCTATTGAGAGAACGACCGAGGTAAAGTGAAATCTTTGTCATAATGAGAGAACGACCGAGGTAAAGTGAAATATTTGTCCTAATGAGAGAGCGACCAAGGTAAAGTGAAATATTTGTCCTAATGAGAGAGCGACCAAGGTAAAGTGAAATATTTGTCCTAATGAGAGAGCGACAAGGTAAAGTGAAATATTTGTCATAAAGAGAGAGCGACCAAGGTAAAGTGAAATCTTTGTCATAATGAAAGAGCGACCAAGGTAAAGTGAAATCTTTGTCATAATGAGAGAACGACCGAGGTAAAGTGAAATCTTCATCCTAATGAGAGAGCTGCGATCTCCGACTAGTACAGTCACTGCCAAGAAGGAAAGGAATGGCAAACTACCTTCTTATATGCCTGGAATAATCATGAATAAAGAGACACTAGCAATAGGAACTTGGAACATTAGATCAGCATTCCAGGTTGGTAAACTAGAAAACATCAGTCAAGAAATGAAGAGAAGGAAATTGAACATCTTGGGACTATGTGAAATGAGATGGAAAGGAGCAGGAGGAACTGCAGGCGACCATGGAACAGTGTAAATCCCAAGAAACAACTATTATATTAGCGGATTTCAATGCAAAGGTAGGAACAGCTAAAGTGCAAAATGTGACTGGGGGGCATGGCCTTGGAGAGACGAATGACAGGGGGGATAGATTGATAGGTTGGGCAAAGACACTTGAAATGATTATAGGTAACACCTGGTTCAAACAACACCTTGGCGACTATGGACATGGCAAAGCCCAGACAAAAAAGTACACAATCAAATTGATTTTATACTGGTACAGAGAAGATTCAGGAATGGGCTAACATCTGTTAAAACAAGGCCAGGAGCAGATTGTAATAGTGACCATGTACCAGTAGTTGGAAAGATAAGAATAAAACTGCGGAAGGCACAGAAAACACCAAGAAATATAAAATTAGAACTAGATATGCTAAGAGTAGATAAACAGATGAGTGATAAGTACAGCACAATAGTACCAAATAGATATAATGCTATTGAGAAAATACAGGACATCCAGGAACAGTGGGAAATGCTCAAACAATCGATTCAACAAACATCAAAAGAAGTAATACCAGTGACTAAAAGAATCAACACAAATAAATGGATGATAGAAGAAATATTACAACTAATGGACGAAAGAAGAAAATATAAGAAAGAAGAACGGACATACAAAATATTGCACAAAGTGATCCAAAAACAAATGCAGAGAAGCAAAGGAAGGATGGTTAAAACAGAAATGTGAAAAAAAATGGAAATACAACAAAAGAAAGACTCAAAATTTATGCACAATCAGTTAAATGAATTAACAGGAAGAAAAGAAGTCAAAGTTTCAGGATGTGTGAAATCAAAGGAAGGAAATATAATAATGGGACAGGAGAAGACAATGAAAAGATGGACAGAATATACAGTCAACTCTATGATGATGAAAGACCAGAATTAAGCAATTCAAATGAAGACACAGGACCACCAATAATGCAGAGTGAAGTGGAGGACGCAATTCAACACATGAAAAGAGGCAAAGCTCCAGGTCCCGACAATATAACAATCTAAGAGATAAATGCATTAGGAGAGCTGGAAGTATAAGTCATAACAAAACTACTCAATGACATATGTAACACTGGACACATACCCGAAGATCTACTAAAAATCTATCTTTGTAGCCATACCGAAGAATTCAGGAGCCACCGATTGTGAAGACCATCGCACTATTAGTCTCATGAGCCATATGACTAAAATATTACTAAGAATCACCATGAGACGTGTCAGGAACAAAATAAAACCAGAAATAAGTGAGGAACAATGTGGATTTGTGGAAGGAAAGGGCACTAATAATGCAATATACATCTTAAAAACATTGATAGAAAGATCTATAGAGGTAAAGAAAGATCTATATATGTGCTTTATAGACTACATGAAAACATTTGATAAAGTAAAGCACATAGAAATAATCAATATGCTGGAGAAATTAAAACATTGATGGCAAGGATCTGCGAATCATAAAAAACACGTACTGGCAACAAAGAGCAGCTATACGAATTAACAACCAAACAGGACAATTTCAATTTATAAAACAAGGAGTCAGACAAGGCTGTGTTCTGTCGCAGGATTTGTTTTCACTTTACAGCGAACATATTATGAGATCAATAGTAGACAAAAAGGAATCGAAGTCAACGGTCACAACATAAATAATTTACGATATACGGATGACACAGTCTTAATAGCAGAGACAGAGAATGAGCTACAAGAAATGATAGACATAATAGTAAAAGAAAGCAACAAGAAAGGTCTCAATCTGAATAGTAACAAAACAGAAATAATGGTTATATCGAAGAAACAATCATCACCATCATGCAGCATAAAAATAAACAAGACAAATCTGAAACAAGTGCAACGTTTGAAATACTTTGACACAGTGATACATCAGATGGAAGATGCAACACAGAAGTAAAAAGCAGAATAGCTCAGGCCAAAATAGCATTTCAGAAAATGAAAAATATCTTATGCAACAAATCTATGTCAATAGAGACGAAAAAGAGTGTTCATCGATGCTATATAGAACCAATTCTGACCCATGGAAGCGAATCATGGACAATAGACAAACAAATGAAAAGGCGATTAGAGGCCACAGAGATGGGATTTCTCAGAAGAATGTTGAAAGTTCCCTAGACAGCTAAAAAGACCAATGAGAAAGTTCTCAAAGAGGCCAACACAAAAAGGGAGCTCTTAAAAAACATCAGAAAGAAACAATCAACATTTTTCGGGCACATCCTGAGAAGAGGAAAGTTGGAATACTTGGTTACAACTGGCAAAATAAAAGGAAAAAGAGATCACGGACGACAAAATACTGGATAGCTTGGTGTCATGGCATGGAAAACAGTCAACAGAAGAACTGATACGATGCAATGTGGATAGAAGATTGTGGAAGGACATGATCGCCAACGCCAACCGGTACGGCACATGATGATGATGAATGAGAGAGCGACCGAGGTAAATTGAAATCCTTGTCATTATTTCTCTTAGTGTGCTCGACGTTCACATTGGATTACATACATTCTGATTGGAATATGGGAATATAAGGTTTGACTGTAGCTAGACCTACCCTGTTCAGAGTCCATAGACGGCCCTGCTAGTTTGATGAGCTCGAATAGTCTGAATTATTACAGGAGGAAAACGTTCAGTGGGCACATCACATTGAGGACATGGCGGGCACATCACATTGAGGACATGGCGGGCACATCACATTGAGGACATAGCATGCACATGACATTGGGGACATGGCGGGCACCTGACATTGAGGGCATGGCGGGCACCTGACATTGAGGACATGGCGGGCACCTGACATTGAGGACATGGCGGGCACCTGACATTGAGTACATGGCGGGCACCTGACATTGAGGACATGGCGGGCACCTGACATTGAGGACATGGCATGCACATGACATTGAGGACATGGCGGGCACCTGATATTGAGGACATGGCGGGCACCTGATATTGAGGACATGACGGGCACATGGCATTGAGGACATGGCGGGCACAGGATATTGAGGACATGCATCAAGTTGCATTTTTGTCTCCCCACATGTGACCATTCGTAATATGGTATGACCATTCGTAATATGGTGTGACGTCAGCGAAACGTCCAGACAGCAGTTGTTGATGCAAGCGGGCTTTGATTCATTGTGTTGTTCCACTCATTGAAAAAAGAGGAGTAAGACAAGGATGCATCCTATCACCAAGCTTGTTCAATCTATACACTGAGCAAATCTTTAAAAACATCACAGAGATGCCAGGCCTAAACATTAATGGAAAGATAATCAATAACCTAAGATATGCTGATGATACTGTACTACTAGCAGAAAATCCTAAAGACCTACAACAATAGCTTAATGTGATAAACATAACAAGCAAAAAATATGGACTAGAAATGAATATCAAAAAGACTAAAACTGTGATCATAAACAAAGAAAAATTCTCAAGACCTACAATTAAATATCACAGTTTGAGGGAAAACATCTGGAGACAGTCCAGAGCTACAACTACCTGGGACATACTATAACCAATGATGGAAAATGTAAAATTGAAATAAACAAAAGAATAGGTATGGCAAAAAGTAATTTTAATGCCATGAAAAATATACTAACAACAAAACAAATATCAACAGGGCTAAAACTAAGAATGGCAAAATGTTACATCTTCTCAATATTCTTGTATGGTGCAGAAACAAGGACATTAGACAAGAAAACAGAACAGAAAATTGAAGCCTTTGAAATGTGAATAGGTAGAATTGGATGGAAAGAAAAGATAACAAACGATGACGTTTTAAAACAGCTGAAAATAAAAAGAGAACTGCTAAATACAATTAAGACAAGACAATGAAATTTTTGGGGCACGTTAAATGTTAAAAGACACAACAGCCTACTAAAAGTAATATTGGAAGGGAAAATACAAGGTAAAAGAGGCAGAGACAGACCAAGACTAACATGGACGAGTAACATCAAAAGATAGACAAGTCAATCTATGACAGCCTGCACCATCAAAGCAAGAAACAGAGTAGAATGGTGATCCATGGTAGACAACCTTCGTTGCAGAGAGGCACTCAATGATGACTCATTGAAAACGTTGACAAATGTAGGGAATAGGAAAGGACAACTAACTCAATCAGATCTGTGTCCATCAGATTTGTTGCAGGCAGGTAGATACACTAACATGTCATTATCATCATCATGTGCCATACCGGTTGGCGTAGGCGATCATATCCTTCCACAATCTTCTATCAGTTCTGTTGTTGACTGTTTTCCATGCCATGACACCAAGCTATCCAGTATTTTCTCTCTTTGTCATCTGCGATCTCTCTTTCCTTTATTTTGCCAGTTGTAACCAAGTATTCCGACTTTCCGTTTCTCATGATGTGCCTGAAAAATGTTGATTGTTTCTTTCTGATGTTTTTTTAGGAGCTCCCTTTTTGTGTTGGTCTCTTTGAGAATGTCTTCATTGGTCTTTTTTTTAGCTGTCCAGAGAACTTTCAATATTTTTCTTAGAAATCCCATCTCTGTGGCTTCTAATCGTCTTTTCATTTGTTTGTTTACTGTACATGATTCGCTTCCATGGGGTTAGAATTGGTTCTGTATAGCACCGATGAACTCTCTTTCTCACTTCTATTGACATAGATTTGTTGCATAAGATATTTTCATTTTCTGAAATGCTATTTTGGCCTGAGCTATTCTACTTTTATTCTGTGATGCATCTTCTATCTGATGTTATTATTGTGCGCAAGTATTTGAAACGTTGCACTTGTTTAAGATTTTTGTCCATTTAATTTGATGCTGCGCGATGGTGATGGTTGTTACACTAACATATGGACAGGACAAATACTCGAGCTATCAGATCAACGCTACAAAGTTATCACCAACACAATGGAAGGAAGCATATCATAACTTTCTCTGATCATACCATTAAACGTGCCGTGTTTCCAAGAGCATCGGCGCTCAAGTTTCAGCTGAATATGATTTTGTGGTGTCGGTGAAATGGTTGCGATGATCACAGAACGGCCGATACAGAGCTTGTCCGTTGTGATGAGAAGAGTAGGTATAGACATCTATCATCTGTGCCACTGCTCGACCAACTGTACAGGATACGACTTTCTCTTCTGTTGTATTTGAATTTCTTCTAATCAGAATTAATTATATGTAACAAATAGTCTGTTCCCAAGCGTCGTTGGCGTATGTGTGTGTTCGTTATGCTTATATGTGTTTGTTTACAAGTTGGGGCACATTACAGCTTGGCAGTGACCTCTCTCTCTCCATCTCACTACGTACACATAGATCGAACACTTCCCTCATACAACAGACCAGACCACCAGCTGTCATCATCGACGCGCGAGCTCCGCGTCACAGAAGACGGTGCTATCCCCCTTACCCCCCCCCCCCCTTTTCCCCACGTTGCATCCATCAATTTTTCACCGCTGTTGCTATTGGCAACGTCTACGTATATAAGCCCAAATAGAAACCCATCTTGTCCATTGTGTTTGTTTGCAATGTGAGACCCACATCACACCGATGTTTTCTCTCAGTCTAGCCGTGTTGTTTGGAGTTAGAGCCATACAGCAAACAATCCAGGTATATTCTACTTATTACTGACCTGTTCGTGAGTACTCTTATTGTTATGCTCTCATAGAATATTCCTGACGTTACCGCGGTCACATCCCAATTGTTGGCAAGTTGTCATTGGTAAGTTGTGTGCCCTAATCACACTATCGGTCTCAATGTTCGACGTTCCTGATCGACTCTTCCAGCTATAATGTAGCTTGTTTGTTGTATATATACCCTACTCTGTATTGGTAACAACAAAGAGAAAGACATTACCTCAGTGCAAAATAAAGACAAGTGGAACAATATTAAAACAGGTAAATGAATTTAAATATTTGGGAACTTTGTTAGCCTCAGACGGAAGATGTACAAAAGAGGTGAGATGCAGAATTGCTCAGGCAAAAGCAGCTTTCCAAAAAATGTGGAAGATACTATGCAATCCATTTTTGACAATAGAAACAAGAAAAATAGTTCTTAAATGTTGTGTAGAGTCAGTTTTAACATATGGATGTGAATCATGGACAATAGGACAACAGACACGAAAATAACTGGAGTCTGTAGAAATGTGGTTTTACAGAAGAATGTTGAGAATACCATGGACAGCTAAGAAGAGTAATGAAAACGTCATGAAAGAGGCCAAAGCAAAAAGAGAGCTAATTTCCAATATTAGGAAGAAACAATCATAATTTTTGGCCATGTAATGAGAAGAGAACAACTGGAATATATTGTAACAACTGGAAAAATTGAGGGACGAAGAGAAAGAGGAAAGCAAAGAGAAAAAATGCCAGACAGCTTAAGAGAATGGCTTGGCAGAAGGTCAACAACATAATTGATTAATAACTGTCGAGATCGAAAATTGTGGAGAGACATGATCACCTACGCCAGCAGGCCCGGTACTTGATGATGATACCCTAAACTACGCAGCGACCCTTGTGTTCGTATCAAAGTCACGTCAGCCTGTAATCATTGTTTCATAAATAGTGTTCCTTGTTCCCTCACATAGTGTCATGCGTTCGGTAGTCTTCTCGGTTCGAAGACAGGGCAGAAATGATAACTTTCTATCTGAGGGTGGGTCACTGTTAGTCCTTGCTCGACCTGCACGTTCAATACTTTATGTCTTTGTTCCACAAGACTGTTTACATTTGTTGTCTATCTTTGCTTGTATATCATTAAGTCTATGTCGCTTCTTCTCTGGCAATATTTATTGTCTACCTTTGCTTGTATAAAGTTAACTCTCTCTCTCTCTCTGATAACATTTATTGTCTACCTTTGCTTGTATAAAGTTAACTCTCTCGCTCTCTCTCTCTCTCTCTGATAACATTTATTGTCTACCTTTGCTTGTATAAAGTTAACTCTCTCTCTCTCTCTCTGATAACATTTATTGTCTACCTTTGCTTGTATAAAGTTAACTCTCTCTCTCTCTCTGATAACATTTATTGTCTACCTTTGCTTGTATAAAGTTAACTCTCTCTCTCTCTGATAATATTTATTGTCTACCTTTGCTTGTATAAAGTCAACTCTCTCCTCTCTCTCTCTCTCTCTCTCTCTCTCTCTCTCTCTCTCTCTCTCTCTAATAACATTTATTGTTTACCTTTGCTTGTATATAGTTAACTCTCTCTCTCTCTGTCTGATAACATTTATTGTCTATCTTTGCTTGTATAAAGTCAACTCTCTCTCTCTCTCTGATAACATTTATTGTTTACCTTTGCTTGTATAAAGTCAACTCTCTCTCTCTCTCTCTCTCTCTCTCTCTCTCTCTAATAACATTTATTGTCTACCTTTGCTTTTGTATAGTCAACTCTATCGCTCTCTCTCTAATAACATTTATTGTCTACCTTTATATAAAGTCAAACTCTCTCTCTCTCTCTCTCTAATAACATTTATTGTCTACCTTTGCTTTTGTATAGTCAACTCTATCGCTCTCTCTCTAATAACATTTATTGTCTACCTTTATATAAAGTCAACTCTCTCTCTCTCTCTCTAATAACATTTATTGTCTACCTTTGCTTTTGTATAGTCAACTCTATCGCTCTCTCTCTAATAACATTTATTGTCTACCTTTATATAAAGTCAACTCTCTCTCTCTCTCTCTCTCTCTCTCTCTCTCTCTAATAACATTTATTGTCTACCTTTGCTTTTGTATAGTCAACTCTATCGCTCTCTCTCTAATAACATTTATTGTCTACCTTTGTATAAAGTCAACTCTCTCTCTCTCTGATAACATTTATTGTCTATCTTTGCTTGTATAAAGTCAACTCTCTCTCTCTAATAACATTTATTGTCTACCTATGCTTGTATAAAGTCAACTCTCTCTCTCTCTCTAATAACATTTATTGTCTACCTATGCTTGTATAAAGTCAACTCTCTCTCTCTCTCTCTAATAACATTTATTGTCTACCTATGCTTGTATAAAGTCAACTCTCTCTCTCTCTCTCTCTCTCTCTAATAACATTTATTGTCTACCTATGCTTGTATAAAGTCAACTCTCTCTCTCTCTCTCTCTCTAATAACATTTATTGTCTACCTTTACTTGTATATAGTTAACTCTCTCTCTCTCTCTCTCTCTCTCTCTCTAATAGCATTTATTGTCTACCTTTGCTTGTATATAGTTAACTCTCTCTCTCTCTCTCTCTCTCTCTCTCTCTAATAGCATTTATGTCTACCTTTGCTTGTATATAGTTAACTCTCTCTCTCTCTCTCTCTCTCTAATAGCATTTATGTCTACCTTTGCTTGTATATAGTTAACTCTCTCTCTCTCTCTCTCTCTCTCTCTCTCTCTAATAGCATTTATTGTCTACCTTTGCTTGTATATAGTTAACTCTCTCTCTCTCTAATAACATTTATTGTCTACCTTTGCTTGTATATAGTTAACTCTCTCTCTCTCTCTTCTAATAGCATTTATTGTCTACCTTGCTTGTATATAGTTAACTCTCTCTCTCTCTCTAATAGCATTTATTGTCTACCTTTGCTTGTATATAGTTAACTCTCTCTCTCTCTCTATCTATCTAATAACATTTATTGTCTACCTTTGCTTGTATATAGTTAACTCTCTCTCTCTATCTATCTATCTAATAACATTTATTGTCTACTTTGCTTGTATATAGTAAACTCTCTCTCTCTCTCTATCTATCTAATAACATTTATTGTCTACCTTTGCTTGTATATAGTTAACTCTCTCTCTCTCTCTCTCTATCTATCTAATAACATTTATTGTCTACCTTTGCTTGTATATAGTTAACTCTCTCTCTCTATCTATCTAATAACATTTATTGTCTAGCTTTGCTTGTATATAGTAAACTCTCTCTCTCTCTATCTATCTAATAACATTTATTGTCTACCTTTGCTTGTATATAGTAAACTCTCTCTCTCTCTCTCTATCTATCTAATAACATTTATTGTCTACTTTGCTTGTATATAGTTAACTCTCTCTCTCTCTCTCTACTATCTAATAGCATTTATTGTCTACCTTTGCTTGTATATAGTTAACTCTCTCTCTCTCTCTATCTATCTAATAACATTTATTGTCTACCTTTGCTTGTATATAGTTAACTCTCTCTCTCTATCTATCTATCTAATAAACATTTATTGTCTACCTTTGCTTGTATATAGTTAACTCTCTCTCTCTCTCTATCTATCTAATAACATTTATTGTCTACCTTTGCTTGTATATAGTTAACTCTCTCTCTCTCTCTATCTATCTAATAACATTTATTGTCTACCTTTGCTTGTATATAGTTAACTCTCTCTCTCTATCTATCTAATAACATTTATTGTCTACCTTTGCTTGTATATAGTTAACTCTCTCTCTCTCTCTGATAACATTTATTGTCTACCTTGCTGTATATAGTTAACTCTCTCTCTCTCTCTCTAATAGCATTATTGTCTACCTTTGCTTGTATATAGTAAACTCTCTCTCTCTCTCTCTAATAGCATTTATTGTCTACCTTTGCTTGTATATAGTTAACTCTCTCTCTCTCTCTCTATCTATCTAATAACATTTATTGTCTACCTTTGCTTGTATAATAGTAAACTCTCTCTCTCTCTCTATCTATCTAATAGCATTTATTGTCTACCTTTGCTTGTATATAGTTAACTCTCTCTCTCTCTCTATCTATCTAATAACATTTATTGTCTACCTTTGCTTGTATATAGTAAACTCTCTCTCTCTCTCTCTCTCTCTCTCTCTTAATAGCATTTATTGTCTACCTTTGCTTGTATATAGTAAACTCTCTCTCTCTCTCTAATAGCATTTATTGTCTACCTTTGCTTGTATATAGTAAACTCTCTCTCTCTCTCTCTAATAACATTTATTGTCTACCTTGCTGCATATAGTTAACTCTCTCTATCTATCTAATAACATTTATTGTCTACCTTTGCCTGTATAAAGTTAACTCTCTCTCTCTTCTCTCTAATAACATTTATTGTCTACCTTTGCTCGCATATAGTTAACTCTCTCTATCTATCTAATAACAATTATTGTCTACCTTTGCTTGTATATATATATATATATATATATTTAACACTCACTCTCTCTCTCTGATAACATTTATTGTCTAGCTTTGCTTGTATATAGTTAACTCTCTCTCTCTCTCTGATAACATGTATTGTCTAGCTTGCTTGTATATAGTTAACTCTCTCTCTCTCTCTGATAACATGTATTGTCTAGCTTTGCTTGTATATAGTTAACTCTCTCTCTCTCTCTCTCTCTCTCTCTCTCTCTCTGATAACATTTATTGTCTACCTTTGCTTGTATAAAGTTAACTCTGCTCTCTCTCTCTCTCTCTCTCTCTCTGATAACAATTATTGTCTATCTTTGCTGTATATAAACGTTCTTTCTCTCACACACACACACACTCTCTCTCTCCTTCTCTATTTACATTCACAGTGTCTGCCAGTGCTTGTGTATAGTTAACTCTTTTTACACTTGCAGTTTACCTTTCTTTCTGTAATTGTACTTCTCACTCACTCACTCACTCACTCATCACTCACTCACTCACTCACTCACTCACTCACTCACTCTCTCTCTCTCTCTGTGCGTGTGCGTGCGTGCGTGCGCGCGCGTGTGTGTGTGTGTGTTTTTGTATTTTTTTTTTTACTTGTGTTTGTTTTCCATTAGCCGAACTGCCCCCCCCCCCCCCCTTTCCAGGTAGTGGCACGTTCTCAGCTGCTGTGTCTCCCCCTTCATTGCACTGTCGGCGTGGGAAGGACAAGTTCCCACATTCGCTACCACTCGTGTGTAGCTACTCTTCTACACTGCTTTTGTCTCATCTAATCTGTGTGTAACTGTCTGTGATACCTCATCTAATCTGTGTGTAACTGTCTGTGATACCTCATCTAATCTGTGTGTAACTGTCTGTGATACCTCATCTAATCTGTGAATCTGTGTGTAACTGTCTGTGATACCTCATCTAATCTGTGTGTAACTGTCTGTGATACCTCATCTAATCTATGTATAACTGTCTGTGATAACTCATCTAATCTTTGTATAACTGTCTGTGATACCTCATGTAATCTGTGTGTAAACTGTCTGTGATACCTCATCTAATCTGTGTGTATCTATCTGTGATACCTCATCTAATCTGTGTGTAACTGTCTGTGATACCTCATCTAATCTGTGTTTATCTATCTGAGATACCTCATCTAAAATGTGTGCAGCTGCCTCTTAAATCTGATGTGTTTCTGTCTGTCTGTCTCATCTTCTTGTAGCCTTTAATAACTCTCTCTCTCTCTCTCTCTCTCTCCTCTCTGTCTGTCTCATTTCTTGTAGCCTTTAATAAACTCTCTCTCTCTCTCTCTCTCTCTCTCTCTCTCTCTCTGTCTGTCTCATCTTCTTGTAGCCTTTAATAACTCTCTCTCTCTCTCTCTCTCTCTCTCTCTGTCTGTCTCATCTTCTTGTAGCCTTTAATAACTCTCTCTCTCTCTCTCTCTCTCTCTCTCTGTCTGTCTCATCTTCTTGTAGCCTTTAATAACTCTCTCTCTCTCTCTCTCTCTCTCTCTTCTCTCTGTCTGTCTCATCTTCTTGTAGCCTTTAATAACTCTCTCTCTCTCTCTCTCTCTCTCTCTGTCTGTCTCATCTTCTTGTAGCCTTAATAACTCTCTCTCTCTCTCTCTCTCTCTCTCTCTCTCTCTCTCTCTCTCTCACACACACACACACACGTATATGTCAGCTATATTTCCATTTTTGTGCCTAAGCTTATACCCCAATTGCTTATTTCCTTGTTATTCCTCTCTCTGTAGCTGAAACACACCGCCCTCTGTTTACCCCGACGACCCTGTTGTTTACGTGCTTTTCTCGCGCGGTGACATTGACAGTGCTGTAAAGAATCCTGTAGTCTCCCGTAAGCAAACACTCAACATTCACGCCATTGAAATCATGGAATAACTTGACGATATTCAAGAAGGAAATCTTTCCAGCTTAATTTTTTTTTAAAGTTATCAACAAGATTGTCAACCTGTAGTGTAGGTTGTATTGTTCATTATTATATATCGTCAGATATCATTGGGAGCCATGATATGTCCATGGTTATCAACTGAGCTGCATGGGACAAGAGGACGGGTTCGATCCAAATTGACAGCTTCCAGGTTCACCCAGCCTTAAATGGGTGCCGGGATTTTTTTCTTCTGGGAGAGTGAAGTGGCGCGGGCGTAATGCTGACCACATTACCCCAAAAATAATGTACCGAAGGTTTGTAATAAAATATGGACACTAGCATCATAGTCCCTAGCTGGTGTGATGCGGGCGCTTTAATTTCAAATATAATTGCAGCACAACAGCTCGTATTTATTCGCATCAAATGTATACCAATTCCTCTTATTCGTGTCAAATGCACCAACGCCTCTTATTCGCGTCATATACACCAACTCCTCTTATTCGCGTCATATACACCAACTCCTCTTATTCGTGTCTTATACACCACCACCTCTTATTCACATCATATACACCAACACCTCTTATTCGCGTCATATACACCAACTCCTCTTATTCGTGTCTTATACACCAACACCTCTTATTCACGTCATATACACCAACACCTCTTATTCGCGTCATATACTTCAACTTCCGATTAACTTAGTTTCGTTATCACCTCGTTGAAAACAGGTATTCTGACTTTCCTCTGCTCACGATGTGCCCGAAAAATGTTGATTGTTTCTTTCTGATGTTTTTTCATGAGCTCCCTTTTCGTGCTGGCATGTGTGAGAATGTCCTCGTGGTCTTTTTTTTTTTTTTAAGGTGTCCAGGAAAAATTCAACATTCTTCTGAGAAATCCCATCTCTGTGGCCCCTAATAGTTTGTTATTTGTGTGTCTACTGTCCATGATTCGCTTTCATAGGTCAGAATTGCCTCTATATAACACCGATGAACTCTCTTTCTGACTGCGATTGACATAGACTTGTTACACAAAGCATTTTACATTTCTAAATTGCTATTTATTGCTATTTATTGCTATTTATTGCTATTTATTGCTATTCTGCTTTTATTTCTGTGGTGCATCTTCCATCTGGTGTATTAATATACCATACTGTAAAGTGTTCGGTATGAGGGCGCTGAGACTGACTGAGATAGCGGTCCGCTGTGTTAGCGACCATCGTTGCTGCGTGATACTTCCTCTTCTTTCCTTCCTCATTTGCCTTTCAGCGTCGAGGGGAGATATATTTGCGGTCTTTTGCTCTTCTGTTTGCCTCCGCTGCTGTTTCCTAGTGCTCCTAATATTCCGTCGATTCATCTTTCTTGTCATTGATCCTTGGGTCTGGTCTTCTCATTACGTTTATTGAGGGCTCGTTGTGTGTGTTTTGATGACTCTGCCTTGTCACGTGGCCAAACTGTTTTATCTGTTGTTTATTTATATTTTCTATGGTGGGGGCTATTCCTAGCTTTTTTCTCAGTTCTCAATTTCTGATCTTATCTCTCAGACTGTTTTCCTGTCATTCGTCTAACACATTCATCTCTGTAGAGGTTATTTTCCTTATTGTTCTTGCATCTAGGGTCAAGGTCTGCATTGGTAGCACAACGTTGTGATGAAGATTGTATGTATAGTGCTCGTTTTGCCTCCATTATTTCCTTGTTGGACAATAGTGATGATAACTCTCCAATGATTTGACAATAGTGGTGATAACTGTCCAATGATTTGACAATAGTGGTGATAACTGTCCAATGATTTGACAATAGTGGTGATAACTGTCCAATGATTTGACAATAGTGGTGATAACTGTCCAATGATTTGACAATAGTGGTGATAACTGTCCAATGATTTGACAATAGTGGTGATAACTGTCAAATGATTGACAATAGTGGTGATAACTGTCCAATGATTTGACAATAGTGGTGATAACTGTCCTATGATTTGACAATAGTGGTGATAACTGTCAATGATTTGACAATAGTGGTGATAACTGTCCAATGATTTGACAATAGTGGTGATAACTGTCCAATGATTTGACAATAGTGGTGATAACTGTCCAATGATTTGACAATATTGGTCATAACTCTCCAATGATTTGACAATAGTGGTCATAACTGTCCAATGATTTGACAATAGTGGTCATAACTGTCCAATGATTTGACAATAGTGGTCATAACTGTCCAATGATTTGACAAGCTGCGTGATTGATTGTTATTATTTGATGGTTCGTTGGCTCTCTTTAGATGTTCATTTAGAAACCTGTCTCGGAAGAACACATTGTGCTGGGCTAGTTTAGGCTCAATTGATGACGTAGTGGTGTGATATGAAAATCGTTGAGAGTATTATGAACGGACGAACTGATAACCTCACTAACACACATGACATAAGGCTAGTGGTGCAATGGATCCCAGAACACAAAGCTGTTATTCTGTTGCAAATGCTGTTATTGTGTTGAGCAGGCAGTTATTGTGTTGAGTAGACTGTTAGTGTGTTGCCGAAGCTGTTATTGTGTTGAGCAGGCAGTTATTGTTGAGTAGACTGTTAGTGTGTTGCCAAAGCTGTTATTGTGTTGAGCAGGCAGTTATTTTGTTGAGTAGACTGTTAGTGTGTTGCCAAAGCTGTTATTGTGTTGAGCAGGCAGTTATTATGTTGAGTAGACTGTTAGTGTGTTGCCAAAGCTGTTATTGTGTTGCTGTTATTGTGTTGAGCAAACTGTTAGTGTGTTGCTGTTATTGTGTTGAGCAAGCTGTTATTGTGTTGCTGTTATCGTGTTGAGCAAGCTGTTAGTGTGTTGCTGTTATTGTGTTGAGCAAGCTGTTATTGTGTTGCTGTTATTGTGTTGAGCAAGCTGTTATTGTGTTGAACAAGCTGTTATTGTGTTGAACAGGCTGTTATGTGTTGAGCAGGCTGTTATGTGTTGATCACTCTTTTATTGAGTTGCCAAAGCTGTTAATGTGTTTTGTTCAGGCTGTTATTGTATTGCGCGCCGACTGTTATTATTTCACCCTTTATTTTATTATTTTCCATCATCTGTTATGTTGCATGGACTATTGTTATGTCGCATTAGCCGTTGTTATATTGCATGACTGTTGTTATTTGCACACATTTTGTACAAAACACCGTTTATTTTTTTTATACTTCATTTACATTACCTTGCAGCGTTGAGATTGTATAGAGTATTGTTTCAATGTGCCGTGCAGTTTTGTATGTTTTTTTTTTAAAATATCCAAAAACACGTGAAAACAGTGTACTCTGCAGCCATTCATTGTATACGACATCCCAGGAATGTGCAGTGATGTATAACAACAGCTGAAAGCTGACGTGATCAAGTTTTCTCAGTCAATCAAAATGTGTAAAACTCTGTGTAGCTCAATGGAACCAGTCAGCTTCCCATGTACAAAGTGTTGACGTCGTAACGCTGTCGTGATGTTCAGTGTTCATATTATTTCTATGCTCGCAATGATTCTAAAACTGTGCATATTTAGAGCCCATGTGAGATAATGAGATCGTGTTTACAAGAAATCGACCAGCGAACTTGCTGTTGTGTTGAGCTATGTAGGCAGCTCACAGTTGAATAATTTAGGATAGCATTGGTTTGAGCAGCTCATGGCTCAGTGATTACTTTCTGTAGAAGTTATAAAAAACAGCAAGTTAAAACAGCATCGTTTGTTAACATTTCTACCTGTACACAGAAATTCAAAGTTCGTCCCTAAGATTGTTATATTTTTTTACAAATATTAACTTTAAAGTACTTTGATATAATAAACTATCACGGTTAAAAATTAACTTTAAAGTACTTTGATATAATAAACTATCATGGTGAAACAGTAACTTTAAAGTATTTGATATAATAAACTATCATGGTGAACATGAACTTTAAAGTACTTTGATATAATAAACTATCATGGTGAAACAGTAACTTTAAAGTACTTTGATATATAATAAACTATCTTGGTGATACATTAACTTGAAAGTACTTTGATGTATAATAAACTATCTGGTGATACATTAACTTTAAAGACATTTAATGTAATAAACTATCATGGTGAAACAGTAACTTTAAAGTACTTTGATATATAATAAACTATCTTGGTGATACATTAACTTTAAAGACATTTAATGTAATAAACTATCATGGTGAAACAGTAACTTTAAAGTACTTTGATATATAATAAACTATCTTGGTGATACATTAACTTGAAAGTACTTTGATATATAATAAACTATCTTGGTGAAACATTAACTTTAAAGACATTTAATGTAATAAAACTATCATGGTGAAACAGTAACTTTAAAGTACTTTGATATATAATAAACTATCTTGGTGATACATTAACTTTAAAGTACTTTGATATAATAAACTATCTTGGTGAAACATTAACTTTAAAGTACTTTGATATAATAAACTATCATGGTGAAACATTAGCTTTAAAGTACTTTAATATAATAAACTATCATGGTGAAACATTAGCTTTAAAGTACTTTGATATAATAAACTATCATGGTGAAACATAGCTTTAAAGTACTTAATATAATAAACTATCATGGTGAAACATTAGCTTTAAAGTACTTTAATATAATAGACTATCATGGTGAAACATTAGCTTTAAAGTACTTTGATATAATAAACTATCATGGTGAAACATTAGCTTTAAAATACTTTTAATATAATAAACTATCATGGTGAAACATTAGCTTTAAAGTACTTTGATATAATAAACTATCATGGCGAAACATTAGCTTTAAAGTACTTTGATATAATAAACTATGTTAACAGAGCAAATTCACAAATATTGTTATACTACTAGTTTTATAGTAACAGAAACAAAGCAGCAAGTCTTTCTTTTAAATTCAAATTATTTTTAAAATTAACAGTAACTTTAGAATATATTTGATTGCAATAAATTCTCTGTATAAATAGTAATTTTATGGTAACATTATTACCTATATCTGGACAATAACTTTATAGTTTGTTATGTTATATCTGCAGAAAATGTAACTTTCTGGAGAGTGTAACAATTTGATAGCAACGGATATCACTTTATAAAAACACTTGTTACAGTTTTTATCTCCATTAACATTGTAAACTTTTATAACAGTATCTCATAAAGTATCCACATTAAGAGATATAAAAGTATTGGAGTATCAGAAAAGTACAGGTCAGGATGTACCGCTCAGGTAGATCCGCCCCTGAAAATGACTATATGAGTATGCTCGCCTCTCGCTACCAGGCGCCCTCCGCTGTGGTAAAACTGCCCGTGCCAGTTAAAAACTCTTCCTATAAATCATTTCAGGAGGAGTTCCTGGAAAACGGCCGAACGGTCACCAAGGTCACCCGCACAGAGACCAGATATTCTAGTAAGTGGCTGTCCGTTTACTCGTCAACATTTATCATCATCATGTACCATGCCTGCTGGCGTAGGTGATCATGTCTGTCCACAAATTTTAATCTCAACATATATATATCATTTCTATTGTTGAGCTCCTGCCAAGCAAGCCATTCTCTTAAGCTGTCTGGTATCTTTTCTCTTTGCTTCTCTCTATCTCTTCGTCCTCAATTTTCTCAGTTATCATAATATATTCCAGCTGTTCCCTTCTCATTTATGCTTATTCTTTCCTTCCTCATTTGCCTTTCAGCGTCGAGGGAGATATAATTTGCAATCTTTTGCTCTTCTGTTTGCCTCTGCTGCAGTTATGTTTCCTAGTGCGCCTAATATTCCGTCGATTTATCTTTTTTGTCATTGACCCTTGGGTCTGGTGTTTCTCGCAACGTTTATTGAGGGCTCGTTGTGTTGTGTTTTGATAACTCTGTCTTGTCACGTGGTCAAACCATTTTATATGTTGTTTCTGTATGTATTCTGTGGCGGGGGTTATTCCTAGCTTTTTTCTCAGTTCCTAATTTCTGATCTTATCTCTCAGACTGTTTCCTGTCATTCGTCTAACACATTTCATCTCTGTAGAGGTTATTTCCTTGTTGTACTTGCATCTAGGGTCCAGGACTGGCATTGGTAGCTCAACATTGGGATAACGATTACATTCTTCTCATTACATGGTTAAAAAAAAAACGATGATTATTTCTTCCTAATATTGGAAATTAGCTCTCTTTTTGCTCTGACCTCTTTCAGAACGTTTTCATTACTCGTCTTAGCTGTCCATGGTATTCTCAAAATCTGTGTTGTCTGTCACACCTGTTTATTCCCATCTCAAAGTGGCATTTTATTTATAATTATGGACATTTTGCAGAATTTATAAATGTCCGAGCCTAGTACCATTCCCTTTATTATAAAAATAAATATTTTATGGTAGTGGTTCCAGTTTGTGACACAACACACAAAACATAAACTTAAAGCAAATGTTTATATATGGATAATATTTGAGTAGTTAATGCTCGTCACAAAAACATCCAAGCTTGTTTATGTATGGATAATATTTGAGTAGTTAATGCTCGTCACAAAAACATCCAAGCTTGTTTATGTATGGATAATATTTGAGTAGTTAATGCTCGTCACAAAAACATCCAAGCTTGTTTATGTATGGATAATATTTGAGTAGTTAATGCTCGTCACAAAAACATCCAAGCTTGTTTATGTATGGATAATATTTGAGTAGTTAATGCTCGTCACAAAAACATCCAAGCTTGTTTATGTATGGATAATATTTGAGTAGTTAATGCTCGTCACAAAAACATCCAAGCTTGTTTATGTATGGATAATATTTGAGTAGTTAATGCTCGTCACAAAAACATCCAAGCTTGTTTATGTATGGATAATATTTGAGTAGTTAATGCTCGTCACAAAAACATCCAAGCTTGTTTATGTATGGATAATATTTGAGTAGTGAATGCTCGTCACAAAAACATCCAAGCTTGAGAGTTTCGGGGGATGCAATATTACATGTTTAGACATGCGTAAAAAGAAATAAAATTAAAATACAACTTCTTCTAATCACTTTGAATGTATAATAGAAGTCGTTACCGTTCAGAAGAAGTCACCGGCCGTACGCTAATCTTATGGTCGGTTGTTTGATGTGCGACGGGGATAATCTGACGACTAACTGTGTGTCTATTGATGTGCGACGGGGATAATCTGACGACTAACTGTGTTCTATTGATGTGCGACGGGGATAATCTGACGACTAACTGTGTGTCTATTGATGTGCGACGGGGATAATCTGACGACTAACTGTGTGTCTATTGATGTGCGACGGGGATAATCTGACGACTAACTGTGTGTCTATTGATGTGCGACGGGGATAATCTGACGACTACTGTGTGTCTATTGATGTGCGACGGGGATAATCTGACGACTAACTGTGTGTCTATTGATGTGCGACGGGATAATCTGACGACTAACTGTGTGTCTATTGATGTGCGACGGGGATAATCTGACGACTAACTGTGTGTCTATGTTCGCAGTTGGATCGTCCATCAACTATGGCCTAACATCATCAAGCGCTCTACATTTTGTAAAAATATGACGATCATCGTTTTCAAGCGGACGTGAACTCCCGGTATATGGAATATAGGCGGCGGGAACAATTGAAGGATATGCATGAAAAGTGTTCCTTGTTGCAGTTTCCTCATATTCCAAATCCGGCTTGTTGCAGGAGCTACTGAGTTAAGTGCTCTGTGCACACCGCGAGCTTGTGTCTCATCCGTTTGATCATGTTTCGATATTCCAATTGTTTTCGATGAATGATGATATCGTATGACAGGGAAAAGTTTCTGCGCGGTTTCGCCTTATGTCTTTTGGCGTATGCTGAGACTGCTATGATCGGGACTACTGTTACCTTTCTTTGTTTGGGATATGAGATTCGGATGATTACGCTGGCACGGGTGGTTGAGCAATTATGGATTTTAATTCGTTTGCATTGATACTGGGGCCTTCCATAACCAAATAGAAAAAGCATGTGTGCTTTATTTTCCCCATAAAGACACATAAACACTTTAGGACAGTCTACAATACAAATCTTCATCCCAACGTTGTGCTACCAATGCCAGACCTGGATCCTAGATGCAAGAACAATAAGAAAAATAACAACTACTGAGATGAAATGTGTTAGACGAATGACAGGAAACAGCATGAAAGATAAGATCAGAAACTAATAACTGATAAAAAGGCTAGGAATAATTCCTATCATTTAAATAAAGAAACAACAGATAAAATGGTTTGTCCATGTGATAAGTCAGAAAAATAAAAAAACACAACACAACAAGCCTGCAATAAATGTTGCAAGAACACCATACCCAAAGGTCAACCACAAGAAAGATGAATCTATGGAATATTAGAAACACTTGGAAACATAACAGCAACAGAGCCCAATAGAAGAGCAAAAAACTACAAATTTTATCTGCCCTCGACTCTAAAAGGCAAATGAGGAAGAAAAGAAAATGAAAAATAATTAAAGACACAAATGAAAAGATTAACTAAAATAACTGTGACATAAAACCATGATCAATGTTTGTGTCTATGGTCTATGGCATCTGTACAGATAGTTGCTAGCTGGCAGTTGTTACTCTTGTGTTGTATTTGGCAGTGGCTATTTGGTGAGCAACTTCTCACAATGGCTGATTATATCAATATTTAAATAGATGGCAGAATGAACAAGATAAACTTATATCAAGGATCCAAATTCTTTCTCTAGTATCTTTTGCCATTGTCTTTAAACTTCATTTCATTTCCAAATGTTGTGTTAATGCCTGTATTTGCTTTCCTCGTGCTACGATCTTCTGCCACATTCCCCAGAAGTTTTCTTATACCATCTTTCAACCCCTATGTCAGATCTTGAATCAGTCACTCTCTCAGCTTCTCAGAAATATCATCTTTCAGCTCCTATGTCAGTTCTTCAATCAGCCACTCTCTCAGCTTCTCAGAAATACCATCTTTCAACTCCTATGTCAGTTCTTGAATTAGTCACTCTCTCAGCTTCTCAGAAATACCATCTTTCAGCTCCTATGTCAGTTCTTCAATCAGCCACTCTCTCAGCTTCTCAGAAATACCATCTTTCAACTCCTATGTCAGTTCTTGAATTAGTCACTCTCTCAGCTTCTCAGAAATACCATCTTTCAGCTCCTATGTATGTTCTTCAATCAGCCACTCTCAGCTTCTCAGAAATACCATCTTTCAACCCCTATGTCAGTTCTTCAATCAGTTACTCTCTCAACTTCTCAGAAATACCATCTTTCAACCCCTATGTCAGTTCTTCAATCAGTCACTCTCAACTTCTCAGAAATACCATATTTCAACCCCTATGTCAGTGCTTCAATCAGTCACTCTCTCAACTCTCAGAAATACCATCTTTCAACCCCTCTGTTAAGTCCGGCAGTTCTTCAATCATGCATTCTCAGCTTCTCAGAAATACCATCTTTCAACCTCTCTGTCAGTTGTTCAATCTGCCGCTCTTATATAATACCATCTTTCAACCCCTCCGTCAAGTCCATCATTCTTCAATATTCCGCTCTCTCCGCTCTTATAAAATACCATCTTTCTACCCCTCTGTCAAGTCCATCAGTTCTTCAATCAGTCATTCTCAGCTTTTCAGAAATACCGTCTTTCAACCTCTCTGTCAGTTGTTCAATCAGCCACTCTCTCCGCTCTTATATAATACCATCTTTCAACCGCGTTAAGATTTTATCAATCAGCTACTTTGTCTACTCTTCTGGTAACATTTCTGAAGATTGGGTAACATTTCACAGACTTTTTTAATTTGTAGAATCATTAGACATGGTCCAATATAGCTCAGCTGACTAGGTTTTGGTCCATAATTGAAACAAAAAAATCAAAGATGCTTCACTTATCAGATTTACTCACATTAGTTCTATTATTTTCTGACAGTTAACATCTTTGGCTGCTTTGCTATATCCTTTTTTATTATGAATTTTGTTTTTTTTTAATGTTTAAGAAAAAACTGTTATGCCAGTTCCAGTAGTGTACACTTGGTACTAATTTAATACAATAGAAATGAGGTCTATTCTAGGATATGTTGAGAAGCATTATCGTGAGTAAACAAAATAGAGAGCAGTTTGAGCCAAACATATTGCCAGTTATTTCCCTTTAGTGAACTTTTATGTTTTTTGCAGGTTCTGTGTTAGACAACTCTCAGTCATCAGATGACTTCTCATCCAGCCACTGGTAAGTCACATTGGTGCAGGGCTGGCTTGTGTTTCCTTTGTTTTCACAATTGTCCATGTTGTACAACTCAAATCAATCTTTCGTTGCTGTGTTAATGGCATTTCAGAGTGTCAAGAGATATTGTCAGATTTTGACAGGTTGACTAATATTGTCATCAGTGTTGCTGTAATAACATTGAGAATTGAAGGAAGGGAGGCTGACTGTGGTGGCAGCAACAGTAGAAAGGTACACAAGAAGGTACTAGGCTTTTTTTTTTTTTTTTGTGGAGTTTGCCAGCTTTTACCTCCAGCTTTTACCTCTGACGAAGTCCCTAGAGACTAGGAACTGAATTTTGCGTGTTAATCCGTTTTTCCCTGGCAGCCGTGTGCACATGGGTCCCTCGCCGCACAGGCAGATTACTCCGACTTCGGAGTTTGGGTACTAGGCTGACCAAGATGATAGTGAGGCAACAAAATCAACAAACTTTGGTGATGTTTACTTACAAGAATATGGAAATGGCAGTAAATAGATATATCACTGTACCAACCTTTCATGAAAGTTGGGCCAATTCATCATTATGTCATGGGTGGGTGCATTCATTACTCTACCATGGATGGGTGCATTTTTTTATGTACCATGGGTGCCATGGGTGGGTGTATTCATCATTGTACAAGGGGTGGGCCCTTTGGTGTACCTCTGGTAGGTACCCATACATTACTGTACACAAACATCATCAAGCGCTATACATTTTTTGGTTCTCAATGTGACGATCATCATTTTCGGGAGGACGTGAACTTCCATGGTATATGGTGGATAGGCAGGAACCATTGAAGGCTATGTCTGAAGGGTGTTCCTTGTTGCAGTTTCCTCATATTCCAAGTCCGGCTTGTTGCAGGAGCTACTGAGTTAAGTGCTCTGTGCACACCGTGAACTGTGTGTTTCATCCATTTTGATCATGTTTCGATGTCCCAATTGTTTATGATGAAGGATGATATCATATGACAGGGAACTGTTGACAGTGTTCACTTTCTGCGCGTTTTCACCTTTTGTCTTTTGGCGTGTGCTGAGACTGCTACGATGAAGACTACAGTTACCTTTCTTCGTTTGGGAGATGAGTTAGTAATTCGGATGATTCCACTGGCACGGGCGGTTGAGCAATTATGGATTTTGATTCGTTTGCTGTGATACCGAGGCCTTCCATAACCAATAACCAATACTGTACACAAAATGGATCTACTCACCATTTTACCTTCATGTGGACCCATTCACCATTTATGCCAAATGTCCCCATTCAGTGCTGTAACCCAAGTGGATCCCTTAACTACTGTGCCCTAAACAAGTTAGTCCAAGGCAATCATATCCATTTACTTAGATAAACAAGAAAACCACTTTAATGAAAACTACTAGCTAACACTTTAATGAAAACTACTAGCTAACCACTTTAATGAAAACTACTAGCTCATTAACAAGAGAAACCCACCCTGTCAAAGAAAAGCAATTTGTATCCTCATTTGGACTACCTTTTGTTTTCTGTATTTTTTTTTTAATCACATGGTCAAAAACATTATGTTTTTGTGATGTAAAATTCCTGTATAATTTGTATTTATGTTTTTGCCTCCAAGTTTCCCCAATAGTCAATATTTATTTAATTGTTTATTATTCTTGTCTAACATACAAGTGTAGCTTTTTAAAACTTAGTCATTGCAACCAATGCCAGATTTTAGACCTTAAACTCAAGAACAATAAGAGAAACAACCATTACCGATATAAAGTGTGTTATATGAGTGACAGGAAACAGCCAGAGAGAAGATCACAAATGAAGAACTAAGAAAAAAGCTAGGAATAATTCCCGTCATAGAGTACATAAAGAAACAACAAATAAAATGTTTTGGCCAAGTGATAAGGCAGAAAGATCGATACACAACACACCAAGTCTTCAGTAAACATTGCGAGAATACCAGACTCAAGGGCTGACCCCATAAAATATGGATTGATGGAATATTGGAAATGCCTGGAAACATAACAGCAGGAGAGACCAACAGAAGAGCAAAAGACTGCAAATTATATCTGCCCTCGACGCTGAAAGGCAAATGAAGGAAAGAAGAGGAACAGTCATTGTGATTGTGCGTCATGATGTCAGTGTTGACTTTTGTTAATGTCTTTTCTGTTTTCTTTATTGCAGGCATGAGGAAAGAAACCAGCACAATGCTGACCATGGCAGACCCCAGTCAGGGCAACCAGACATAGTCAGTGAAGCCACATCTCTTATAGCATTAGACTGTTGTTGAAATGTTGCATTGTAATAGAACATACTTTTCTCTTCCTTACATGGAATTTCTGTTGTATCCTATTTCTGTCATTTATGTGGCATTAAATTTCTGTGACATTTAGTTTCTTTAGCATTTTATTTCAGTAGTGCTTTATTTCTGTGTCATTATTGAGATATGGTGTTTTCAAGTAGTGGTTTTGGTAATTCCTGATATTCAGGGAGATTTAAGTCAAGAGCCTAGTGATATCAGGAGGCAGAGATGTTAAGGTGAACATATATAAGATTAAGTCAAGAGCCTAGTGATATCAGGAGGCAGAGATGTTAAGGTGAACATATATAAGATTTAAGTCAAGAGCCTAGTGATATCAGGAGGCAGAGATGTTAAGGTGAACATATATAAGATTTAAGTCAAGAGCCTAGTGATATCAGGAGGCAGAGATGTTAAGGTGAACATATATAAGATTTAAGTCAAGAGCCTAGTGATATCAGGAGGCAGAGATGTTAAGGTGAACATATATAAGATTTAAGTCAAGAGCCTAGTGATATCAGGAGGCAGAGATGTTAAGGTGAACATATATAAGATTTAAGTCAAGAGCCTAGTGATATCAGGAGGCAGAGATGTTAAGGTGAACATATATAAGATTTAAGTCAAGAGCCTAGTGATATCAGGAGGCAGAGATGTTAAGGTGAACATATATAAGATTTAAGTCAAGAGCCTAGTGATATCAGGAGGCAGAGATGTTAAGGTGAACATATATAAGATTTAAGTCAAGAGCCTAGTGATATCAGGAGGCAGAGATGTTAAGGTGAACATATATAAGAACACCTGGTGTTTGAAAATTTTAAAAAAATTAGGCTGCATTCCACTGTCTGAGCAAATTTTTTAAAAGTCCAGTTGCTGTCATTATTGAGTGAATCAACTTTCTCTCAACCTCTGCTACAGAAATCAACCTGAGACCTTCAAGTCCAGTTATTATCATCATTGAGTGTATCCAACTTTCTCCTGCCTCTTCTACATAAATCAACCTACATAAATCAACCTGAGACCTTCAAGTCCAGTTACTATCATTATTGATGGTATCCAACTTTCTCCTGCCTCTTCTACATAAATCAACCTACATAAATCAACCTGAGACCTTCAAGTCCAGTTACTATCATCATTGAGTGTATCCAACTTTCTCCTGCCTCTTCTACATAAATCAACCTACATAAATCAACCTGAGACCTTCAAGTCCAGTTACTATCATCATTGAGTGTATCCAACTTTCTCCTGCCTCACCTACATAAATCAACCTGAAGCAATAAGATTAGAACAGTAACTGGCAAAGTTTGAGTATAATGCTGATATGCCCTGCTCATGTGATGTTTTAATCAAATGGTTTTTTTTATTTTAAATGACACTAGAGAATTCAATTTAGCAATGTAACTAAAATCCATTCATCATCAAGAACTGGCCTACTGGTGTAGGTGATCATGTTTTTCCATAACTTTCGATCTCAACAGTTATTTAACATTTCTGTTGTTCACCTTCTGCCAAGCCATTCTCTTAAGCTGTCTAGTATTTTCTCTCTTTGCTTCCCTCTATCTCTTCGTCCCTCAATTTTTTCCAGTTACAATATATTCCAGTTGTTTTCTTCTCAATTACATGGTCAAAAAAATGATGATTGTTTCTTCCTAATATTGGAAATTTGCTCTCTTTTTGCTTTGGACTCTTTCAGAACATTTTCATTACTCTTCTTAGCTGTTCATGGTATCCTCAACATTCTTCTGTAAAACCACATTTCTACAGACTCCAGTAATTTTCTTGTCTGTTGTCCTATTGTCCATGATTCACATCCATATGTTAAGATGGTTCTACATAACATTTAAGAACTCTTTTCTTATTTCTATTGTCAAAAATGGATTGCATAGTATCTTCCTCATTTTCTGGAAAGCTGAAAATCCATTATGCAGTAGGTAAACATGAAGGATAGTGAAACTAAGCTACTCATTTTCCTTCTCTCATATTTTATATTGAAATATTGTGAACCAAAAGTCAAATAATGTTTTAAGGATAGGAACCTCTGATGAATGTGGCACCAAGAACATCTGCTACATTCATGTCCAACATATGATAAACAGAAAAGGCTCTTGTAGCCATGACTGATAAACCATACTGGGACAAATTCCATGGAGATGTCACCAACCTTGAGATGATGATCTAACATATTCTCAAACGTATTAATATTTATGTCTAGAGGTGTTTGCAGAAGAAATGTATGTTAATGTACTGTCTATCACCTTTTTTTCCCAACTGGACTACCAACGTTCGGACAACCCGTGTTCGATTCCCGCTGGGAGCAATGTGAATTCTACTCATGGTTAAAAAAAAAAAAAATACCCCCACGGTCGACCCAGCCGTTGGCAGAAATGGTTACCAGGTATTAGCTTGGGAAGGTGAGGAATGTTGCCTCGCATCTGAGTTTCGATGCTTGAGACGACACTATACAGAAAAATCCGAACATTTCTGGATAGGCGGCCGAGCACATATGGGTGGAAACTCGCGTGCTAAGACGCCGGTTCAAGTCTCGTACTTTACCTTTACCTTTTTTTCTCACTATATTAAATAGGACTTTATGTCAATCTAGGGACAGAATATTGTTAGGTTATAATGCAACCTTCACTCTTGATTTATTTTGTTCTTATTTTCGTGGTTGAAATTGTAACTAATGTGCTATTGTTGGAAGATTATTTTATTGTGATATGAAAACATGTCTATTTATACAACTTTTCTTGTTGTCTTCATTGTGATAAATCACCATCATGTACCATATCTGTGAATGTAGGTTGTTTCTGTTCATTTTCTTCCATTCTTGACTATTTGTCTAGTATTTTCTGCTATTTCTTTTTCCTCTACCCATGACATAATTCCTGTTTTTGTTCTAATGTACTTCAGAAGTTATTTTCTTTATATATCTCATCATCATCATTGGGTGCCATCTCCGCATCAAAGGTCGGCTACCACGGAACACCATTCCACTCTGTCTCTTGCATTGATGATGAGGGCATCATAGGCTGACTTGTCCATCTTTTGATATTACACGTCCATGTTAGTCTTGGTCTGCCTCTTTTACCTTGTATTTTAACTTCCAAAATTACTTTTAGTAGGCTGCTGTGTCTTTTAACATGCCCAAAAATCTCATTTGTCCTGGTTTTAATTGTGTTTAATATTTCTCTTTTCATTTGTAGTTGTTTTAAGTCTTCATCGTTTGTTTTCTTTTCTTTCCATCCAGTTCTTCCTGTTCTTCTATATATTCATATTTCAAAGGCTTCAACTTTCTGTTCTGTTTTCTTGTCTGATGTCCATGTTTCTGCACCATACAGGAATGTTGAGAAAAATACAATTTTGCTCTTCTTAGTTTTAGCCCTGATGTTATTTGTTTTGATGTTAGTATATTTTTCGTGGCATTAAAATTACTTTTTGCCATTCCTATTCTTTTGTTTATTTCAGTTGTACATTTTCCATCACTGGTTATAGTATTTCCAAGGTAGTTGTAGCTCTGAACTGTCTACCTAGTGATATATATATGTGTATTTATCTATCATGTAATGAGTCTACCTATCTGTCTTGTGCTGAATTTTCTAATTTTGCAAAATGACTTTATTTTAGGACTTATACTAAATCTGTTTGTTTTAAATGTCTTCTCAGATCCACTTCAATGAGATGTCAACCTCAAGGAACAAACTTGAGTCTGAACCAACTCCAACACCTAGGAAACAGATCAGCATTCACAAAGAGGTTCACGCATCTGACGGGGGAGTCTATGAGAATGAGCCGCAGACCTTCCAGCAGTGGCAGAATGAGGTGGAAGTAGAAGAGGGTGTTTTTGAGAGCCAGCCCAAGAGACGTGATGATGTTGTCAGGGAAGCTGACTCCGACAAGATTGCAGACCTACCGCCAGTTGGCACTGCTCAGAGTATGCGTGCAAAATTCATGTCTGCTTCACAGGAATCTACAACCTACAGCAAGCAAACCTCTGCTTCGACTCACCATAGCACAGGTGGTGAGCATGTCTCAGAACCCAGAGGTTATGTTGAGAAGTACGAGGGTAAAGCCGAGTCAGGCGTGTTTGAAAGCGAACCAGTTCATGATCCGGATGTGGTCCGGTCAGGGGATGATCTGAGAGAGGAGGAGTTGCCAGAAAAAGGCATGGCAAGAAATCTTGCCAACAAGTTCCGTCAGATCAGCTCCGAAAGTTCATCTGTGACCGTTACTAAGAGCAGACGTGATTTTAGTCCTGAACGATCTGCACGCATAGAACATGTGAGTGAACCTCGGAGTCATCAGGTCAGTGATTACGAGGTGAAGGTGGATGCCGGGGTCTTTGAGAACCAGCCACATAGAAGTGCAGACGTGGTCACCTCGGACTCAGTGGTAAGTACAAGTGTGCCTGGTTACAATTTTTTAGTATAAGGGTCACTTTTATTGTATTGCCTGTTTTGTATAAGGGTCACTTTTATTGTATTGCCTGTTTTGTATAAGGGTCACTTTTATTGTATTGCCTGTTTTGTATAAGGGTCACTTTTATTGTATTGCCTGTTTTGTATAAGGGTCACTTTTATTGTATTGCCTGTTTTGTATAAGGGTCACTTTTATTGTATTGCCTGTTTTGTATAAGGGTCACTTTTATTGTATTGCCTGTTTTGTATAAGGGTCACTTTATTGTATTGCCTGTTTTGTATAAGGGTCACTTTTATTGTATTGCCTGTTTGTATAAGGGTCACTTTTATTGTATTGCCTGTTTTGTATAAGGGTCACTTTTATTGTATTGCCTGTTTTGTATAAGGGTCACTTTTATTGTATTGCCTGTTTTGTATAAGGGTCACTTTTATTGTATTGCCTGTTTTGTATAAGGGTCACTTTTATTGTATTGCCTGTTTTGTATAAGGGTCACTTTTATTGTATTGCCTGTTTTGTATAAGGGTCACTTTTATTGTATTGCCTGTTTTGTATAAGGGTCACTTTTATTGTATTGCCTGTTTTGTATAAGGGTCACTTTTATTGTATTGCCTGTTTTGTATAAGGGTCACTTTTATTGTATTGCCTGTTTTGTATAAGGGTCACTTTTATTGTATTGCCTGTTTTGTATAAGGGTCACTTTTATTGTATTGCTGTTTTGTATATAAGACCACTATTGTTGTATTCAGACAGTATTCTTTATAACACAGAAATACCTCGGCACAGTGCATAGATTCTATAGCATCATTGAGAGTCAGATGGGTAATATAAAAAGTTGATATATATATATATGACAATTCAGTGATGGTAGGGCTATTTCTTTTTGTGCAGCAGCAGCAGCATGCAGGCTACTAACTTCAATATTCAGCAGCTCAGGACTTTTTCATGTGCTAGACTGAAACTTATATTTTATTATCATCCTTCTCTGATAGGATTAAATACCCAATCTTATCTTCTCTAAGATACAAATGGCTGGGTAACACTTGATCACTCAAAGTATTGGTTGAGCGAAACCCTTCAGACCAAATTGCGATTTTTTTTTTAATGCAGGTCCTAAACTGTCCTGATTATGATGTGTAAATACAGATCCTAAACTGTCCTGATCATCATATGTAAATGTTAGGCCCTGATCTTTTCTGATCATGATGTGTAAATAGCAGGTTGTGATCTGTCTTGATAGGTCTGACACACCTATCTTAGTGTGGATAAATTTGCTTTACACTTTCTTGCTATAATTGTGTGCCTAGTGTTTAAGCTAGACTGACTAACATATGATAGGTAAGCAAACACTATTTTTATAATGCTTGAGGTTTTTCTGTTTCATGTTCCTTATTTTCTGCAACATAAAATGTCAGGTTTCACTCAGCTTTTACTGCATGTGCATGCATAGACAGCTTATTGGGGCTTGTTGGTATTATTACTGTGACCAGAGCTAACCTACATTACTTATCACACAGATATGGTTGTTTGACTGGCTTATTTAGGTCACATTCTTATCCTGAATTAGAGTTAACACCCCCCCCCCCCCCCCCCCCATCTTTTCCAAAAATAAATAACAACACACAATCCATGACCTCCACCAACAAATTAATGACAATTCCTCCTTTTGTTCAATATAATTTTAATAGTCAATCATGTAAAGCCAGCAACATATATATATATATATATATATTCTATAACTGTTTGTCTGCAACACAAGTATTCAGCCCTACCCTATCCGGGAGATACTTGTCTTAATAAGAAAATGAAAATATACAATTTATTTCCGTGTTGTGTTCGTAACCCTATGCTATTGTCATGAGTACACATGCATGGAAGACATCGCCAATGAAAGCAACTTTTTTTAGGTTGCTTAGTTGACCACATGCTCTAGTGTTTGTTTCTCATGGCAAGGATTTGTGTTGAAGAATACGGGTTCAATCCTGCTTCGGGCTGTCTATTGTCTTTGTTTTTTTTTCTGTTGATTATTTGTGATTTTTTTTCAAGGGTTGTAAACATACCTCTTCCCCTGAAATGATTCACCCATCTATCGCCTCGGAAGTTTCCTTCGTAATAATATTAATTTATTATTATTTGTCTCAAGCTTAAACCGTTGGAAACTGCTATTCGTGCTGTTTCATCCAATAGCTGTTTGTCTGCAACACAAGAATTCAGCCCTACCCTATCCGGGAGATACTTGTTTTAATAAGAAAATGAAAATACACAATTTATTCCCGTGTTGCGTTCGTAACCCTATGCTATAGTCATGGGTACACATGCATGAAAGACATCGCCAATGATAGCAACATTTCGTTGGTCATGTGTTCTAGCATGTTTCTTGTGGCAAGGTGCTGTGTCGAGGAGTATAGACTCAATCCTGCTTCGGGCTGTCTGGTTCTTTGTCTTTTCTGTTGTTGATTATTTGTGAATTTTTTTCCCCAAGTGTTGTAAACATACCTCATCCCCTGAAATGATGTGCAGCAACTCAAATGCTTAGTTTGTCTCTTAGTGAGAGTGTAGGTGATCACACATGACCGGAATAATGTCTCTACACATGTGGTGAGCTATCCAAGCTCTGCTAATGTCTCTGTAGAGCAATTATATTAAGTCTTCCGATGTAGGTGATCAACATGACCGGAATAACGTCTTTACACATGTGGTGAGCTATCCAAGCTCTGCTAATGTCTCTGTAGAGCGACTTATATTAAGTCTTCCGATGTAGGTGATCACACATGATTGGAATAACGTCTCTACACATGGTGTGAGCTATCCAAGCTCTGCTAATGTCTCTGTAGAGCGACTTATATTAAGTCTTCCGATGTAGGTGATCACACATGATTGGAATAACGTCTCTACACATGGTGTGAGCTATCCAAGCTCTGCTAAATGTCTCTCTTTAGCAATACTTATACTAAGTCTTCACACGTAGGTGACCACACATGATCTCCTAAATCTCATAATGCTGTACCCACCGGATTCACAATCAAGTCCTTGCAAATATTTGTAACATGAACATTTATCTGCTATTCATAGTACAGCTCTACTGTGCCTAGCTTAACCTAGTATCACAACTAACCACATCTAACTGTCAAGTCTCCAGGAAATTCACACAACTAACTTGAGTGGCTGTCACCCTCCAACTAACTTAACTACTAACTTTCTAACTAACCTCTCTAGTTCACGGTACCGACTGTATTTCTACAGACGTCCACATCGAACCACTGCCGGGTGCTACTGATTTGTTCTCCCCCTTTGTTTCTCAACCTATCCTTTGTTTCCCATTTCTCCCGCCTTCCTTCTATTTCTCGTGCCCTTTTGCTTCGTTCACCTATTTCACGCACGCCTGAACACCTATCGCTCACCCCTCTTTATCTCCCCCTTTGTTTACCACCTAGCTCCCCTCTAACTCACTTAACTTCTCGCTGCTATACCCTGTTTCAAACTTATCGCTGCTATACCCTGTTTCAAAGTTATCGCTGCTATACCCTGTTTTAAACTTATCGCTGCTATACCCTGTTTCAAACTTATCACTGCTGTACCCTATTTCAAACTTATCACTGCTATACCCTGTTTCAAACTTATCACTGCTATACCCTGTTTCAAACTTATCACTGCTATACCCTGTTTCAAACTTATCACTGCTATACCCTGTTTCAAACTTATCACTGCTATACCCTGTTTCAAGAGATTAGTGGACAATATTAATATCATCTCAAGCCACATTCTTCATTATTCATTTCAAACAACAATTATTTCATTTTTCTCTGCACATAACAGCTATGACCCTGTTATCACAGAGATATATTTTTTGTGATATCACAGTTGTGATTATGACCAGCCTTTCTCAACCTCCCTGCTGTGTTCCCTTTAATGATATCAAGGAATTCTTTTTATAACAGTTATCATTCTACATAGATCCTGTTGGCTGTTGTGCTAGTGTGGCCTGTAGGTTTCTGAGACCAGAATCTGCTGTCAAAAAGATTGAAGACAACAAATATCTCACAGTCTATAGGTTTACTACATTTCTGAGGTCTGTCATGAGGTTAACTAATGGGCTGAAGTCTGTCATAATGTTAACTGATGGGCTGAGGCCTGTCATAATGTGAACTGATGGGCTGAGGTCTGTCATAATGTTAACTGATGGGCTGAGGTCTGTCATGAGGTTAACTAATGGGCTGACATCTGTCATAAGGTTAACTAATGGGCTGAGGTCTGTCATGAGGTTAACTAATGGGCTGAGGTCTGTCATGAGGTTAACTAATGGGCTAAAGTCTGTCATAATGTTAACTGATTGGCTGAGGCCTGTCATAATGTGAACTGATGGGCTGAGGTCTGTCATAATGTTAACTGATGGGCTGACGTCTGTCATTAGGTTAACTAATGGGCTGACGTCTGTCATTAGGTTAACTAATGGGCTGAAGTCTGTTGTAATGTTAACTGATGGGCTGAGGTCTGTCATGATGTTAATTGATGGGCTGAGGTCTGTCATGAGGTTAACTAATGGGCTGAGGTCTGTCATAATGTTAAATGATAGGCTGAGGTCTGTCATGAGGTTAATTAATGGGCTGAAGTCTGTCATTAGGTTAATTAATGGGCTGAAGTCTGTCATTAGGTTAACTAATGGGCTGAAGTCTGTCATAATGTTAACTGATGGGCTGAGGTCTGTCATGAGGTTAACTGATGGGTTGAGGTCTGTCATGATGTTAACTGATGGGCTGAGGCCTGTCATAATGTTAACTAATGGGCTGAAGTCTGTTATAATGTTAACTGATGGGCTGAAGTCTGTTATAATGTTAACTGATGGGCTGAGGTCTGTCATAATGTTAACTGATGGGCTGAGGTCTGTCATGAGGTTAACTGGTGGGCTGAGGTCTGTTGTGATGTTAACTGATGGGCTGAGGTCTGTCATGAGGTTAACTAATGGGCTCAAGTCTGTTATAATGTTAACTGATGGGCTGAGGTCTGTCATAATGTTAACTGATGGGCTGAAGTCTGTCATAATGTTAACTGATGGGCTGAAGTCTGTTATAATGTTAACTGATGGGCTGAGGTCTGTCATAATGTTAACTGATGGGCTGAGGTCTGTCATGAGGTTAACTAATGGGCTGAAGTCTGTCATGAGGTTAACTGATAGGCTGAAGTCTGTCATGAGGTTAACTAATGGGCTGAGGTCTGTCATGAGGTTAACTAATGGGCTGAGGTCTGTCATGAGGTTAACTGATAGGCTGAGGTCTGTCATGAGGTTAACTAATGGGCTGAGGTCTGTCATGAGGTTAACTAATGGGCTGAGGTCTGTCATGAGGTAACTGATGGGGCTGAGGTCTGTCATGAGGTTAACTAATGGGCTGAGGTCTGTCATGAGGTTAACTGATAGGCTGAAGTCTGTCATGATGTTAACTGAAAACCTTGGTATCACATCAGGCCTTGGTGCAGTGTCTTTGTGTTGTTTGTCTTATAGTTGTTTTAGTGCCATCATACTCAGCGCAGTCTCCTTGTGGTGTACTTGTTAGAGTTGTTGTGTCAGTCCCACCATACTTGTTGTAGTCTACACTTGTAGAGTTGTTGTGTCAGTCCCACCATACTTGTTGTAGTCTACACTAGTTAGAGTTGTTGTGTCAGTCCCACCATACTTGATGTAGTCTACACTTGTTAGAGTTGTTGTGTCAGTCCCACCATACTTGTTGTAGTATACACTAGTTAGAGTTGTTGTGTCAGTCCCACCATACTTGTTGTAGTCTACACTTGTTAGGGCTGTTGTGTCAGTCCCACCATACTTGTTGTAGTCTACACTAGTTAGAGTTGTTGTGTCAGTCCCACCATACTTGTTGTAGTCTACACTTGTTAGAGTTGTTGTGTCAGTCCCACCATCACTAGTTAGAGTTGTTATCTCAGTCCCACCATACTTGATGTAGTCTACACTTGTTAGAGTTGTTGTGTCAGTCCCACTATACTTGATGTAGTCTACACTTGTTAGAGTTGTTGTGTCAGTCCCACCATACTTGTTGTAGTCTACACTTGTTAGAGTTGTTATCTCAGTCCCACCATACTTGATGTAGTCTACACTAGTTAGAGTTGTTGTGTCAGTCCCACCATACTTGATGTAGTCTACACTTGTTAGAGTTGTTGGTCAGTCCCACCATACTTGATATAGTCTACACTAGTTAGAGTTGTTATCTCAGTCCCACCATACTTGTTGTATTCTACACTAGTTAGAGTTGTTATCTCAGTCCCACCATACTTGTTGTAGTCTACACTAGTTAGAGTTGTTATCTCAGTCCCACCATACTTGATGTAGTCTACACTTGTTAGAGTTGTTATCTCAGTCCCACCATACTTGTTGTAGTCTACACTTGTTAGAGTTGTTATCTCAGTCCCACCATACTTGTTGTAGTCTACACTTGTTAGAGTTGTTATCTCAGTCCCACCATACTTGTTGTAGTCTACACTTGTTAGAGTTGTTGTGTCAGTCCCACCATACTTGATGTAGTCTACACTTGTTAGAGTTGTTATCTCAGTCCCACCATACTTGATGTAGTCTACACTTGTTAGAGTTGTTGTGTCAGTCCCACCATACTTGATGTAATCTACACTTGTTAGAGTTGTTATCTCAGTCCCACCATACTTGATGTAGTCTACACTTGTTAGAGTTGTTGTGTCAGTCCCACCATACTTGATGTAATCTACACTTGTTAGAGTTGTTATCTCAGTCCCACCATACTTGATGTAGTCTACACTTGTTAGAGTTGTTATCTCAGTCCCACCATACTTGATGTAGTCTACACTTGTTAGAGTTGTTATCTCAGTCCCACCATACTTGTTGTAGTCTACACTTGTTAGAGTTGTTGTGTCAGTCCCACCATACTTTTGTAGTCTACACTAGTTAGAGTTGTTGTGTCAGTCCCACCATACTTGTTGTAGTCTACACTAGTTAGAGTTGTTGTGTCAGTTCCACCATACTTGTTGTAGTCTACACTAGTTAGAGTTGTTGTGTCAGTCCCACCATACTTGTTGTAGTCTACACTAGTTAGAGTTGTTGTGTCAGTCCCACCATACTTGTTGTAGTCTACACTTGTTAGAGTTGTTGTGTCAGTCCCACCATACTTGTTGTAGTCTACACTAGTTAGAGTTGTTGTGTCAGTCCCACCATACTTGTTGTAGTCTACACTAGTTAGAGTTGTTGTGTCAGTCCCACCATACTTGTTGTAGTCTACACTTGTTAGAGTTGTTGTGTCAGTCCCACCATACTTGATGTAGTCTACATTTGTTAGAGTTGTTATCTCAGTCCCACCATACTTGATGTAGTCTACACTAGTTAGAGTTGTTGTGTCAGTCCCACCATACTTGTTGTAGTCTACACTAGTTAGAGTTGTTATCTCAGTCCCACCATACTTGTTGTAGTCTACACTAGTTAGAGTTCTTGTGTCAGTCCCACCATACTTGTTGTAGTCTACACTTGTTAGAGTTGTTGTGTCAGTCCCACCATACTTGTTGTAGTCTACACTAGTTAGAGTTGTTGTGTCAGTCCCACCATACTTGTTGTAGTCTACACTAGTTAGGGTTGTTATCTCAGTCCCACCATACTTGTGTAGTCTACACTTGTTAGAGTTGTTGTGTCAGTCCCACCATACTTGTTGTAGTCTACACTAGTTAGAGTTGTTGTGTCAGTCCCACCATACTTGTTGTAGTCTACACTAGTTAGAGTGTTATGTCAGTCCCACCATACTTGTTGTAGTCTACACTTATTAGAGTTGTTATCTCAGTCCCACCATACTTGATGTAGTCTACACTTATTAGAGTTGTTGTGTCAGTCCCACCATACTTGATGTAGTCTACACTAGTTAGAGTTGTTATCTCAGTCCCACCATACTTGATGTAGTCTACACTTATTAGAGTTGTTGTGTCAGTCCCACCATACTTGTTGTAGTCTACACTTGTTAGAGTTGTTATCTCAGTCCCACCATACTTGATGTAGTCTACACTTATTAGAGTTGTTATCTCAGTCCCACCATACTTGTTGTAGTCTACACTAGTTAGAGTTGTTATCTAAGTCCCACCATACTTGTTGTAGTCTACACTTATTAGAGTTGTTATCTCAGTCCCACCATACTTGTTGTAGTCTACACTAGTTAGAGTTGTTATCTCAGTCCCACCATACTTGATGTAGTCTACACTTGTTAGAGTTGTTGTGTCAGTCCCACCATACTTGATGTAGTCTACACTTATTAGAGTTGTTATCTCAGTCCCACCGTACTTGATGTAGTCTACACTAGTTAGAGTTGTTATCTCAGTCCCACCATACTTGTTGTAGTCTACACTTATTAGAGTTGTTATCTCAGTCCCACCATACTTGTTGTAGTCTACACTAGTTAGAGTTGTTATCTCAGTCCCACCATACTTGTTGTAGTCTACACTAGTTAGAGTTGTTGTGTCAGTCCCACCATACTTGTTGTAGTCTACACTTGTTAGAGTTGTTGTGTCAGTCCCACCATACTTGATGTAGTCTACACTTATTAGAGTTGTTATCTCAGTCCCACCATACTTGTTGTAGTCTACACTAGTTAGAGTTGTTATCTCAGTCCCACCATACTTGTTGTAGTCTACACTAGTTAGAGTTGTTATCTCAGTCCCACCATACTTGATGTAGTCTACACTTGTTAGAGTTGTTATCTCAGTCCCACCATACTGATGTAGTCTACACTAGTTAGAGTTGTTATCTCAGTCCCACCGTACTTGATGTAGTCTACACTAGTTAGAGTTGTTATCTCAGTCCCACCGTACTTGATGTAGTCTACACTAGTTAGAGTTGTTATCTCAGTCCCACCGTACTTGATGTAGTCTACACTAGTTAGAGTTGTTATCTCAGTCCCACCGTACTTGATGTAGTCTACACTAGTTAGAGTTGTTGTGTCAGTCCCACCATACTTGTTGTAGTCTACACTTGTTAGAGTTGTTATCTCAGTCCCACCATACTTGTTGTAGTCTACACTTGTTAGAGTTGTTATCTCAGTCCCACCATACTTGTTGTTAGTCTACACTTGTTAGAGTTGTTGTGTCAGTCCCACCATACTTGATGTAGTCTACACTAGTTAGAGTTGTTGTGTCAGTCCCACCATACTTGATGTAGTCTACACTAGTTAGAGTTGTTGTGTCAGTCCCACCATACTTGATGTAGTCTACACTAGTTAGAGTTGTTGTGTCAGTCCCACCATACTTGATGTAGTCTACACTAGTTAGAGTTGTTGTGTCAGTCCCACCATACTTGATGTAGTCTACACTAGTTAGAGTTGTTATCTCAGTCCCACCATACTTGTTGTAGTCTACACTAGTTAGAGTTGTTATCTCAGTTCCACCGTACTTGTTGTAGTCTACACTTGTTAGAGTTGTTATCTCAGTCCCACCATACTTGATGTAGTCTACACTAGTTAGAGTTGTTATCTCAGTCCCACCATACTTGTTGTAGTCTACACTTGTTAGAGTTGTTATCTCAGTCCCACCATACTTGTTGTAGTCTACACTGGTTAGAGTTGTTGTGTCAGTCCCACCATACTTGATGTAGTCTACACTTGTTAGAGTTGTTATCTCAGTCCCACCATACTTGTTGTAGTCTACACTAGTTAGAGTTGTTATCTCAGTTCCACCATACATGTTGTAGTCTACACTTGTTAGAGTTGTTATCTCAGTCCCACCATACTTGATGTAGTCTACACTTGTTAGAGTTGTTGTTTCAGTCCCACCATACTTGATGTAGTCTACACTAGTTAGAGTTGTTGTGTCAGTCCCACCATACTTGATGTAGTCTACACTAGTTAGAGTTGTTGTGTCAGTCCCACCATACTTGATGTAGTCTACACTAGTTAGAGTTGTTATCTCAGTCCCACCATACTTGTTGTAGTCTACACTAGTTAGAGTTGTTATCTCAGTTCCACCGTACTTGTTGTAGTCTACACTTGTTAGAGTTGTTATCTCAGTCCCACCATACTTGATGTAGTCTACACTAGTTAGAGTTGTTATCTCAGTCCCACCATACTTGTTGTAGTCTACACTTGTTAGAGTTGTTATCTCAGTCCCACCATACTTGTTGTAGTCTACACTGGTTAGAGTTGTTGTGTCAGTCCCACCATACTTGATGTAGTCTACACTGTTAGAGTTGTTATCTCAGTCCCACCATACTTGTTGTAGTCTACACTAGTTAGAGTTGTTATCTCAGTTCCACCATACATGTTGTAGTCTACACTTGTTAGAGTTGTTATCTCAGTCCCACCATACTTGATGTAGTCTACACTTGTTAGAGTTGTTGTTTCAGTCCCACCATACTTGTTGTAGTCTACACTAGTTAGAGTTGTTATCTCAGTCCCACCATACTTGATGTAGTCTACACTAGTTAGAGTTGTTGTGTCAGTCCCACCATACTTGATGTAGTCTACACTTGTTAGAGTTGTTGTGTCAGTCCCACCATACTTGATGTAGTCTACACTAGTTAGAGTTGTTGTGTCAGTCCCACCATACTTGATGTAGTCTACACTAGTTAGAGTTGTTGTGTCAGTCCCACCATACTTGATGTAGTCTGCACTAGTTAGAGTTGTTGTGTCAGTCCCACCATACTTGATGCAGTCTACACTAGTTAGAGTTGTTGTGTCAGTCCCACCATACTTGTTGTAGTCTACACTTATTAGAGTTGTTGTGTCAGTCCCAGTAGAAACAAAATCCATGAACTCCCCAGAAACAGATCAGATTACTCATGTTTATAGACCTATGACCTTGTCTATACAGCTGTTCAGTAAGTGCATATCACAGCTGTGTACCAGCTTCACAAAGAAATTCCAAAAAGTTTAAAATTCCTGTTCTGTCTTGATCTTTCATTGAAGACCCCTCTGTAGCTGAGCTCCTATAGACCTAGACCAGCAGTTCTCAAAATGTCCATTACCGTGGATCTCCGTTAAATACATTTTGTAGTTTGGGACCCCCAGGATTCAACTTCTACATTTTCTCTTTCTATTTAGCAATAAAATATAATACTATTATTCAAGCTTTCACTGACCTCGTGTGACGGTGGGGTGAACCCCTGTAGGTCCGTGGACCACAATTTGAGAAACATTGATCCAAACTGTTGATTGGTTATCAGGGTAGATGTCACTGAAGCTGTATCTGGGTCACTTGTCACACTTAAGTTTAGCATTTATCACTATTGATTGGATTAGTGACATCATAGTTAGCAGTAGCTATTATGACATTTTGTACAATTTGATATGTGTGTATGTATGTCCCAAACATCTGGGTTAGTGCATCTTTCTGTTTGAGATTTCACAAGTGTTGACAATGTCCAGCTTTATAAATGTAAGTAGAAAAAGCTGTTTGTTGTTGATTTGTTTGCTTCTTCTTGTTACATTCTCTTTTTGCTTTCTGACTCTTTTTGTCATATCCTCTTTCAGTCTTTACTGACTCTATATGCCATATACACTTTACTTCCTGACTCTATTTGTCATATACTCTTTACTTCCTGACTCTACATCTACTTGTCATAAACTCTTTACTTCATGACTCTATTTGTCATATACTCTTTAGGTCATGACTTTTCTTGTCATACACTCTTTACTTCCTGACTCTACTTGTCATATACTCTTTACTTCCTGATTTTTCCACTTAATGACAACAAGGAAAAATAGAAGGTTGGAGGATAAATGTAGACAAAGTAAAAGATGCTGGATGGTTTGATGATGTGACATGGGAACAAATCAATAGTAAAAGATGCTGGATGGTTTGATGATGTGACATGGGAACAAATCAATAGTAAAAAGATGCTGGGAGGTTTGATGATGTGACATGGGAACAAATCAATAGTAAAAGATGCTGGATGGTTGATGATGTGACATGGGAACAAATCAATAGTAAAAGATGCTGGATGGTTTGATGATGTGACATGGGAACAAATCAATAGTAAAAGATGTTGGATGGTTTGATGATGTGACATGGGAACAAATCAATAGTAAAAGATGCTGGATGGTTTGATGATGTGACATGGGAACAAATCAATAGTAAAGATGCTGGATGGTTTGATGATGTGACATGGGAACAAATCAATAGTAAAAGATGCTGGATGGTTTGATGATGTGACATGGGAACAAATCAATAGTAAAAGATGCTGGATGGTTTGATGATGTGACATGGGAACAAATCAATAGTAAAACTGTTGCACAGCTTACAAGATTGAGGGCTAAGGAGGAACAAGATATCCAATGTTGCTTGTCATGGGCCATGAAGGAATGAATTTGTCATGTCATATTTACATCTTGACTCTATTTCCTATTTTTTTTCACTCTCATGTCCTCTTTACATCTTGACTCTATTTCCTATATCTTCTTTTCTTCTTCACTGTTATACCCTCTTTACTTACTGACTCTAGTTTCTAAATCCTCTTTTCATTTCCATTCTTATATACTGTGTACTTCTTGACTTGGCTTGTCTTTTCCTATGTTTTTTCCTCAGTCTAATTTATCTGTATTTCCAGACTCTACTTACAACTTTCTCATTCATTTCACTGTACCCACTTTGCTTTCTCAGTTTCTGTCTTCTACCCATTTCAACCTTTATTACGTTCTTGTGACAGTCGTTTATACTGAATGCTGAGTTTGCTGTTTGTTCACTTACAGCCAGAAGATTACATTCCAGAGAAAGGATTCGCTAAAATGTTGCTGCTAAATTTAGGAAGATGGAGTCAACGGTAACATCACCACCTCAATCCCCCATTAGGAAAAGGGAGTTTACACCTCCAAGAGAGGATAGCAGGTCCCACCAGGCGGTGGTTGTGGAGAACAGTCCTGAGATGATTTCTGATGTTGTTCATGCCAGCGACCCTGTGGAGGAAACTTTGCCAGAAAGAGGATGGCTAAAAATCTTGCTCTTCGCTTCCGTCAGATGGAGGTAGAGAACAAGAGTCCTAGCAGTCCAAGGCTAAGAAGGAGCTGACTCCTCCTCCTAAGGACTCGGGAGTCTATGAGAACCAACCAAAGCAGTTCCATGCCGATTACAATCAGCCAGTTGAGTCAGGCATTTCAGAAACCAACCAGTGAGACGTGATGATGTCGTCAGGGGAGATGAGACCCCACGGTTTGAAGAAGAGCTTCCAGAGAGGGGTGCTGCCAAGAATTTGGTGAACAAGTGGAGACAGATGGAATCTGAAGGAGCAAAGCTCAAGTCCCCTAGCTCATCTGGTCGGCAGAAGGATTTCTCAGGATCCAGGGAGGAGCCTAGAGGAGCACAGCAAAAAAAGTAAGTGACTCAATGAAGAGATTTAATTCTTCCTCATTTGTCAATAAAATAAAGTAACTCAATGAAGAGATTTGCATTCAATGAAGAGATTTGCATTCAATGAAGAGATTTGCATTCAATGAAGAGATTTGCATTCAATGAAGAGATTTGCATTCTTCCCGCTTTTGTCAATAAAAAACAGTAAGTGACTCAATGAAGAGATTTGCATTCTTCCCCTTTGGTCAATAAAAAGAAATGATTCAATGAAGAGATTTGTTACTTTCTTCATTCATCCACTTCTGTCAAAGCTTCTTTTTCAAAGTGGAAGGTTCCATTACGAAATACCCAGACCACTCTTTCTTGCAGAGCCGCGATAGCTCAGTGGTTAGTGAACTGGACTACCACGGAAAAGGGGTAGGGTTTGATCCCAACCGACGGCCTCCGGGTTCACCCAGCCTTAAATGGGTACCGGATTTTTTTCTGGGAAAGTAAAGCAGCACGGGCGTAATACCGACCACATTACCCCAAAAATCATGTGCTGAAGGTCTGTAAAATATAGGGTCACTAACACCATATTTCCCTATACGCCACTTGGCGTGACGGGGGTACTTTACTACTTTTACTCTTTCTTGCTTAAGTAAAAAAAAAGTCAAGAGCCCCCGTCATGCAACTGACATATAGGGAATATGGTGTTAGTGACCATAAATTTTACAGACTTTCAGCACATGATTTTTGGGGTAATGTAGTCAATATTATGCCCATGCTGCTTTACTTTCCCAGAAAAAAATCCGGTACCCACTTAAGGCTGTGTGAACCTGGAAGCTGTCGATCAGGATCAAACCCGACCTCTTGTTCTTAGTAGTCTAGTTCACTAACCACTGAGCTATTGTGGTTCCCTACTCTACCATGCATATTCAGGATTAATTCCAAACCAGCCCTATATCTTCTAGGACCTTTGTAATAATATCTGACTTTGAGTATTTCTGGGGCGTTATTTCCTCACATAGCAAAAGTGGTCAACAAGATGAGGGTGCTGGCTTCTTTGTCAGAGTGACATCTATTTTTGTTTCAAAGATAATTTGTTTCATTTAATCAGCCTGCATGCATGACTCACAGAGTTAAGGAAGAATAAGTCATGAGGAAAAGTTCTAATGTTGAGACAGTTGAGAGCTGTCAATAAGGAGAAGAACAATGTTGATGTGGAAATTAGTGGCAGTAAACACAAGAGAGGAACAATTTTATTTTAAAATAAAAATTGTCAACTTAAATGTTCAAGCGGTCCTGTTATATGGCTGTGAAACATGGAGAACAACAAAATTGACAATCACGAAGATACAGACTTTTCATTAATGGATGCTTACGCAAGATAAAAGGATGGAAATGGCAGGACAAAATCACTAACATAGAATTATGGAAATGTACAGTCAAACACCAGTGGATAAAGAGATACAGCGAAGACGATGGCGCTGGATAGGACACACACTATGGAAGCCAACTGAGAGTATTACACAATGGGCCTTTTTTGGAATCCCCGGGGGAAAAGACAAAAAGGAAGACCAAGGAATTCTTGGAGAAGACAGACAGAAGCAGAGATGAAGATGGTGGGGAAGACATGGAATGATCTTAAAAGAATGGCAAAAAAGCAGAACGACTTGGAAAGTTTTTGTTGAAGACCTATGCTCCACTGGGAGCTAAAAACGTAGAAGAAACACGGAGAGGAACAATGTTGATGTTGTGGAAATTAGTAACTGTAAACACAGAGAGGAACAGTGTTGATGTTGTGGAAATTAGTAACAGTAAACAAAGAGAGGAACAGTGTTGATGTTGTGGAAATTAGTAACAGTAAACACAGAGAGGAACAATGGTGATGTTGTGGAAATTAGTAACTGTAAACACAGAGAGGAACAATGCTGATGTTGTGGAAATTAGTAACAGTAAACACAGAGAGGAACAATGGTGATGTTGTGGAAATTAGTAACAGTAAACACAGAGAGGAACAATGGTGATGTTGTGGAAATTAGTAACTGTAAACACAGAGAGGAACAATGGTGATGTTGTGGAAATTAGTAACTGTAAACACAGAGAGGAACAATGGTGATGTGGAAATTAGTAACAGTAAACACAGAGAGGAACAATGTTGATGTTGTGGAAATTAGTAACAGTAAACACAGAGAGGAACAATGCTGATGTTGTGGAAATTAGTAACAGTAAACACAGAGAGGAACAATGCTGATGTTGTGGAAATTAGTAACAGTAAACACAGAGAGGAACAATGGTGATGTTGTGAAAATTAGTAACTGTATATAAAATATAACTAGCCTGATACCCATGCTTCACTATGGGAATTAAGTAGTTTAAATCAATATTGACAATTTCCTTTGATTGCATTTAAAATATATTCATGACCCCCATGTCAGGCAACATGGAGCAATTATTTTTCAGCAAGTGAATGGTATGAATATATATTTTTAAAAAAAACATGAATACATGAAATGTAAAACATGGTTTATGAAAACAAAATCACCTAATTAATTCACCACATCTTGAATCTCTACAGTAGCGAATGTGCACTGGTAACTCAGCTCAGTATGGTTGTTGCTTCTGAGTGTTGTGGTGCTCAGTACTTGTGAGTTCTCACAGGATAGTTCACAATGTGGCTGACAAATGTTATCCTATGTGAACATACTGAACTTTAATGCTCATGAACCAGGACCCAACTGTGTAGGCACCCTCAGTCAAACGACAGAGATTAGGGAAGAAGTACTGCTGTAAAAATTCTATCTATTGTCCTTTCAAGCTGAAAGTGGCACACAGGGGGCAGAAACTCTAGACTCTCTGTGTCTGATGATCAAGTATCAGATCTTGCACAGGACCCACATTATATCTCACCACACAACTCTACACTGGGTGAGTTGCTCAATCTCGTCGAGGGAGCTGATTCCTGCTGTTGTTGCCTCTCGCCTCAGTGTTCTTTTTAGTGTTTCTCTGGGTTGGCCTCTTTTTCTTTACCCTCTGGTTCTCATTTGAGCGGCTGCTTTGAAATTTTCTTGTTGTCTCTTCTCAACACATGGCCATCTTGCAACAAATTAGGCACCAAATACTCACATTATTGACATATCTCCTTTCATTTATAGCATAATGAAACGTTTTTCTGTTTAAATTTCATTGCAATATCTTCACTGGTCTTAGAATTATTTATGAAATGCCTGGGTCAGTAGCGCATGAAACACTCTGTATAAATTTGAAGTTCTTCACTCATCATCAGATCGCATGTCCTTTGTAGAAAGTTGCATTCACCATAGCCTGTCTGAAAAAATCTGTCTCTAGCCAGATCTCCCACAGAATGTTGCATTCACCATAGCCTGTCTGAAAAAATCTGTCTCTAGCCAGATCTCCCACAGAATGTTGCATTCACCATAGCCTGTCTGAAAAAATCTGTCTCTAGCCAGATCTCCCACAGAATGTTGCATTCACCATAGCCTGTCTGAAAAAATCTGTCTCTAGCCAGATCTCCCACAGAATGTTGCATTCACCATAGCCTGTCTGAAAGAATCTGTCTCTAGCCAGATCTCCCACAGAATGTTGCATTCACCACAGCCTGTCTGAAAGAATCTCTGTCTCTAGCCAGATCTCCCACAGAATGTTGCATTCACCACAGCCCGTCTGAAAGAATCTCTGTCTCTAGCCAGATCTTCCATAGAATGTTGCATTCACCACAGCCCGTCTGAAAGAATCTCTGTCTCTAGCCAGATCTCCCACAGAATGTTGCATTCACCACAGCCCATCTGAAAGAATCTCTCTCTCTAACCAGATCTTCCATAGAATGTTGCATTCACCACAGCCCGTCTGAAAGAATCTCTGTCTCTAGCCAGATCTCCCACAGAATGTTGCATTCACCACAGCCCGTCTGAAAGAATCTCTGTCTCTAGCCAGATCTCCCACAGAATGTTGCATTCACCACAGCCCATCTGAAAGAATCTCTCTCTCTAACCAGATCTTCCATAGAATGTTGCATTCACCACAGCCCGTCTGAAAGAATCTCTGTCAAAAGCCAGATCACAGACATTCAGTATGAAATAACACATGGATTACATCCATGGTACAACTAGATACACCGATTACATACCATCATAAGAAACGGATAATCAAATCAATCAGAGGACCACAAGCCCCAAATCAAGATGCCTTTCATAATATGAATAGATATAAACAAGTTATCATTATACACCTCAGAACAGGACACAACCGACTCCATAGTCACATGTAAACAAAATTCAAGATCGGCACCTCAACTACTAGTACATGTGGACAGACGCCCCAGACTGCTGAACACATACTTCAAGACTGCACTGAATATAGTAGACTGAGAAAAATCCATTGGCCCATGGATGCAACACTACCGACAAAACTATATGGGCCACTGCAAGAATTACAAAAGACAGTAAAATTTATACAGAAAATGACATTGCAGATATAGACAAAACTTCAGGTGAACGAAAGATAGATAGATCGATCCATGGTACAAACAAATTTACACACGTCCAAAACACCCAGAGTAAAAATGTGTAAACACGTTGTTAGCAGTGAAAAGGTTAATAGTTTCTAGTAGATGCCTATTAATTTAACAACTCCTACCAATATATCATCCCTTTTAGAGAGCAGTAAACCATAGTGCTGTGCAGCTTCAGCAAACCATGACATTAGTGTAGTTTCAGTAAATAATAGTGAAACCTCCACCAATATAGCTGCCCTTTTAAAGGGGGAACATCATAACACAGGGAAGTTTCAGTAAACCATAACATAGTGCAACTTCCACCAATGTAGCAAATCTTTTAAAAAAGCAGTAAACTATAACACAGGGCAACTTCAGTAAACCATAACATAGTGCAACTTCCACCAATGTAGCAAATCTTTTAAAAAAGCAGTAAACTGTAACACAGGGCAACTTCAGTAAACCATAACATAGTGCAACTTCCACCAATGTAGCAAATCTTTTAAAAAAGCAGTAAACTATAACACAGGGCAACTTCAGTAAACCATAACATAGTGCAACTTCCACCAATGTAGCAAATCTTTTAAAAAAGCAGTAAACTATAACACAGGGCAACTTCAGTAAACCATAACATAGTGCAACTTCCACCAATGTAGCAAATCTTTTAAAAGAGCAGTAAACTATAACACAGGGCAACTTCAGTAAACCATAACATAGTGCAACTTCCACCAATGTAGCAAATCTTTTAAAAAAGCAGTAAACTATAACACAGGGCAACTTCAGTAAACCATAACATAGTGCAACTTCCACCAATGTAGCAAATCTTTAAAAAAGCAGTAAACTATAACACAGGGCAACTTCAGTAAACCATAACATAGTGCAACTTCCACCAATGTAGCAAATCTTTTAAAAAAGCAGTAAACTATAACACAGGGCAACTTCAGTAAACCATAACATAGTGCAACTTCCACCAATGTAGCAAATCTTTTAAAAAAGCAGTAAACTATAACACAGGGCAACTTCAGTAAACCATAACATAGTGCAACTTCCACCAATGTAGCAAATCTTTTAAAAAAGCAGTAAACTATAACACAGGGCAACTTCAGTAAACCATAACATAGTGCAACTTCCACCAATGTAGCAAATCTTTTAAAAAAGCAGTAAACTATAACACAGGACAACTTCAGTAAACCATAACATAGGGCAATGACAGTAAACCATAACTCATTGCAGCTTTCACTAATTTAGTAGCCCTTGTCATGCCAAAGATGGATGTGCCAGGCCTAAAGGTGCAAATATGGTTTTGCTGTAAACTATTGACATGATGCATCCATGTCTAACACCTAACAGGTGAACACTGAGACAAAGAAGAAGGAGTAACCCTTGTAAAGGGCAGATTGGAAAGTAAATTAAATGTGCAGTAAGTGAAAACTTTACCTTTTCAGCTCCCTGTGGAGCATAGGTCTTCCATAAACACTTTCCAAGCCGTTCTGTTTCTTGCCATTCTTTTAAGATCATTCCATGTCTTCCCCATCATTTTCATTTTTGCTTCCATCATTCTTTTCCAAGAATATGTTGGTCCTCCTCTTTGTCTTTTTTCCATGGGGGTTCCAAAAGGGCCTGTTGTGTAATACTCTCAGTTGGCTTCTGCAGTGTGTGTCCTATCCAGCACCATCATTTTCTCTGTATCTCTTCATCCACAGGTATTTGACTGGTACATTTCCATAATTCTATGTTAGTGATTTTGTCCTGCCATTTCCATCCTTTTTTTCCTGCATAAGCATCCATTAATGAAGGTCTGTATCTTCATGATTGTCATTTTTGTTGTTCTCCATGTTTCACAGCCATATAAAAATACTGACTTAACATTGGAGTTGAAAATTTCAAATTTTTTGAAGAAGGAGTAACCCTTGTAAAGGGCAGAGTGGAAAGTAAATTAAATGTACAGTGAGGGAAAACTACATAGCTTGAAATGTTTATATAACTGGTCCATAATTTCATGACAATTAACATTCTGTGTTGTTGCTAGGTCGCCCAGGACTCCTCTGTCCCCAAGTGGCCATGGCAAGATGGACAATGGTTCAGTGCACCCATCTGACCTGCCTGGCCAGTACCAGCCTCAGATCGAAGCAAGTGTGTTTGAATCGTCGCCTCAAGAACGCTCAGATGTAGTCAGGGAAGCAGACACTGACTCGACCGATGGCATGCCCCAAAGGACACAGCCAAGAAAATGCTGGCGAGGTTCCAGAGCATTCAAGCTGAGGCTACTAAACAGGCACCAGGCCCTGCTTCACGCAAGGTAAGCCTCACCAGCCTCACATGTTGATATTGTTGTTTCTATTAACCTCCACACAACTTTGCCTGAGTAATGACCACACCTGCATGCACCTTCATCTTCTATGGATTAGGTCACACAATATTTATCTTTGAACTAAATATTTGAATACTTTATTTTTATTGACCTCATAATATTTTATTTTCTGTTTACCTAATTAAAAAAAAAATTCTTTGCTTGTCTAATTCTTTTTACAAATTATTGACCTAAAAATATTATAATATAAAAGCTTAGCTCAAATTGATTGTATGTGACAATATTTTGAACCATTTATTTGAAATTTTGTTAACATCTTGAAGTACATACATGGCTATCAGTTGCACTGATAACAATTGTAGAGTCACATTCAATAAATTTATGAGGATTTATTTAAATAAACAGAAAGCAATTACATTAAAAGTGTATAGAAAATAATGAAATTAATACAGAAAACAAGTACACGGAAATAAAAAGAGAACACTTTATTCAATAAATTTAGAAGAGAGTTATGCAATATTATTACCTCCTGTTATATGTTTTTATGTTTTCTAGAAACTAAAACATGATGTTTATTAATAATCAATGTTACCATAATGTTTTATCATAATTTAACAAGATGTCTTATTTCATTTTACAGGACTTATAATTGTCTTGCAGAATGTCAGAAAATTGTTTGTTCTATAAGAATACACGATTTCATCATTTTAGTCTTACTTTTGTGTTTTATCCACTTGTTGATTCAGCTCTGTGTTGAAGCTTTATGTTGGTTTTGCTTTGTTTGATCACATTTGGTTTAAAATAATATATTATATCCATTTAGTTTTAAATATTGTTTTATTATCTAATTCTCTTTACACAGTATCTGATTGTTATTGTTTATTTTCAACATTGACTTTTGTTAGTTTTATTTTTATTGAAGTGTTGTTTTCATTTATTTACGTTGGGGAAAAACACTTCCATTTGTGACATGAAAAAAAACTCTTTCAGCCAAATTTATGTTTAAAATATTGAATTTTGCAAACAGATTTATTATTTGTCCATTTGATTTATTGTGTTTAATTGTCTTATTAATGTTTGTAACACTTTCTCTATAAATTGATAAATTTGTTAATTCGCAAATCAAAATGAACAGTAACTGAGATTTGAAGTTAATGAAAGTGTGTGAGCATTTCATTAATTCTGTCAGAACCAATAGAGATATCATTTTTTTTTTTTCAAATATGGAAATGAAGTAGTAAGTCAAGATTTATTTCCTCTTGATGTGTACGAGATAGGTGGAGACCATGAAAGCCAAAGTCAATTCTAATCAATGAATTAGAAATCATAACAGGCCCTATCATCTTGTAAGACATTTGGTTAAAACTTGTCTGTTTAATGAACAGTCTCACCTGTGTGACCATTGAGGTCAGTTGTGGAGAAGCATACTTGGCCTCAGACATCACATGAAGATATGAAGTCTCCGTTCTTTGTTATTTTTTATTAACCATGTGATGTATCTTTCCTCTTCACCTCTCTCTATGCCTTCTTTCAAAATTACTCATCACCTGTTGTGATCTTTTGCAGCCATCTCACATGACTCAGTGTCCTGTAAAATAATCATCATCATCATATGCCTTAAGAGTTGGCGTGGGCGATCATGTCTTTCCACAATTTTCTATCCACAACACATCATATAACTTCTGTTGACTGTTTTCCATGCCATGACACCAAGCTATCTAGTATCTTCTCTCTTTGTTATCCTTGATCTCTCTTTCCCTGTATTCTGCCAGTTGTAACCAAGTATTCAAACTTTCCTCTTCTCATGATGTCCTAGAAAAATGTTGATTGTTTTTTCTGATGTTTTTACAACTTCCCTTCTTGTATTGGCCACTTTAAGAATTTCCTCATTGATCTTTTTAGCTGTCCAGGGAACTTTGAACATTCTTCTGAGAAATCCCATCACAGTGACCTCTAATCATCTTTCCATTTGTTTTCCTACTGTCCATGATTCACCTACATAGGACAGAAGTGGCTGTATATAGCGCAGATGAACTCCCTTTCTCACTTCTATTACATGTAAAATAATAAGCAAAAAGTAGTGATTACAAAAATGTGAAATTCTTCCACTTCCAACCTTTCTGGTGTTGCATTTTATGTCATTATCTTGACCTTTTTGTTAAAGGTTTCTATAAGTAAAGTCCCTTTCTCAGATGAAGATAGACTGTCTCATAACTTACATCATATACAATGTTGTAGAGGAACAGAGCATTAAACTTCATCATTGGAGGTAAATAAACCACTGCAGTTTCTCACTGTTAGTTCCTTTCCTAACTCAGCAAGTCAGGTGCCAATTCTTTCACCCTGGTTGACTGGAGTGTGTCTGAAAGTTTGAGTTTGGAAATGGTGAGAATGAATTATTTCTTTTAGTTTTTTCATTCCTTCTTTCTTTCTTATTCCGCGAGTTTTGGACAAAGATAATTAATAACTGCATAACTATTTATGCCTTACATAGAAGGTCACACATTTATCTTATAAGGATACAAGTCAGAGATGTTTGAACATTTCCTTTTATCAGTTGAACTTGACCACTATCTAGCATCATCAATTGAATACTCTTGGATGTTTTTAGATTTCTTGATCATTGAATCTGTCCAATCAATTCCTTAAAGGCTGGAAATATGTGCTGAATGGTGTACTTCTCAAATTCATCAATTCTTAAATACTTTGACTGTTTTCATTGATTTTTTTGCAGTGAATATATTCATTTTTCAGAATTCAGTATTTATAACCTTATCTTACTCATCTTCTTCTTATTATTATCAATCTCCTTATTAATCTGTCTTTTGAGAATGTTAGTCATTGATTCCAGCTGTAGTGATATAACTGCAATCCCCCAGATCAGTATCTATTGGAGAAGGTTTGTCTAATTTAAGTGGCTTGTACAGGCTTGCAGGACAAACTATATTTATATAGTGTTATAGCCATATATAGGCATCATAGAAGGTGTGTAATCTCTTCATACATTCTACCATATATTTATATCCATAATGTTGATCATTTGAATATGTTAATATTTTATTGATAACAGGACTACCAGTGTACTGCTATCACATTTGTTACAAATGTCATATAAACTAAACTTTCACTCATAAAATATACAAATGTCATATAAACTAAACTTTCACTCATAAAATATACAAATGTCATATAAACTAAACTTTCACTCATAAAATATACAAATGTCATATAAACTAAACTTTCACTCATAAAATATACAAATGTCATATAAACTAAACTTTCACTCATAAAATATACAAATGTCATATAAACTAAACTTTCACTCATAAAATATACAAATGTCATATAAACTAAACTTTCACTCATAAAATATACAAATTTATATAAACTAAACTTTCACTCATAAAATATACAAATGTCATATAAACTAAACTTTCACTCATAAAATATACAAATGTCATATAAACTAAACTTTCACTCATAAAATATACAAATGTTATATAAACTAAACTTTCACTCATTAAATATACAAATTTCATATAAACTAAACTTTCACTAAAAAAATATACAAATGTCATATAAGCTAAACATTCACTTATGTTACAGATGTCAGAAGATACAAATGTCATATTAGCTAAACAATCACTTATGTTACAAATCTCAGAAGATACAAATGTGATAAAAACTGAACATTTACGTTGTTTCAGATGTCAGAAGATACAAATATCATAAAAACTAAACATTCACTTATGTTATACAATCAGAATATTTAAGAAATGTCATATAAGCTAAACATTCACTTATGACACCCTATTTTATATATTTAAAACATAAACAATGTCATATAAGCTAAACATTCACTTAGCTTGTTATATATTCCAAATATTTTTTTTAAATGACATATAAGTTACTTTCACTCATAAAATATACAACTGTTAATTATTACCATCATCAAGTACCGTGTCTACTGGCATAGGTGATCATGTCTCTCCACAATTTTCGATCTAGACAATTATTTATCATTTCCGTTGTTGAGCTTCTGCCAAGCCATTCTCTTAATCTATCTGGAATATTTTCTCTTTGCTTCCCTCTATCTCTTCGTCCCTTGATTTTTCCAGTTGTTACAATATATTCCAGCTGTTCCCTTCTCATTTCATGGCCAATTGTATATTTTCAATATTGTTGTCCCATTGTAAAGTTGTCCTATTGTCCATGATGTTAATTATAAGCTGTATATAAAAATAAGGTAAACACTAACGTTGTATTTAGTATATATATATGTGTGTGTGTGTACAACAGAGGTGATGCAGAATGGCTCAGGCAAAAGCAACTTCCAAAAAATGAGGAAGATATTATGCAATCCATTTTTGACAATAGAAACAAGAAAAAGAGTTCTTAAATGTTATGTAGAGCCAGTCTTAACATATGGATGTGAATCATGGACAATAGGACAACAGACAAGAAAATCACTGGAGTCTGTAGAAATGTGGTTTTACAGAAGAATGTTGAGAATACCATGGACAGCTAAGAAGGGTAATGAAAACGTTGTGAAAGAGGTCAAAGCAAAAAGAGAGCTAATTTCCAATATTAGGAAGAAACAATCATCATTTTTTGGCCATGTAATGAGAAGAGAACAACTGGAATATATTGTAACAACTGGGAAAATTGAGGAACGAAGAGATAGAGGAAAGCAAAGAGAAAAGATACCCGACAGCTTAAGAGAATGGCTTGGCAGAAGGTCAACAACATAAATGATAAATAACTGTCACGATCTAAAATTGTGGAGAGACATGATCACCTAAACCAGTGGGCCTGGTACTTAATGATGATGATATGTATGTGTGTGCGTGCGTGCGAGTCTGTGTGTATGTGTGTGTGTGTGTGTTAAAACGAAGTTTATGTTAAGTACAAAGTAAACCAGCACGTTGATAGAAACAAAAGAAAAATCACTAAAGAACTTACACATGTGTAAGCTGTTTTAATATGCAGGATCTATTGTGTAATATGAAACTCTTTATATTGAGCATCGCAGCAGGAGGCAATCCAATCATCAGAATTAGACCCGTCGAGCAAGTGTTTCTGCCCTTTATCTTCTTGACACTCTAAGGGAGGTGGGCCTAACTGGATCATGACTCCCAGGCGTCGACCTCCTGCTGCATTGAACTCTAAAGCTTACAATATATTCAGCGCAAAATAACTATTAAACTGTGCATTTATCTGACAAATGTATGTGGAAATATTTGAGAAGCACAGCAGGTACAAACATTTGAGAAGCACAGATACAAACATTGATATGTTCAGTGCTGTAGTATTAGCTGTGGTATCATGACATCATTATTTATTATTATGGTCAATCTATTGCCAAAACAGAAAATAGCATAAGTCTAGCGAAGAAAGACAGTGCAATTTTGCTGATGTGAATTATCTGCATTGAAGAGATCCGTTCACAATGGGAGATAACTGTAAATTTAATTTATATATTTCTATGTACCTGCGAATTGTTTCCCTTGTCTTGGGTCAAACGATCTATCCATCCATCCATCCATATACATCCGTCTCAGTAATACATGTCATGAGGCACCAGTGTCCGTCTACGGGTAAATTGTATTTATAGTAACCCTCCGTCTACGAGTAAATTGTATTTATAGTAAACCCTCCTTCTACGAGTAAATTGTATTTATAGTAACCCCTCCTTCTACGAGTAAATTGTATTTATAGTAACCCCTCCGTCTACGAGTAAATTGTATTTATAGTAACCCCTCCTTCTACGAGTAAATTGTATTTATAGTAACCCCTCCGTCTACGAGTAAATTGTATTTATAGTAACCCCTCCTTCTACGAGTAAATTGTATTTATAGTAACCCCTCCGTCTACGAGTAAATTGTATTTATAGTAACCCCTCCTTCTACGGGTAAATTGTATTTATAGTAACCCCTCCGTCTACGAGTAAATTGTATTTATAGTAAACCCCTCCGTCTACGAGTAAATTGTATTTATAGTAACCCCTCCGTCTACGATTAAATTGTATTTATAGTAACCCCTCCGTCTACGAGTAAATTGTATTTATAGTAACCCCTCCTCCTACGAGTAAATTGAATTTTAGTAACCCCTCCGTCTACGAGTAAATTGTATTTATAGTAACCCCTCCGTCTACGATTAAATTGTATTTATAGTAACCCCTCCTTCTACGAGTAAATTGTATTTATAGTAACCCCTCCATCCAAGTATAAACCGACCATAGCCATCTGTAGATTTAAAAGAGGTCTGCAGGCGAGCAGAAGGAAATGTCCGGAAAACCTCCAACAAGCGTGACGTGATCAGCTTTGCGAACAAAGGTGGTCGTGGGTAGAGTGACGCCAGCCGTCTTCAGCTGATAACCTCGCGCTAGTTAAAGGGTTTTCCTGTTTTATTTTATGCCAGCGGACCTTTTAAAATCTATAGATGGTTCTGGATTGACCCAAATTGATCTATAATATTGCTAAGACCTGCGGGCTGAGAGGGAAATCCCGAAATCACTCAAATCCTGTGACGTCATCAGCTGTGCGAGCTATAGACGGCTGACGTCATTTTACCCACAACCTGAAAACGTCACAAACTTTGTGTGATTAAGTTCAGCCCGTCGGCCTTATTAATACTATAGATGTCAGTGGTTGACTCCTCTCTCTCACATCTAGTGTTGACTTCTCTCTCACATCTAGTGTTGACTTCTCTCTCACATCTAGTGTTAACTTCTCTCTCACATCTAGTGTTGACTCCTCTCTCACATCTAGTGTTGACTCCTCTCTCACATCTAGTGTTGACTTCTCTCTCACATCTAGTGTTGACTTCTCTCTCACATCTAATGTTGACTCCTCTCTCACATCTAGTGTTGACTTCTCTCTCACATCTAGTGTTGACTCCTCTCTCACATCTAGTGTTGACTTCTCTCTCACATCTAGTGTTGACTCCTCTCTCACATCTAGTGTTGACTTCTCTCTCACATCTAGTGTTGACTTCTCTCTCACATCTAGTGTTGACTCCTCTCTCACATCTAGTGTTGACTTCTCTCTCACATCTAGTGTTGACTTCTCTCTCACATCTAGTGTTAACTTTTCTCTCACATCTAGTGTTGACTTCTCTCTCACATCTAGTGTTGACTCCTCTCTCACATCTAGTGTTGACTTCTCTCTCACATCTAGTGTTGACTCCTCTCTCTCATCTAGTGTTGACTTCTCTCTCACATCTAGTGTTAACTCCTCTCTCACATCTAGTGTTAACTTCTCTCTCACATCTAGTGTTGACTCCTCTCTCACATCTAGTGTTGACTTCTCTCTCTCACATCTAGTGTTGACTCCTCTCTCACATCTAGTGTTGACTTCTCTCTCACATCTAGTGTTGACTCCTCTCTCACATCTAGTGTTGACTTCTCTCTCACATCTAGTGTTGACTCCTCTCTCACATCTAGTGTTGACTTCTCTCTCACATCTAGTGTGACTTCTCTCTCACATCTAGTGTTGACTCCTCTCTCACATCTAGTGTTGACTCCTCTCTCACAGCTAGTGTTGACTCCTCTCTCACATCTAGTGTTGACTTCTCTCTCACATCTAGTGTTGACTTCTCTCTCACATCTAGTGTTGACTTCTCTCTCACATCTAGTGTTGACTTCTCTCTCACATCTAGTGTTGACTTCTCTCTCACATCTAGTGTTGACTCTCTCTCACATCTAGTGTTGACTTCTCTCTCACATCTAGTGTTGACTCCTCTCTCACATCTAGTGTTAACTTCTCTCTCACATCTAGTGTTGACTCCTCTCTCACATCTAGTGTTGACTTCTCTCTCACATCTAGTGTTGACTCCTCTCTCACATCTAGTGTTGACTTCTCTCTCACATCTAGTGTTGACTCCTCTCTCACATCTAGTGTTGACTTCTCTCTCACATCTAGTGTTGACTCCTCTCTCACATCTAGTGTTGACTTCTCTCTCACATCTAGTGGTTAACTCCTCTCTCACATCTACTATTGACTCCTCTCTCACATCTAGTGTTGACTTCTCTCTCACATCTAGTGTTGACTTCTCTCTCACATCTAGTATTGACTCCTCTCTCACATCTAGTGTTGACTCCTCTCTCACATCTAGTGTTGACTTCTCTCTCACATCTAGTGTGACTCCTCTCTCACATCTAGTGTTGACTTCTCTCTCACATCTAGTGTTGACTCCTCTCTCACATCTAGTGTTGACTTCTCTCTCACATCTAGTGTTGACTCCTCTCTCACATCTAGTGTTGACTTGTTGCTTTGTCTTATTATTATTGTTATTATTCACTGAGTGCCGTCTCCGCATCGAAGGTTGGCTACCATGGAGCGCCATTCCACTCTGTCTCTTACTTGATAGTGCATGTTGTGTCATAGGCTGACTTGTCCATCTTTTGATGTTACTCGTCCATGTTAGTCTTGGTCTGCCTCTTTTACCCTGTTTTTTTCCTTCCAAGATTACTTTTAGTAGGCTGTTGTGTCTTTTAACATGCCCCACAAATTTCATTTGTCTTGTTTTAATTGTGATTAGTAGTTCTCTTTTTATTTTTAGTCGTTTTAAGACTTCATGGTTTGTTTTCTTTTCTTTCAATCCAATTCTTCCTATTTTTCTATAAATCCACATTTCAAAGGCTTCAATTCTCTGTTCTGTTTTCTTGTCTAATCTCAATGTTTTCCCTCACCATACAAGAATGTTGAGAAGATATAACATTTTGCTATTCTTAGTTTTAGCCCAGGTGTTAGTTGTTTGATGTTAGTATATTTTTTTTCATCATGGCATTAAATTATTTTAGCCATTCCTATTCTTTTGTTTATTTCAGTTTTACACAAATAAAGTTGTATCAAAACACGCCATTCCATTGCATTCCATTAAAGTGAGAGAATAAAATAGCAGGCCTGATCATCTCTGGTGTACTTACCGTATTCTCATCGTCAATGACTGTAACATGAGAGTACAAAGTTGCAGATAAAAGGCCGAAACATGAGCTCGACGGGGTCTCTTCTGATGATCAGATTGCATCTTGCTGCGAAGCTCTGTGTAGGTAGTTTCATGTTAACGCAAGAATGTAAATTTGCAGCAATTCTAGTATAGTACTACTAGACGTATAACCAGGGCGCCCTTTTACTCATTGATGAGCCTGTCGTAATTGCTTTCTTGACATTCCCGGCTCTTACTGGAGAAGTTAAGAGTTCGTCTATAACGACGTATATATATTCTTATAGTATGTTGAGATAAAGTCCTACTTAAGTTTACTAGAATGTGTTTCAGTTGATAAAGAGAAACGTGGTTATTATCATGTTATTATTATTATTTATTGGCGAGGGAGCGGAGATGGGGATTCCCCGCAACAGCAATGAAATTGATGTGACAATATTATATTATCCTTGTTGGTGGCGCTGGACTTCACTCTTATCGGACATTAATTAATAGACATAAACGTTTCCTGCACTCACATCGCATTTTAGGCTCGGCTTCAACAAATGAATGCTTGATATTGATACGCGTTGCTGATAACGCAGGAACGAAAGACAAGTAAACAGATAAGATAATCTCTCGCAGACGAGAGTAGATATATGTTTTAACTACATCATCATCATCATCATCATCATCATCAAGTACCGGGCCTACTGGCGTAGGTGATCATATCTCTCCACAACTTTCGATCTCGACAGTTCTTTATCATTTCTGTTATTGACCTTCTGTCAAGCCATTCTCTTAAGCTGTCTAGCATTTTCTCTCTGTGTTACCCTCTATCTCTTCGTCCCTCAATTTTTCCAGTTGTTACAATATATTCCTGTTGTTCTCTTCTCATTACATGGCCAAAAAATAATGATTGTTTCTTCCTAATATTGGAAATTAGCTCTCTTTTTGCTTTGACCTCTTTCATATATTTTCATTACTCTTCTTAGCTGTCCTTGGTATTCTCAACATTCTTCTGTAAAACCACATTTCTACAGACTGCAGTGATTTTCTTGTCTGTTGTCCTATTGTCCATGATTCACATCCATATGTTAAGACTAGCTCTACATAACATTTAAGAACTCTTTTTCTTGTTTCTATTGTCAAAAATGGATTGTATAGTATCTTCCTCATTTTTTGGAAAGCTGCTTTTGCCTGAGCCATTCTGCATCTCACCTCTTTTGTACATCTTCCGTCTGAGGTTAACAAAGTTCCCAAATGTTTAAATTCATTTACCTATTTTAATATTGTTTCAATTGTCTTTATTTGCACTGGGGTGATATCTTTTTCTTTGTTGTTACCATTTCTTCTGTCTTTTTGCTTTTAAGGCTAAGTCCTTTATTTTTGCTTTCTTTCACTATAATGTCGAACATTTCTTGTAACTCATTTTCACTCTTAGCGATTAATACTATATCAGCAACATACCTTAGATTATTTATATTATGACCTCCAATTGTTATTCCAGGCATGTCCCTTTCGGATCTCAAAATAATCTCACTATAAATATTAAACAAATCTGGTGACAGCACACAACCTTGTCTAACACCCTGTTTTATTTGTTGAAACATTCCCAATTGGTTTCCAGTTCTTATGGCCGCTGTTTGTTGCCAGTACATGTTCTTTACTATTCTTAGATCTTTGCTGCCCACGTTTATGCTTTCTAAAATGTTGATTATTTCTTGGCGCTTACTTTGTCAAATGCTTTGGTATAATCTATGAAACATAGGTACATATCTGTTTTCACCTCTATGGCTGTTTCTACGAAAGATATTGTGATATATATGGCATTACTCATTCCTTTACCTTCAACAAAACCACACTGTTCATCGCTAATTTCTGGAATGATTTTGTTTCGCACTCTTCGCATGATGATTCTTAGTAATATCTTAGTCATATGACTCATAAGACTTATTGTGCGATGATCATCGCATTCAACCGCACTAGATTTTTTGGTAGGGTTATGAATATTGAATTGAGCATGTCGTCTGGTATATATCCGCTGTTGTAGACATCATTCAATATTTTTGTTATTAGTTCTATTCCAAATCCACCCATGGCTTCAATCTCTTCTTTAGTTATATTATCTGGTCCAGGAGCTTTGTCTGCTTTCATATTGCGCAATGCGTCTTCCACTTCTTCTCTGAGTATTTCTGGTCCTTCTCCATTATCCTTAATATTTACTTGCGTTCGTTCATCATTATAAAGATCTTTAATGTATTCTGTCCATCGTTCCCTTATGTTTTCTTGATCAATCAACAGTTCTCCCTCCTTGATCTTAAACATCCAGTTTTGATTGCATTTTTCTTCCTGTTAATTCTTCAATTTTTTTTTTAATATAGCTTTAGCATCTCCTTTTTGTTGAATTTCAATCTCTTTGCATCTCTCTTTTAGCCATGCTTCTTTGCTTCATAGCAATTTCTTTGTTTAATCTCTTATACTCATCTTTGTTTTATTTATTTCTTCTTCTTGTATCCATTAGCTGCAAAATGTCATATGTCATCCATTTCTTTCTTGAAATTGGCCTCACTGGTGGTATGATCTCTTTTGATGATTGTTGCATTCACTCTTTTAGCATTTCCCACTGTTCATCAATGCTTTGTATCTTCTCTATTGCATTGTACCGATTCTGAATTATGATTTTATACTTGTCTTGCAGCTTCTTGTATGATTTCTCTCTCTCTCTCTCTCTCTCTCTCTCTCTCTCTGCGATCAAGACTCAATCAGAGTAGGATTCCAGACTCTCTCATGAAGTCAGCTGTCTGTTTAAGCGAATCAATTGCCCCATATAGTTCTCCTCCAGGGAGGTGGGCGTGGACCACATTGCTCTTCTCAGGTCTGCGTACTGGGGACAATCCTGTAGAGCATGTTTTGTAGTCATATTGTCCAATGTACAGTGGCATAGGCTGGTTGTACCTATTTTGAATTTGGTGAACATGTGATTTCTCATTCTATTGGGGCCAGTGCGTAGGCGAAGTATGATGACTTGATCCCTCCTTGATAGTTGGAGGTATCCGTCACTCTCGTTATGCTTTGGGTGTTCTCGTTTCCATTTTTCATGGAACTGACCCTTGAGGATGGATTTGGCTTCATCATAACTGAGCGGTTACTCTTGTGGTAATCTCCCTCCCTCCTTAGCTAATTTATCTGCGCGTTTGTTCCCGTGTATGTTACAGTGTGAAGGTATCCACTGAATGGCTACTCTGGAAGTTATTGCAAAGCTGGACCAAAGTTGTTCTCAAGTCATCTAGTTCATTGTTCTTTGGGCTTTTTAGAGCTGATAATACTGACAGTGCATCAGTCAGAATCACCAATTTATTGTGCATGTTATTGTTGTGTTGAGTAGCCAGTGTTGCAGCATCTCTGATGGCCTCAGTTTCTGCTTTAAAGTTGTTTGAGAATTTCCAGTAGCTATTGACTTGATGATCTCGTCCTGATTATTCAGCCTCAAGAACACACCTCTCCCTTCATTTCTGGTGCATTTGTAGCAGAGCCATCCGTGTATATGTGGGACCAAGAGTCCTGTGGGTATGTATCGTGTATGTGTTCTTCTGCTACGTGTTTTCTTTCTGTGTCTGATTGGGTGCCTTTTTCATGATTCCTGTTATATTTTCCTGAAGTTCTGGTATTTTATGTTTTCCATGAGGAGACATATCAGATGGGCCCAAGGGTTTCGATATTGTTTGGGAAAGTACTGGGTCTCCAGTAGTTAGTTCATTGGCAATTGCAGCGAAGTTGCTCCTCTTTAGTCGTACAATTCCGGAACCAGATATTCTTTGGTGCATGGGGTGGCTAAGGTGCCTTCTATATTTCTCCGCTTGTTGCAATACTTTAGTGACCCGTCTGTCATCTAAGGGTTAAAAACCTGTTACTGTTTCTAGAGTCTTGATAGGTGTAGATTTCATAGCACCAGGGATGATACGGGCAGCTTGGTTCTATGTTCTGTTAATTGTGCTAAGGTGTGCTTTGGAAGCCATAGCCCAGGCTGTGACTCCATACTCTAGAACTGGTCTGACTGTTCCTACGTATAGTCTTTTCAAAATTTTGCTGTCCGCCCCCCAGTCCGTTCCTGCCAATTTCTTCATACTATTTGTTCGTTTTCTGGCTTTTATCCTTGCTCTGTCTATCTGATTTTTCCAAGTCATTCTGCGATTCATGGTGACACCAAGATATGTTGGGTTGTGGTCAATAGGGAGTGTATGGTCTTTTATCTTCAAGTTTGCAGAGAGTGTTTTTCTGAAAGGCTGAAAATTGTATATGTAGTTTGTCTTTCGTTGATTGGTAAGAACCAGGTGTTCGTCCACTTTTCAAGTTCACCGAGGGCATCTTGCATCCTGGGTCCAGCTACCGACATACTTTCCTCGTGAGCCCATAACGCCAGATCATCTGCATATATTGCTGAGTGTATCCTGGGTGGAATGTCCATTACCATGTCATTTATGAAAATTAAAAAGAGTGTTGGGGACAAGACCCCGCCTTGAGGGACACCTTGTTCGATAGAGACCTTCTTACTTAGTTGACCTTGAACTTGTACTCTGGCCGTTCTATCCTGAAGGTATTGAGAGACCCAATTGAATAAACGACCCTGGATGCCAAGTCTAAAAAGTTTGTTCTTTAAACCCTCTCGCCAAACCCTGTCAAAAGCCTTCTCCATGTCGACCCACACTGCCAGTGTGTGTTTCTTTTCTTGTAGAGCATCCTCTATTTCTGTGCAATGTAGGTGACCAGATCCTCAGTTGATCTGTGATGACGGAAGCCACTTTCTGTGGTACGATTTGTTGTTTTGTCTCCAAATGCCACATAAGTCTTCTGTTAACCAGCCTTTCCATGAGCTTACTCAGGCAGCTCAGTAGGCTAATTGGTCTATAGCTACTTGGGTCTTGTGGGTCTTTTCCACACTTGAGGATGGGCACCATAATAGCTTCTTTCAAGATTGCCGGCACATGACCTCTCTTCCAGCAAGTATTTATTATCCTTAGAAGCTGGCTCTTGACTTTCTGCCCCAGATTTAGGTGCATTTCGTTGGAGATTCCATCTTTACCAGGGGAACTTTTGAGCTTCAATCCTTTGAGGGCAACATCTAATTTATTTGGGGTAAAGATGGTCGTCTGATGTTCTTCTGGTGCTAAAGGCATGTGTTTTGCATCTTGGTTTTCCCGCCTTGCAGCTTTCTGTTTGTCTATTGGAATGTTTATTCTACTAATGTTTTTGTAAGTCTCTATCAGTAGATTTACTGCCCTTTTGCCTGTGAGGATGTTTCTGATTGTGTACTAATGATATTGGAGGTCGGCAAGTGTTTTCGTCACTCAGAGCTTTCGCAAGTTTCCATAGTTTATGACCATTTTTATCTAGATTAAAGCTCTCTGTTTTGTCTATCCAGCTCTGTCTGGCTGATATCATGACCTCTCGTCTGTATTTGGTCGAGGCTGCTTTGTAGGCAATGTTGCTCTCTGTGGTGTGTGATGTTTCAGCTAGTTCTCTGGTAGAGTCCAGTTCCTCTTCTAGTCGTTGTATTTCCTTGCTCCAGTATGGCTTGTAGTTTCTTCTTGCTCCTCTAGGAATGGATTCTTTAGCAGCTCTCAGGATGCCATTTGTTAACAGCTCTATCATATTATTGACGTGTCTGATTTTAGTAAATCTAAATTTAACTTGATGTTAACTGAGGCTCGTTTTGTTGTTTTTAATTTTACTCTAAGCTTTCCCACAACTGGTATATGATCACTATTGCAATCTGCCCCTGGTCTAGTTTTCACACACACACACACCAGACTGTTTCTAAATCTATTGCTTATCATTATGTTATCAATTTGATTACGTGCGTTGTCTCCTGGGCTTTCCCATGTCCACATACGTCTTTGATGTTGTTTAAACCAGGTGTTTCCTATCATCATGTTGTGTGTTCTTGCTCAGTCAATAAGTTTCTCACCTCTTTCATTCCTCTCGCCTAAGCCATAATGACCAACTACTTCCTCAACTCTTTCCTTTCCTACTTTTGCGTTAAAATCTCCTAGAACTATGGTGTTTTCATGTGGTTTGCATTCATGAAGTGCCTCATTTAACTCGTCGTAAAATTTATCAATTGTTTTCTCTAGACTGTCTGCTGTTGGTGCATAAACTTGTATAAGATTTGTCTATTGGCTTTCCATTCAATTTCACTAAAAGGACTCTGTCAGATATTGGGTAAAAGCCATTCACTGTTCTTGCTCTTTCTGCATCCAAGATGATACCTACTCCTCTTGGTGTTCAGTACCTCCAGAATAGATTATTTTATGTTATCAGAATATATCTCCCCTGATCCGGTGTATCTCATTTCGCAAAGTCCCAGTAATTGTAAACCCACTCTTTCATTTCTTGTTTGATGTCTTCTAGTTTACCCTCTACATGAGTGTTCTCACATTCCTAGTACCCATCTTTAGAGTTTGTTTTATCTTTATTTTGATTACAGTAGCTTGATGACGATCGGGTATCACCTGTAGCACACGATGATCCTACCGAACGAGGGTTTTCCGTTGGAATCCCCCTTAACGTTGTTGTCGTGATTTCTATTGTTGTGGCGATTCATGGTTGTACGAAGAAGTTACGACGGTGGTTTTAACTACACCCACCCAAATTTGGTTTTGACTTGCCTTTGAAGTTAAGTGTTTTGCATGCGATTAAAGAAAGCTGGCGAAAGTCAATAATGGCTGGTCTATCTTCAGAGCAGATTAGATAAATTAGGCTATAAATATGGTAGAAAACCAAACTGGGCGGAAACAAATATTGCGTCAACCAGCATTGGATCTAAGCTATATAAAAGAAGCTGCAGTTAGCATTCGAAAGAGAGAACAGTTCAGTTAGGTCAGTGAGATCAGATCCGAAGGAGACCAGAGTAAGATTAGATTCATAGAGACCGTTGAGGAGTTTACTTGGGATACGTGATTTAGATGAACAATCAGTCATGTTTTATTAAAGGATTATTCAGACGATTTATTTCAAGTGAAGATGTTTAGCTATAGGTAGATAATTCGGTCTCAACAGAGACCAGTGCTTATTAAGGAAATTAAGGCTAGGAGTATACGGATAATCATAGAAATAGTTGTTGATACAGGTTATGCACATAAGTCATATTATTGTGTGTGTGATCTTATGCGAAGTACAGGAATTTTTGTGGATTTAATTACAGAACCTGGGAGAGTGTCATATAACAACGGCGGTAGCCAAGGCACGAATACAAAACTACTGAAGACATAGATAGACGGCCATAGCAAACATTATGTGTAATTATTGACTTTATCAAGATATTTATCCTGATGAGCAGGGAACAGGAAAATAATCGCAGTGCTGCGGTAAAGCTGGTGACTTGTGAAGTGTAACCAAAGAACTGTATGAATAAACCTGTGTACGAGATCTTGACGACGTGTTGTGTCATCGAAGTCTCCACACAAGTGTTGTTCACAACACATTGGTACTGCAGTTTCTGTGTTGTGAATTAATCACGTTGTGTTGAGCACGTGGTCAACGGTGAACTGCCCACGTGACCAGGATTGTTTAGACTTTAATCTGTGTACATAATTATTCACGTTGTACTGTCACTTGTACACTGATTCCATGAAAAGTGGTGTAATGGGTAGTGTTATCTTACATTTTCCTTCTTTGTCTTTTGTTCCTTTTCTCGTCACAGCATTATTTCTTGTTCCAAGTGTACGTTTATTCGACATCGCATTGTTCTTGTTCATCACTCTGCTTCCCTGTCTCCTCTCTCCTTTTCTCAGTGCGCATCGTCTTGTAGACTCAAGTCTCCAAACACACACACACTGACATTGTTCCCGCGTGTCCGATATGAACAACAGAATGAAGAGATCATTCCACGGGATGGTGACGTAGATTATCGCGGTTTTCCCACATTCGCTGCTGCCCGGAATCCCACCTCCACAACTATTACCACCCCGTCCTAACCCGTGCTCCGCTCAATCCCTGCAGCGAACATTGAGATGAAATCGTATTTGTAATAAAGACGGAACTCACTAAATAAAGATAAGTTCGGCTAGAGAAGATAAAACTGACCGTGAAACATGTTTGGGTATCCGTTCAGTGAGATAATGAGTTGATTCACCGTCGATGTTGTCTGTTCTCAGAGCGGTGCTCGGAACCGCCTCGGGCGGTGCAGGAGTTGTCGCTCCTTTATCCCAGGGATCTGAACTCTCCATGAACACTGATTGTTACCCCCTCTACTATCCTGGTCCATCAAATAAGGAATGTGTGTGTGGGGTTTTTTTTTTTTTTGGGGGGGGGGTTTGTTTATTTAAATGGGTCATGACAGGAGGTTGAAATGAAATGCTGTGTACAAGAGGACTGTGTTGATGGTGGTGTGTTGTGGCGGTGAGAAATGTTCGTGTCTAGCCCCCTACAGCCCGCTCGTGTGTGCCGGATTGGCGACTACGACCGGGCGACAAGTGAGGGTAGTTTTCTGTGATTGCCTCTGAGTCGCGATTAGATCCATGCATTTGAATCTCGGCGCCTTGTTCTGTCTATTTCTCTGCTCGGTGACTGGATTAACACTCGTATCTTCACCATTGGTGTCTACAACTGTTAGGTATTGTATATTGTTGATAATATCTTCAGTTCTCATTTATTGTATTTGATCGTCGTTATTGTATGTCGCCCTCGTGTGTTTGTCGAAAGTTCTCGTTGTCTGTTGTGTGTGTCACCTTCGCCTTCTTTGTGTAATACTGACTTGTCTTCTTAAATATTGGTTTGGTTATTGTTATATTACTGTCAGCTTGGAATATCAATTATAAGTAAGATACTAAACCTCATTATTGAATCTGAGTCATTGTTTTGAGTGAAGCGTAAAGTCATAATTTAACGTCGTTGTGCTCGAAGTAACGTCCCCTTGCCCTTTATTTGGTCGTTCTCTAATCTGTCATTAAGAAACCCTTGGATGATTTGTGAGTGACTTTATACATTGAACCTTGTTGAAAAAAAAACAACTTTGCACATAAATCATAAGCAGTGGATACATATTAAATACATACGATCAGTCAGGGGAGATCACTCGTTTAGAAGAAAGACGCTAAATTAGGACTTTACCGAATGGACGTTTGTTGTCTACCATGTCATTGTATACGATGCGTTACGTCTTCTCCCTTTCAACTACCTGTGGAGCTTAGCTCTTCAACTAACACTTTTCCATGCCTTCCTGTTTTCTACTCCTTACAATACATCTTTCTCCTAAGATCGCTGCATGACTCCCCCATCCCTTTTATCTCTGCTTCCTTATGTCTTCTCCAAATCTAGTTTGGCCTTCCCCTTTCAAGATCTTTAGTTCGCCTCTTACCTCGGGGTTACCAACGAAGAGCTTGTCATGCTATACTATCAGTGAGTTGGCTTTCACAGTGTGACGTGCTGTCGTCTTTGTCATATCTTTAATTCTGAATTTTCTCTTTGTTGTATTTCTAATTCTCTTTGTTATATCTCTAATCATCTTTGTCATATCTCTAATTCTCTTTGTCTCATCTCTAATCCTCTTTATATTTCTGTAATTCTCTTTGTCATATCTCTAATTCTCCTTTGTCTCATCTCTAATCCTCTTTGTCATATCTCTAATCCTCTTTGTCATATCTCTAATCCTCTTTGTATATCTCTAATCCTCTTTGTCTCATCTTTAATCCTCTTTGTTATATCTCTAATCCTCTTTGTCTCATCTCTAATCCTGTTTGTTATATCTCTAATTTTCTTTGTCATATCTCTAATCCTCTTTGTTATATCTCTAATTCTCTTTGTCATATCTCTAATCCTCTGTCATATCTCTAATCCTCTTTGTCATATCTCTAATCCTCTTTGTCATATCTCTAATCCTCTTTGTCATATCTCTAATCCTCTTTGTCTCATCTCTAATTCTCTTGTCTCATCTCTAATTCTCTTTCTACTCTGGTGTTTGTCTGGTACGACTTTCCCCATAGTTCTAAGTGTATGTGTCACTTACTTTCCTACTTTATATTTTTAGTCATCTTATATATGTCCATTTGTGTACGATTTGAGATGCATATCGTTTGTGTTATATGTTATTTCTATATTTTGTATTATTATGTCGACAAATGTATCATATCATATGTTATATAATAAAATATTATAATTAAAATTATTGGGCAATTTACGAGTTAAGCGTCCTAAATTATTTCAGCTAAACGTGTGATCTCCCCTGAATGACCGCACCTATTTAAATGTATCAACTGCTTCTAGTTTTGTCCACGTAATTGTATTTTTGTCAACATTAAGGTTAGGTTTAGGGTTATCCTAGATCAGGTGTCTTCTAATGACAGATTCGAAAACAGCCTTATAAAGTCAAGTGGTGTTACACTTAACAGAAATAATTTAGGACGGTAAAGTCGTCAATTACCTAATTATTGGTTATTCTGTCGTGGGAATTTCCTGCGTCTTGAAAATGTTGCATGTATGTTATATCTTATCATGTTGTTTCGTTTGCCTTATTTGTTGTCACTGTTGTATAGATTCCCATAAATTAAAAGACAATTTTTCTGTCAAACTTATGTCTATATATTGCTTGTGTCTAAAACAACTAAAAACCCAACATGTGTGAAGTCAACAACCATCACGGCTAGTTGAACTAGCCCAGCCGTGTGATCACAGCTAGTTGAACTAGCCCAGCCGTGTGATCACAGCTAGTTGAACTAGCCCAGCCGTGTATGTCACACATAACAATCTCTTGCTTGTGCTGCCTGCTTCATGAGTCGCTTTATTCTGATTTTTGCTTGAGCTTCTAACGATTTTAGAGCTTTTTAGCTTCACGTATTATCATCATCACTGTCTATGACAACACCAATCTCTCTTGTTCCTATAAGATTTTTTTGTGTGTGGTTCTTCCCGATATTTTATTTTAGTTCTCTTCTGTTACTCATTCAGAATTCATTTAAATGTTGAATATTGCAAAAGAGAAGTTGAACATCAATATAATGATGGACGGCAGAATAAAACAAGTTGAGGAATTTTAATTAAATATCTAGGAAGTCAAGTACAGAAGTGGGAGATCTGGCTAGAGACAGATTATTTCAGATGGGCTGTGGTGAATGCAACATTCTGTGGAAGATCTGGCTAGAGAGAGATTATTTCAGATGGGCTGTGGTGAATGCAACGTTCTGTGGAAGATCTGGCTAGAGACAGATTATTTCAGATGGGCTGTGGTGAATGCAACGTTCTGTGGAAGATCTGGCTAGAGACAGATTATTTCAGATGGGCTGTGGTGAATGCAACGTTCTGTGGAAGATCTGGCTAGAGACAGATTATTTCAGATGGGCTGTGGTGAATGCAACATTCTGTGGAAGATCTGGCTAGAGACAGATTATTTCAGATGGGCTGTGGTGAATGCAACGTTCTGTGGAAGATCTGGCTAGAGACAGATTATTTCAGATGGGCTGTGGTGAATGCAACGTTCTGCAAAGGACATGCGACCTGATGAGGAAGTCTATTAACAAAGGACAATTCACAAGCAACAAACTCAAGATGCAACAAAGCTTGTCAAATCATTGGAAAACTATCACCACTATTGTCAAACAGGGAAATAACTCTAGAGGCAAAATGGACACTCTACAATACAATCTCATCTCATCGTTATGCTACCAATGCCAGACCTGGACCCTAGATGCAAGAACAATAAGGAAAATAACCTCTTCTGTGGTCAAATGTGTTAGACGAATGGCAGGAAACAACTGAGAGATAAGATTAGAAATGAAGAACTGAGAACAAATCTAGGAATAACTCCCGCCATAGAGTACACGAAGAAGTAATAAATCAAATGTTTTGGCCACGTGACAAGGCAGAAAGATCAAAACACAACACAAAGATCCTTCAATAAACGTTGTGAAAACACCAGACTCAAGGGCCGACCGCGAAAAAGATGGATTGATGGAATATGAAACGCTATGAAATCTAGTAGCAGGAGAGGCCACGGAAGATTTAAAAAAAGACTACAGATTATATCTCTCCTCGACGCTGAAAGACAAACTAGGAAGGAAAGAAGTTCACATGATGCATCCCCAATGTTTGTTTAATGATTCACATTTACTTTTATGTTTGTTGTAAGGATTCACATTTACTTTTATGTTTGTTGTAAGGATTCACATTTACTTTTATGTTTGTTGTAAGGATTCACATTTACTTTTATGTTTGTTGTAAGGATTCACATTTACTTTTATGTTTGTTGTAAGGATTCACATTTACTTTTATGTTTGTTGTAAGGATTCACATTTACTTTTATGTTTGTTGTAAGGATTCACATTTACTTTTATGTTTGTTGTAAGGATTCACATTTACTTTTATGTTTGTTGTAAGGATTCATATTTACTTTTATGTTTGTTGTAAGGATTCATATTTACTTTTATGTTTGTTGTAAGGATTCATATTTACCCTTATGTTTGTTGTTTCTTTGCTTTCGCCAACTTTATATCTTTAGCGATGTCCTCAAGGGATTGAATTTAGCGTGAATATAACTTTTTCCTATTGTTCACACCAGCAGTCGTGTGCTAGGTATCCCCGCCATACAGGCAGATATTCTCCGACTTTTAATTATTTTAAAAAAATATTTTATACAGAAAAATATTACAGACAGAAAGTGATAATTTTCGACAGTTATAAAATAATTGTACATAGAAACTAATCTCCGACTACTTCCAGAAGACACACCAAAGAACACACATAAGAACGAATCTCGAGCATGATAGGAGACTGCACCTCCAAGCTACGGTCACTACTATTGGGAATATGGTGTTTTATGCTTATGTTGTTTGATGTTTGTGGGCAGATTCGTATGTAGTGTTGTCAGCATTACACCAGGCCGCATTTCATTCCCAGAGAAATAATCTCTGGTACCCATTTTCAGATGTTGGGTGAAGTCACGTTTGTTCGAAAGAAAAGATCACATTGGAAATTGAACTTTGATGATCAGCACTCTGCCAATCAGGCTGTTGGATAGTTGTGTTTAATCTTCATGTACTGGGCCACATTATTTACAATAGGGTACTGGTTGGTCTCGAGACAGAGAGGTTGTTGAGTTCAAATCCCGGCTGCACCAGTTGGGATTTTTTATTTATGATTTCTCTCTGCGGGAACCACCCCTGGTCTCAGCAGCGAGGCCCGACTTGAAGCGTCAGTTACTCAACGACGGGAAAAAATATGAGTACCTCCGAAGACGGAGTTATCTTCCTGTGCGGTGTGTGACCTCTGTGCACGGGCTGCCAGGGAAAAACGGGTTAGCATGCAACATTCTGTTCCTAGTCTCTAGACATTTCGACAGAGGTAAAAGATGGCGAATGACAAAAAAATATAATAAAATCAGTGATAGTCGACTCTCTCTCTCCCTCTCTCTCTCCCCCTCTCTCTTCCTCTCTGTTCCTCTCTCTCTCTCTACACCCTCTCTCTCTCCCTCTCTCTCTCTGCCTCTCTCTCTCTCCCTCTCTCTATCTCTTTCTCTCTCCCTCTCTCTCCCCCTCTCTCTCTCTCTCCCTCTCTCTCTCCCTCTTCTCTCCCTCTCTCTCTCTCCCTCTCTCTCTCTCCCCCCTCTCTCTCCCTCTCTGTTCCTCTCTCTCTCCCCCCTCTCTCTCTCCCTCTCTGCTCTCTCTCCCCCTCTCTCCTCTCTCTATCTCTTTCTCTCTCCCTCTCTCTCCCCCTCTCTCTCTCTCCCCTCTCCTCTCCTCTCTCTCCCTCTCTCCCTCTCTCTCTCTCCCCCTCCTCTCTCTCTCTCTCTCTCCGGGTATCCATTGTTCTTTTTTAGAGACGTCTGGAAAGCACAAACTTGAGATCGAACTCACGCTCCCCTATCGCCAGACCATGGCACTAACCACCTCGCAACCTATCAATGTTATTACCGAGCAGTGAAGTTTCCACATCTCAAAAGCTACTCAATTCCCTGTACTTTTGTTTCTCCCAAGTTTATTCTATTGCCCTCTTTCTCCAGTTCTGATCTTGTTTGTTATTCCTGCATCGTGGCAGCACTTCATTATCGGAAGATTCCTGTTAACTGTTTATATATCAGGTTAATTACTGTCAATGTCTTTATTTATGTAACACCTCATTATACAGGATGTCCTTCAAGTCTGGGCACATATGCAAAAATACAACGAGATTGGCTGAATGACAATTTCCTAGCTGGATTGGACGACGTGGCTATGTGGAGTGGTCTCCTCGTTCACGTGACCTTAGCACCCCCTCCCCCTCCCTTGTCTTCTGTCTCTGGGTACGCTAAAGGAGAAGGTGAACTCAAATATGTGACAATCACAAGATGTAACACACTTGACTGAACGCATAAAGAGTAATAGTAATAATAATATGGCCTGGGCAATATTGCCCCGCGCGTCTTGCCAGACACTTGGCAGTCAGCAATCATAAGTAAGTAGTTTGGTCAAATATTGGTGACTTATGCTGCTTTGCTGAACAGCTTCTCTCGTGGCTGAATCTGCTAATATTGGATAGACAGATCCATCGCTGCTAATATTGGATAGACAGATCCATCCTCAGAATGAACAAGATGTATTCGTGGTGCCTGGCCTCGTCTCCTTTCTCCCGTGCTTTTTGTCTTCTGAATGTGATATTAGCTCTGCCTTGAAAGTTGCTGGGCCATTTTTTTTATATTTTTGTTCTCAATGTGCTTTCCATGGTATATTTCACTGATCGAGAATTCCCCAAGTAAGCTCTGCAAACATCCTTATATCGCAGCACTGGCTGCCCTTTGGCCTCTTGCCGTCCTTAAGTTCCGCCATACAATATTTGTTTGGTAATACAAATAGTTGTCATTCTTTTTTTACATGACCCAGCCCACTTAGTCTACGACTTCTAGGTGTTGTCATTTTGGATGGGAGTTTGGCTCGTTGTTATACATTAGAGTTAGTTACTTTGACCTACCATTTTATGTTCATAATCTTTCGAAGGCAACGCACATGAATGCTGCTTAACCTTTTCTCCTGCCTGCATAGGTAGTCCAAGTTTCTGATCCATATAGAAGTGTACTAAGCACATTGCTTTGGTAGATTTGAATCTTAGCCTGAGTATTAAATTGATATTGGCCCATGCTCTATCTTTAAGTTAACCAAATGTGGAAGCTACTTTTCCGATTCGGGAACGTATTTCTTTTTCAAGGGAGACATTGGTTGTGGTCAAAGAACCGAGGTAGGTGAACGTTCTCAAAGATTCAAGAGTTTTGTTATTTAATGATATAGCTGCGGGACTGGCTACATCTTGTTGAAGCACCACAGTTTCTGGAAACTTATTGACAGGGATAATCAATCACACGATCTAGCTTTATGCCAATCACTGACTGCAGGATGGATTCATGGTGTGAGCAATCAGTGCTGCACCATCAGCGAATAGAAGCTTCTTGATTAGGGTGTCAGTTGTTTTAAATGTTGACCTCAGACGTGCCAGCTTGACTAAGGAGCCGTCTTGTACGAATGTAGACGTCTCCAGAGACGGTCTCAAACACATCGTCTAGAAGGGCAGTGAGTGAATGACGACGATATGGATGTATAACATCGAGTTCCGTGAATGTTTCAAAGCGCATCAATCTTTGCATCGCAGATGATGGAAATCATCTTGAAGACGTTATTTAACATTCCAATTGAACAAATGTTGTCATAAATTGATTGCTCGATGAATTCTCTTTTGGGTCGAATATCGCATAGGGCAGAAGTCCTAGTTGTCCGTGTCTGACGGTCAGTCACAACCTGTTTTAGTTCTTGTTTGTCTCTGAGACCCATAGCTGCGCTCTCTTTGATGATGATTCTACACAGGGTTTCTTTCTGTCTTCCTCGTTTTCCTCTACCTTATGGTCTCCATATAAGGGCCTGGTGAGGCAGCCTTCTAACGATCATTCTGAGAACGTTCCAAGATATTTCCAGCGTCGCTTTCTAACCTCATTGGATACATAGTCCCTGTTTATTTGGTTTGAAGTCTGACCAACGGATCAGTCATTAACAGTCGTCGAAGGCATTTGTTACCAAAAGCGTTAGATTTTGGTCTAGAACTTTTGTTGATTTCCAGCTCTCAGTCCCGTATGTTAATACTGGAATCACACAGGAATGGACAGATTTTGAGTTTTGTATGATTGCCGAGTGTCTTTAAAATCCAGAAATTTGAGAGCTTGTTAAAGACGGTTGACGTCAATGCAATTCAGGTCTTTATTTCAGTTGTTGTATCGCCTGTTGTTGACGCTACCAATGTCGTTGACATTTCGGACTTTCTCACGACTTTAGTCGTTACTTTGATGTGTCAATAGCGTTGATGGTTAATAGCGTTATGTGTCAATAGCGTTGATGTGTTAATAGCGTTGATGTGTCAATAGCGTTGATGTGTTAATAGCGTTGATGTGTCAATAGCGTTGATGTGTCAATAGCGTTGATGTGTCAATAGCGTTGATGTGTCAATAGCGTTGATGTGTCAATAGCGTTGATGTGTCAATAGCGTTGATGTGTCAATAGCGTTGATGTGTTAATAGCGTTGATGTGTTAATAGCGTTGATGTGTCAATAGCGTTGATGTGTCAATAGCGTTGATGTGTTAATAGCGTTGATGTGTCAATAGCGTTGATGTGTTAATAGCGTTAATGTGTTAATTTCGATATGTAATAACGTTGATGTGTTAATAACTTTGATGTGTTAATAACGTTGATGTGTTAATTTCGATATGTTAATAACGTTGATGTGTTAATAACTTTGATGTGTTAATAACGTTGATGTGTTAATAACGTTGATGTGTTAATAACTTTGATGTGTTAATAACGTTGATGTGTTAATAACTTTGATGTGTTAATAACGTTGATGTGTTAATAACTTTGATGTGTAATAAGTTGATGTGTTAATTTCGATATGTTAATAGCGTTGATGTGTAATAACGTTGATGTGTTAATAACTTTGATGTGTTAATAACGTTGATGTGTTAATAAATTACATTTATTTAAAATATACATTTTTGCACATGGGTCCAGACTTTATGGACACCGTTATAGCTGAGCTATTTTAATGAAACGTGCGCTTTCTCCCTCTCTCGTTTATGATATATTTGGTTTATGTTCTTCTGCTTTATAGCCAGAAATAAATAAGCAACTGGATGTAATTACAGGTAGTCGACATTCCGTGCTGTCTTGGCAAAAGTTCAGGGTTTCATTGAGGCAGGTGGTGCTGTGGTAGGCTCATTAGAGATGTCAATCAACAGGTAATGTCGACAGGGATTTGAGTTGACCTCGGAGGCATTGTTCGGGGATCCAGTTTGGAGACAGGTGTGGGCTAATGACATCGAGTAGGGCATGGTGACAGGTGTTTCTAGCATTGGTCATATATCAAAGTGTTTCTGCATTGGTCATTTTTCACAGTGTTTCTGCATTGGTCATGTTTCAGAGTGTTTCTATTATTGGTCATATATCACACTGTTTCTATCATTGGTCATGTTTCTGTTTCTATCATGGGTCATGTTTCTAACTGTTTCTATCATTGATCATGTTTCTGTTTCTATCATTGATCATGTTTCTAACTGTTTCTATCATTGATCATGTTCTAACTGTTTCTATCATTGGTCATGTTTCTGTTCTATTTCTATCATTGATCATGTTTCTAACTGTTTCTGTTTCTATCATTGATCATGTTTCTAACTGTTTTGTTTCTATCTAGGTCATGTTTCTAACTGTTTCTATCATTGGTCATGTTTCTAACTGTTTCTGTTTCTATCATTGATCATGTTTCTAACTGTTTCTATCATTGATCATGTTTCTAACTGTTTGTATCATTGATCATGTTTCTAACTGTTTCTATCATTGGTCATGTTTCTGTTTCTATTTCTATCATTGATCATGTTTCTAACTGTTTCTGTTTCTATCATCGGTCATGTTTCTAACTGTTCTATATTGGTCATGTTTCTAACTGTTTCTATCATTGGTCATGTTTCTAACTGTTTCTATCATTGGTCATGTTCTAACTGTTTCTATCATGGTCATGTTTCTAACTGTTTCTATCATTGGTCATGTTTCTAACTGTTTCTATCATTGGTCATGTTTCTAACTGTTTCTATCATTGGTCATGTTTCTAACTGATCATTGGTCATGTTTCTAACTGTTTCTATCATTGTCATGTTTCTAACTGTTTCTATCATTGTCATGTTTCTAACTGTTTCTATCATTGGTCATGTTTCTAACTGTTTCTATCATTGGTCATGTTTCTAACTGTTTCTATCATGGTCATGTTTCTAACTGTTTCTATCATTGGTCATGTTTCTACTGTTTCTATCATTGGTCTGTTTCCGAATGTTTGATGTAGCCAGAAGAGGTTCCCTCGATCACTAGTTACAACTGCGTGAACTGTGACTGTATGTTCTGTCTAGTCACGTGATCAAACCAATTCGTCTTTTGTTTCTTGATCAATTCTACAAAGGGAGTTGATCTCCTACGTAATTATTTTATTAGTTCATCGCTTCTGCTTTGTCCAAGGGGTCTGATATTTCATATTGATCTTGTTGGCTGTTCTATGATCCAACGTCCATGCTATCAATAGATTACACATCGCTACTATGTATAGGATGTGTTGAAGATTGTTCTTTTTGCTTCTGGTATGATTTCCTTGTTGGCCAAATTTGGTGCTACTTGGCACAGTGTGACGTCAACATCCGTGCACTGGCGTGGTTACTGCTGCTTGTTTCTTGCCACATGACACCACGTGACTGCCTAGAAGTTTGGATTCGCTTACTTCCCTTAGTTGCAGGGTCGAATTTAGACATAAGCTAAATAAGCTGCTGCTTAGAGCCACACAATCCGAGGGGTCTCATTTCCAGAATATGTTTTTGGGACTACTTTTAATCCCCTAAACTCCGGTCGGATCTCAGGGCACTCACAAGAGATCTCCACACAATCCAGTATGGAGCAAGCATGGACAACTCTCGCCAAGACCTGTCAGACTCTTTCATACCATCATGTATGATTTGCAGCCATGTCCCCATGGACTGCCTCTTCTTCGCTTGCTGGTGGTATCCATGTTAATGCTAGGTGCGGATGCCTGGTTCGTTCTATTTGTAGAACGTAGTCTAGCCATTTGCAACGTTTCTTGAAGGGGCACTGTCCTGAAGTCTCCGAACACTTCTGGATAGACGGTCGAGCATATATGGGTATAAAAAAAAACCCTCTCGTGCTTGAGACGCTGATTCAAGTCTCGTACTCTTTAACGCCTTCTTTTCACTTCTTGATTGATGTTGTTAATGTCAGATCTTCTGGCGACATCTTTGCTCATAATGTGTTGATCCCAACGGAAGTTTATAATCTTCTTAAGGCAGCGGCTTTCAAATCCTCTTAGTCGATTTTCTATCTTATGGTTCCATTCTCCACGTTTCTGCTGCATATCGGAATATGGATCGCACATTTGACTTGTCAATTCTAAGCTTGGTGCTGAAAATGAGACTAGTTGAACGTCAAATGTTTCTTTTGACTGCCTGGGCTGACGTGCCTATTCTTATAGATATCTCTTTCTCAATGTTGCTATTTCAAAAATATAGCTTCCCAAGTATTTAAAGTGATCCACTTCTCCTAGACCCATTCCTCTGCATGTAATTTTCTTTGTACTTTTGGTATTTATCCTCATAATTTTAGTTTTCTCTGCATTAATTTTTTTTTTCAGTCCTACTGAGTTAGCAAACTGATCTACTCTGTTTTCTCGTGTATGTCTTGGCGACAGTGGGCAAGCAATCAAACATCATCTTCAAAGTCAGTATCTTCAAGACGCCCGGTGTGATCCATGTAATTCCTCTTGATCTGTCGTCAACAGCCCTTCGCATGATCCAGTTTGTAAGCACAAGGAAAGAGGAGTGTTGACAGAATACATCCCTGACTCCCGTTATGACTTTGAAACCAAGCCGTCTGATGTCCTTCACGTCTTACACAGCACTATTTTGGGACTACCCTTTTTTCCCAACTGAATGGGCTTTCCCGTTTCAAATTCCCCGCCATCGATCCACTTGGTCGAACATTATTTAGAAGAAGTGGTGTCGCAAAAAATAGTTTAAAAAAAATAAGTAATCATTATCCATTAAGTGTATACAAGGACCCACAAGAGGCTCTATAACAGACCAGCAGTACATGCATTGATTCTAAAATAAATGGTATTTTTCACTTTAAATCTCATGCTATTTAATAGTAAAAGGTATACAAGTACACTAGAATGTCGTTATAACGAGATCGTCGGGACAATCGAAATATTGTCGTTATAACCATATCTCGTTATATCCAATTTAGACATCTACAATGTAAACATCAGAAACAGTTTGAACGTCCCTAGCGAAAAGTTCGACATGACCTCAAGCCGACATAATGTTTCAGTCATTCACAATTGTATGTAGTGCTTGAGCAAATATGCTCCCTGTGTATTTCTGCTTTTCATTTTAACTTTTTGTAGACTTTCTCTATCAACATAACTTTCGTTTCCACTGATTCTCACTTGCCTAGTGTTGCTAATATTCCATCAATACATGTTGTTCGTGGCCATCGAGTCTCGTGTTCTCACAACGTTTATTAAAGGTTCGTTGTGTTGTGTTTTCCTATTTGTCTTATCACGTGGCCAAACGAATTTATCTGTTGTTTCGTTATGTGTTAAATGGCGGGGGTTATTCCTATTGTTTTTTCTCGGTTATTCATTTCTGATCTTATCTCTCGGTCTGTTTTCTGTGACTCGTCTAAACACATTTCATCTCTGTGGTGGTTATTCGTGTATATATTCTTGTATCGGAGTGGGGAATGATGGAAACTACAGCAAACTAAGAAGCATTGTCCAGCCGATGACGTACGGATACAATGATGTCCAACTCATCAGGAGCTAGACATTTCCCCACCGCGTTTATCTCGCGAACTTGTCGCAGCTGATTGGCTGCAATGAATCCCCATCACGCGCCCTTATGAGCCGAAAAAATGAAAGAGCAAAACCGAAAAAAGGGAGAAAACTGAGGCAATTTAATGGCAGCAATCAATAAATCTGTCTTGCTTCATCACACAAAAGGTCACGTGTTACACAAATGAGGTCAAAGTTGAGTCATGGCAGAACGAAGTTGTTGATATTTCGGGCAGCTCTACTGGAAAGTTGTCTTTATGTTTTCATGTTTTGTTCTTAATCCTTCTGCTTATCACCACTAGCAGTAGCCTCCACCGTCAGTCATTGTTGATTGGATTTTGCAGCGCCCTAGGAAATGTTATTTGATTCTTTACTTTCGCCGCGTATTTTCCTTTTCTATTGATCTGCCTGGTTCTTGCTTGAGTTGCAACTTTAGATTGTGTTTACAAATATTTCGGTCTGCAGCTATTTCTTCCCTGGCTACAGGTTTATGTTTAGTCTTCCAATCACTTTACACACTATAAATCGGAGTTTTGGGCGCCCCCTGGTTCTTTTGCCATCTGCTGGTTGTCCAAAGAGTATATATTTTTTTTAAATACGTATACAAAGCTGCTCAAAACAATGTAGGCCGCTGCCTTGGCCACTTTCACCGTATGAAAGATGCCCGCATAGCAAAAGATATACTTTATATTTATCGTTACTTGCTGAAATATTGCTGCCAGTGTTATGTGTTGTCTCCCCGTCGTGTGTTTTGTCTAGACTCAAAGTAAGAAAATGTCACTTCCTTTAGCTCCCTGCGTGGCACACAATAATGGCATTGGGTAACCATTTCATGAGGAGACCTGGACACAGCTCGAGCAGACATGAGCTAACTCCCGCGAGTTAACATAGTCTTTAGTGATGATAGTGACGCACCGGCTAAAGCCAAAATTGTATTATTTGAGATGATAGTGACGCACCGGCTAAAGCCAAAATTGTATTATTTGAGATGATAGTGACGCACCAGCTAAAGCCAAAATTGTATTATTTGAGATGATAGTGACGCACCAGCTAAAGCAAAATTGTAAAATTTGAGATGATAGTGACACACTGAGTAAAGCCAAAACTGTATAATTTGAGATGATAGTGACGCACCAGCTAAAGCCAAAATTGTAAAATTGAAATGATAGTGACACACTGAGTAAAGCCAAAATTGTATAATTTGAGATGATAGTGACACACTGAGTAAAGCCAAACAAATATGTTTGTATAAATTGTGCACTCGTGCAGCGCAGAGGTTACGAGAGGACGTGACGTCGGGATAAACAGCGTACGAGGTTTATGACCGACTGGCCTACAAGTGAAAGAGAATCGCAGAGGCGTGAAAGGGGTGTGGGTGGGTAGGTTGAATACGATCAATAAGTGAAGTCATAAATGGGCGGGCATTGAGGTGAATTGTTCCCAACTTCCATATTGTCTGTGTTGTTCTTTGTGTTTTTCTTATTCCCGATGTGATACTTTTTTTCAGTTCGCCAGCTTCCATCTCTGGTGAAGTCCCTAGTGAGATCTCCCATAACTCTCATAACACCCTGAACTGAATTTTGCGTATTGATCTGTTTTTCCCTGGCAGCCGTGTATACAGAGGTCCCCTGCCGCACAGGCACATAACTTCGTCGGAGGAGGTACTGATATTTTCTTGTTACCGTCGATGAGCAATTGACGTTTCAAGTCGGGCCTCGTTGCTGACCAGGGGGTGTTTGCCGCAGAGAGAAATCATAAATAAACATCCCAACTGGTTCAGCCGAGATTTGAACTCACAACCTCTCTGTCTCGAGATCGATGTCTTGCCCCGAGAACTAGTCCCAGAATTACTGTTTAATCGTGGTCTTTGATTCAGCCGGCACGAACGTTACTGGCGATGTTTGCTTTGTGTGCTTATTAAGACTTGATATTCTCTAACTATCTACCTACCTACTTACCTACCTATGTTTGACAGAAAGAAAGAGGGAGATATAGTAACTATAGTGGTCACGGATGTTAAAGTGTGACTCAGCCATGAATGATAATGGGAAGAGTAGAAGAAGAATATGTCGATCTTCAGAGGAAGAATAAAAGAATGATAAGACGATGATAAGAGGTATAATAGTTGTAGGCGGCATAGAATGAAAATGAAGACTTAAGGATTAGCAAGGAGACATTAGTCCACCGTACCCAGACACTGTGGCGTAACAACTATAGGACTGCAAGAAAGTACGTTCAGTGTTCAACCTGAACGTGGAAATCCAGACAGTTGTCTATGCTGCCGATGAAGTTACATAACGCAACGACGCTGGACCCCCGTTGAATAGGTGTGACACGCTATACTAGGACTAGCCTGAAACATCCTTTGAAGGGCCGAGCCGAGCGAAATAAGGGGAAATTCTTGTGTCGGCAGGCGCTTTGAAGGCCAGATAGACAGTCTGAGATTAAAGAATTCTGACGAACAAATCGCCGCACGTGGTCGAAGACCAATGTAAGCTTTAGTTGTGAGGAACGAAGTTTAGGAAGATTGACAGGTGTCGACAGGACTCCTAAAGCAATAAGACTATGGGCATAATTAAAAAGGCGGAGTTAAAGAAATAGTGACTGGAGGCGGACGAAGGATAAGCCGTGTATAGATTAGATTCCCTTGATCCTTAGCCAGGGGGGAGTGGCTAAGATGGACACAAAAAGACCCTGAGAAGACTTATCGGGACTGAGACTCTAGACTCGGCACTGGAGGAGGATACACTTGGGACCCACGAAACGGAAGGGTACATTAGTGAGGATGTAGTAGAAGAGACTAGATATCTGCCTCGAGGTAGATGATAGGATTAGCAGTTAGAAAACTTAGATCTTAGCTTAACTAACACGTACACTTAGACTCGAGACTCAGCACTTACAGACGGTTAACCTTTTTCGCCCACGAAGCCAGAGAAGGGCAGATACTAGACAGAAATAGTAGACTAGAGCAAAAGAGATTAGATTCCTGCCTCAAGGCAGAAGATTAGAAAAGAGTCAGCAGATTAAAACGGTCGTCTTTTTGCTTCTCCTCCACCCAGGCAGCTCGCGGGTGGAAACCGGTCAGATGAGCAGGAGAGAGTAGTGAACCTGCCTGAAGCTAGAGTAGAGAAATCAAGAGTTGATAATAAAGTTCGTACAGAGATTTGTGTGGTGTAGGTTTAGAAGTAAGACCTCAAGGTCTATAAGATGAGAGTTAACTTGTATACGATCACGAGCGTTACTTGTGAATACATAGCCGATCGGCTCAACACAGTAACAATAAAGGAACATTTAGATTATAAGAGGACAGTATAATTGTTCATTGTACGGAACCAGTTGTTAAAGTTCTGAAGTAATAAAGGCTATATTATATTTGTTCGAAAACTATGATGAGTATGCGTGTATCTATTATATATGATATGAAAGTAGCAAGATATGAAAGAAACAAATAACAAGATAGTCAACAAGTAACAGCAAGATAAAAGCACAGAAGATAGAACGGAAGATAATCCAAGATAAATAGCCAAACAATAAGAACCTGCGAACACGGAAATAACGGTATGGAGTTGTCAAGAACTAGTTAACAAAAAGTAGGATAGGAAAACTCAAGTGCTGGGATCGCGAAGTCAGTCGCTCCTCTCTCTCCTCCACCCCTCCCTCCTCCCTCCCTGTTTACCAATGTTTCCCCGCTCCCATCTTCCCCAAACAAGACAATAATGTTGAATTAATAATTACTATTTACCAATGTTTCCACCGCTGAAATATATTCGCTCATCAATATTTCTAGACATGAAATAGCGTGTATGTCTGGCGTGACATGGCCTCGCTACAAACGTCAACCAACCAACGGAGGAGGTATGCTGGAGCCGTCGTGACTGCAATAACTCATATAGTCCAGTGATAATGGCTCCTTCTCACCTGAGACTGCTACACCTGTCAACACACACCTGAAGCTGTAGTCCATATATATAGGGGCGTGACGTCTCCAGCGGTTTTCTTATTGCCGATATGATCTACTGCAGCAGAACGATGTTCCTGACTTCAGTGATGTTGCTGCGGCACGTGAAACACACTCATGGGTCACTTCTAGTAACAGCAACATCATATCATTATATGCGCATGACGACACTTTCCTATAACATAGAACCTCATATTCAGTCTATATCCAGAGATATAACGCCACTAGAAGACTAGCTATAGCAATGCAATACGGAAATCACATGCCATGAAGAAAATATCATGAAGAAAATATGGCACAATACCAAGACAGTAAAAAGTCATATTGGGAACATTTATCTTCCACATGGCATCATGTTGTTATGATCATGGGCACTCTGAAAAAAAAAAAAACAGTAACGAAGAAAATTAGTACATTCAAAAGAAAATTGTACAGAATAATCCAAGGGATATATTCAATCATGAAAAAGAGCAATGAGGATATATTAACAGACCTAACCATGGGAGAGAACTGGCTTATAAGCAAATCCTTACAGAAGAAATTACAATACAATATTCTGATGAAAGACATGGCAGGCTGGATAGAACAATTATGGAAGTCATGGTTTTCATGAAAACAAGACAAAGATCAGTCCTGGAAAAAGA